>CM061142.1:304119582-304150284 GCA_030789695.1 Scilla litardierei | reverse complement strand
TGTTCCTCCGCTGCCTACGTACAACAATCACGACCGTGATGGAGCGTCCACACTTTTCGAAGGTCAATCTACGGTACGTCCTCCACGTTTCAATGGTACTAACTTTGGTTATTGGAAGTGTAGGATGGAGACGTTCCTTAGGAGTGCTTATCTTTGGAGAACTCTCCACAAGGAGTACGTCGAGCCCTCCGAAGATGATTTCGAGAAATGGACGACTTCTGAGAAGTCCGCCGAAGTCAACAACGCTAAAGCAATGAACGCTCTTCATTGTGCGTTGGACCCGAATGAGTTCAACAAGATATGCACATGTAAGAGTGCATATCAAATTTGGAACCATCTCATCGTTACCCACAAGGGAACGAATAAGGTAAAGCTTTCAAAGTTATATGTTGCCGTGCAAAACTTCGACTTGTTTCACATGCAGGAAAATGAGAGCATTGTGTCGATGTACGGACGCTTTACCGACATCACAAACAAATTGGAAGCCCTTGGCCAAATCTACACCGAACCTGAAAAGGTAAGGAAGATTATCATGGGGATGACCTCCAAATGGGAAAGACGAGCAGTCGCCATTGAGGAGGTCAATGACTTGAAGAACTACACCGTGGTGAATCTCATCAGGACTCTTATGTCTTACGAAGTAAGACGGGATAACTGATTGAAGATTCGAGCCATGATGAATCCCTCGGAGGCCAAGAAGAAAGCTTTGGTGTTCAACGCCAATTCGTCATCCTCTGAAAGTGATGAATCCGAGAACGAGATGGATTTGGGTGAAATGGTCCAAATGGCGAAGAAGTTCCAACGCTTCTTCCGCAAAGGTAAATTTCCCTCCAACAAATGTTTTGAGTCTACTAATGCTACTTCCTCTCTTTGTTATAAGCGTAATAAGCCAGGGCACATCAAGAGGGATTGCCCAATGCTAAACAACAAAGAAAAGTGGAAGGCACCAAAGTACCACAAGTCCAACAAGAACAAGAAAGACAAGAAGAAAGGACTCGTCAGTACCTTTGATGACTCAAGTGATGACTCATCAAGCGATTCCGATGATGAGAAGGGTGAGAGCGCCCACATGTGCTTCATGGCACTTGAAGACCCACTCTCGGATGAGAGTGATTCCGATACGGATAACACCGAGGTAACAATGGATGAACTTCGCATAGCTAATGAAGAACTATTTGCTAAATACCAATCTTTAATGCTTAGATACTCTAGCTTAAAGAAATCAAAAGCTAGCAAGTCATCCATTCCATGCATTATCAACAATGACACCATTGTTGATACTTTAACCCTTGAGAAAGCAAACTTAGCTTCTCAAAATGTCACATTGAGAAATGAGGTGAATTCCCTCAAATCTCAACTAGATCAAACACATCCCATGGATAATAGTGATCTAGTTACACGCCACACCCAATTGGAATTAGAGAATGATTCTCTTAAAACCCAAGTGCACGAGCTCAAAGCACGGGTGTCCACCTTGGATACCAACATTTCTTCTTTAAAGGAGAAATATGAGCTCATGTCCTCCCGTATTGTGAGATTCAATAAGGGACAAGGACAATTGGATGATTTGCTTGCAAATTAATTTCCGGCCACACATCGTGTTGGCCTTGGATTTGTAAAAGCTAATGCATCTAATGATCGCACCTCCTATAGTGGTGTCACTATAGATTTTGTGAGGCCTTCCTCCGGTGCATCCACAAGTGGTGTCAAAGACACTATAGGTAGCAATCCTACCAAGAATGTCACCACATCACTTTCTCTTCCTTTTGGCAAGAAACCCACTAAGGGTGGAAACCAAAAGCAAGGTCATGCTTATATGTACACTAATACTCATCCACTTAGGAAACATCCTACTTCACAAATGGATAATCATGACACATTTTATGCTCCGCACCCACGGACACGTACACAACCCCATATGAGAAATACTCATGTACGTGCTCCCACACACCCATATGCTCATACGCATCATTCTTTCATGTATGCTAATTCTCCACATGTCATGCATGATCAATATGCTTCATATAATATGCATGTTCCCAAGAATACATATCATTCTAGAATGTACAATGCATATCCTCCACCACATCTTTATGCTAGAAATCATGTTCCTAAGAAGCATGCACCACATAGAAATTCAACACATATGCATGCAACTAGGAATAGGACTCCCAAGATGTACACTATTTGGGGTCCTAAGAACACTAGTCTACATGTTAGGAATGCTTATGTTGATTCCTACTTTCATGATGTACTTAGAAATAGTAACTATGTTGGGAAGCGGAAGTCCACTTGGACTTGGCTTCCAAAGGGCTAATCCCCTTGGACCCAACAAACATTGGGTACCATAAGCTTATGGTATATTATATAGGTACCCAAGAGAAAGAAGAAGAGCAATAAATGCCTTATTAGCTCTAAAGGGAAAGGATGGATTCTTGATAGCGGTTGCTCCAAACACATGACGGGAGATCCCTCATTGCTCTCCGAAGTGATTAGCATCAAAGATGGTGCAACGGTCACTTTTGGAGGTAATCAAAAGGGAACCATCATTGGAGTAGGTATCGTTGGTAATCCTTCCAAACCCCTAATTACTAATGTTTATCTTGTTAGTGGTTTATGTCACAACCTCATTTCCATAAGTCAACTTTGTGACAAAGGTTACAAGGTTAACTTCGGAGAAGGATTGTGTACTATTATTGATTGTGATTCAAATGTTTTATTTTCCGGTATTAGGCATAAAAATATTTATTATTTAAGCTTGCCTAAAACCGTAGAACATTGCTTAGTTGCTAACACAAGTGAACAACTATTATGGCATCGCCGTTTTGGTCATGTTCACTTCAAGCACTTATATAAGTTAGCTAAGCATGATCTAGTCAAAGGTTTTCCTAAGATTGTTTTTAATAAGAAAAACTTTTGTGATTCATGTCAAAGAGGTAAACTAAGTAAATCTTCATTTAAGCTTAAAGAAGGGATTACTTCTAAGAGGCCCCTAGAACTTCTACATCTAGATTTATTTGGGCCAACTAAAACCGCTTCTTTAGGTAATGCTCATTATGGACTAGTTGTCATTGACGACTTTTCTAGATTTACTTGGATTTCATTTTTAACTAATAAGAATGAAGCTCATGAAGAGTTTACCAAATTTGCAAAGAAGATTCAAAATCTTTTAGGATCCACCATTATCACTATTTGTAGTGATCATGGAGGAGAATTTGAGAATGAGTCTTTTACTAAGTTTTGTGATGACTCCGGGATAACTCATAACTTTTCCTTTCCTCGTGCACCACCACAAAATGGTGTTGTAGAAAGAAAGAATATGACTCTTATTGAGTGTGCTCGCACTATGCTCCATGATAGTCATTTAGGACTACAATTTTGGGCAGAAGCGATGCACACGGCATGTTATGTGCTCAATAGAATTCTAGTGAGACCCCGAACAAACAAAACTTGTTTTGAGTTGTTTTACGATAAAAAGCCTCAAGTGAAATATTTTCGTGTCTTTGGTTCAAAATGTTTTATAAAGAACACCTTTGGTAATTTAGACAAATTCGAGCCAAGATCCGATGAAGGAATTTTTGTTGGATATTCCACACGTAGCAAATCCTACCGGATATACAACAAAACTTCTTCAACGATTGAGGAATCACTTCACGTATCTTTTTATGAAGATTTTGACTTTCCTCATGTTGATGATGATAATGTAGATATTCTTTGTGATTCTCTTAATAATGTTAAGATTAATGATAATATTTTTAAAACTAACACTTCTAACGAAGTTGTTGATGTTGTTCCTAGTGATCCAGGTTTACCCAAAGCTTATCCAACCGTTCGCAACCATCCCCATAACCAAATTATTGGAGATATTGGTGTGGGTGTTGGAAGGAGATCAAGAATTGAAGAATACTCCCATTGCTCATTCGTCTTTACCATTGAGCCAAAGAACATTCAAGAAGCTTGTGAGGATAGCTCTTGGATAGTGGCAATGAAGGAATAACTAGCGCAATTCGAGAGAAATGAAGTTTGGGCACTTGTACCTCTTCCAAGTGGTCACCAAGCTATTGGGACCAAATGGATCTTCAAGAACAAGACGGATGAAAACGAGGTAATCACACGGAACAAAGCAAGGTTAGTAGCTCAAGGCTACCGGCAAGAGGAAGGTATTGATTTCGAAGAATCCTTTGCCCCCGTAGCTAGATTAGAAGCTATTAGGTTGCTTTTATCTTTTGCATCCCATAAGAATTTTAAATTATTTCAAATGGATGTTAAAAGTGTATTTTTAAATGGATTTGTAAATGAAGAAGTCTATGTTTCTCAACCTCCCGGTTTTATTCATGAGAAATTTCCAAACCATGTTTTCAAACTTAAGAAAGCGTTGTATGGATTGAGACAAGCTCCTAGAGCTTGGTATGATCGCCTTAAGACCTTTCTTTTGAATTTAGGTTTTAAAATGGGATAAGTTGATTCTACACTCTTCATTAAAGATTATGAAAATGACATTCTTTTGATTCAAGTTTATGTAGATGATATTATTTTCGGTTCTACTAACTTTAATCTTTGTCAAGAATTTTCCAAGTCTATGAAGGATGAGTTTGAGATGAGCCACATGGGAGAGCTCACCTACTTCCTTGGATTGCAAATTCGACAAATGGAGAATGGCACTTTTATACATCAGACAAAGTACACGGGGAGCTTATTAAGCGATTCGGGATGGAATCGTCTTCAAGCAAAAGGACTCCCATGAGTACTACTACTCATCTACACAAGGATGAAAGCGGAAAAGATGTAGACGTTTGTCTATATCGAGGTATGATCGGTAGCTTACTTTACTTAACCGCTAGTAGGCCCGATATCATGTTTTCCGTATGTATATGTGCTAGATATCAAGCAAGACCTAAGGAGTCACACTTGATTACGGTTAAACGAATATTTCGTTATCTCAATCAATCCCTAGATTATGGGTTACTTTACCCTAAGTCTAGCACGTATGAGTTAATCTCATATAGTGATGCCGACTTTGCCGGATGCAAGTCCGACAGGAAAAGTACTAGTGGCACATGCCATTTCTTAGGAAATTCCTTAGTTTCTTGGTTCTCTAAGAAACAGAATTCGGTGTCATTGTCCACGACTGAAGCGGAATATATTGCCGCGGGTCTTGCATGTGCACAAGTTCTTTGGATGAGACACACTCTTAGTGACTATGGTGTCAATTGTGATACTTGTCCTATCATGGTTGATAATCAAAGTGCTATTTGTCTTTCCAAGAATCCGGTATAGCACTCCCGTACCAAACACATGGACGTGAGACACCATTTTATAAATGATCATGTAGCTAAGAAGGACATCATCTTAGAGTACATTGAAACCCAAAAACAAATTGCCGATATCTTCACTAAACCTCTTAAAGAAGATTCATTTGTGAGGTTGCATGGAGAATTGGGAATTATGGGTGAATCTGAAATCTAGAAGCTCAATTTTCATGCTATAACTCCTTATTGAGCTCATATTCTTAATTGTCTTTCTTTATGTGCTTTATTGTTTTATGAGATTAAGAAAGGCAATTGTGACTTATTTGATTTCATGAGTTTTCAAAGTTGATTGGAATAATTTGTGTTTCAATGGATTTATTGGTTTCATAATGATTTTAAGATGTATTTGTGATTAGAGTATAGGTCCTAAGGTGAGTGTTCTTACTCTCTGGAATTCTATCTCACTGTGCATTTTTGGACCAGGACAGACGACTGTTTTTCTTTTGACAGTCGACTGCCCTACTCTATATCATCTATATGAAAATTGATATCTTTCGCACAGCCGACTGATGACTTTTCTACAGTCGACTGTTAGCTTAACAGGCGACTGCAATTTAGTTATCAGGCGACTGTACTCTCTGTCGAATTTTTACAGTGTTCTTTGTTATTCTTGTGATCTGTATTAATTCTCGGCCAGCCGACTGTCCAGCGGACATGCGACTGCATTATACTTGCCAGTCGACTGCCCATCTCTCTGAGCTTTAATTTTATCACTTCATACAGTCGACTGACTTTTGTTCTCCAGTCGACTGTCTCCTGCTGTGTCGGTTCATGTGATTTGATCCGAGCCATCGATTCCTTGATCCAACAGCTCAGATTGATTTCCCCTATTTTATATTCAGTCGAAGCGATCATTTCCCCTCGTCGATTCTCTCTCTCCTCCGTTTCAACTGTGCATTTTTCCCGCTCGATTAATGCTCCTTTGCCGTCAATCTCGCTCCCTTTCGTGCGTCAATCTCGAGGAGTCGTTGCCTTTTGTTCTGTCACTCAACGATGTTAGGTCGCTTCCGTCTATCTCGTGACTTGTTAGGGTTTGTTCGTTCTGTTTCTTGCCCTATCTCCGTGCTCGGCCATGGCTCTTTTCGATCATTTCTTCCCTAATGTCTCACTCGACTTCCTCAATGAGCATGTTCCTTCACCAAAACCTGATCCGGCTCCCTCTTCGCCTCAATCATCAGGAGAGCCTCTTCATATCTCTGTTAGTGACCCTATCCCATCCGTGCATGCTGCTGAACACTCATCTCGGGCTGCTGAGCATCCTTCTCGGTCCACAGAGTTTCTACTTCGTCAGTTGGACACTCGTGTCTGTGCTCTTGAAATGCTGTCTGTTTCCCTTGATGTGAAGCTTTCGCTTTCGCTTAAGCTTCAGCTTATCTCGTGTAAGCATCTTGCTTGTCCTGTTCCTCCCGAGCTTCGTGACCTGTTTGCTACCTCTGAGAATACTTCTCCTGCTTGTGTTTCTCCTCCTCATGGCTTCACGCCAAAACCCCATGTGTCTCCGACCTCCGTTGTCCAGACTCCACCTCATGTTCCTGTTGGTTCATCTGCTGTTCGTGTTTCGCCTTCTAAGAGGAAGTCTCCAGCTTTTCCTACTCTTCGCTCTGCTCGGCTTTTGTTCCGATCTTCCGGCCGTCCGTCGGACCCCTCAGTCATTCAGATTGACTGAGGCTGCTGCTGATGCTGTTCTGTTCACTCACCTGAAGACCTTGTTTTTATTTTGTGGGGTCTGCTTTTGTTTAGGTTGAGTGATTCTGATATATGTTTTGTCTTTGTATGATGGATATTGCTGTCTGCGACACTTTTTATATATGTATGATGATATACTTTGATGTCATCATGATGATGTATTTTTTTGTTGACCATGATGTACCTTTTTGGGATGGCCATGTTGATGACCATCTGTTGATGCACTCAGCTTCTTTATATCTATATATATGATGTTGCATCCCTCTCTTGTGTCACACTATGCTATATTGATTAACTTCTGTGTGATGTATGATATATTGTCTCTATGTATGCTTCACACTTCTTGATGTGCTTTTGAGACAATACACGAATTTGATATTGGTTAATTCATGCTCTTTCATTGATGTGATGAATTTGTGAAAATTATTTTCATTTCCAATATCTAAAATGTTGATATTGGATTTCAATTCCATTACTCACATGTGTATATGATGAGATTTTATGAGTTTTTGATTCGATATATCTTTATACTCCTTGATTGTTGTTAGTTCGTATTTTAGCACTATTATTGTTGTTATTTGCTCCCACCTTTTTGGATAATGCCATAGGGGGAGAGAAATAAACATACAAGATTCATAATGGATGTGCTAAGTATGTTCTAACGCTTGAATCTAAGATTTTCGTTGCCTTAGATTCATGGGGAGTAAGATTACAATGAATATGGATTTTATTTCCTAGATTTCTTGAATTAAATTCATTCATATCTCACTCATTTGCTTCAATTGCTATGTAGATGCTCTAATATTTGTTGGCTAACTTGATTGGCATCTATGTAGGGGGAGTAAGTTTTCATTGCGCACAACTATTTATCTTTTTGTTTATGTTTGTTTGTCATCATCAAAAAGGGGGAGAATGTTGAGTATTGGACTTCTCCCTACTTGGTGTTAATGATGAGCAAACATAAATACTTGTGACTAATCCCCTATTTTGCAGTTAATCCATTGCCTAAGCTTACTATGAAGATCAACTAGCAATGAATGACTCACAAACGTGATTGAAGGCAAATGATATGAATTGGATGATCGTAGATTGATGATTGAAGCTCCGTAAAGACTTCAAGCTCATACGATGGAAAGAAGAGATTATTCGTCAATGTAATTTTTCTTTTATCTCTTCTAGTATGTAGCTTAGAAGTAGAACTATGATGGAGCACTCACACACATCTACTTTCGGTCATAGGACATCTCTAGACCTTTGTCCTTTGATCTCAATTCAATTCTATTTTGTTTGCGCTAGGATTGTTCATAACAGCCGACTGCTTAACAGTTTACAGTCGCCTGTCTCAAAAACAGTCGACTGTGTTTTGTTCTACAGTCGCCTGTTATGCACAGACTATTACAATGCAGTTTTTGGGTCCTCTCTGATTATCTCGCACAGGCTACTGTTGAACGTTTATCAGGTGCCTGTCTTAGCGACAGTCGACTGTGAATGGTTCATCAGTCGCCTGTCTCTCCTTGCCCAAACTCTGTTTGATCCGATTTCTACGGCCAGTCGACTTATGCTGTATATACAGTTGACTGTCTATTAGATCAGTCGACTGTCCATGCTGCAACAGTCGCCTGTCTGTAAGTCTATTCTTTGACTCAGCTCTCTGGAAATTTCTCCTGTCTGTGACAGTCGTCTGTTTAAGGATATACAGTCGCCTGTTCTGATTGACAGTCGACAGTGTTCCTTGCATCAGTCGTCTGTCCTGTATCTTGTGAGATTTCCAGTATTTTATCTAACTTACTCTTCTCTCGGCCAGTCGCCTATCTAAGAATGTACAGTCGCATGTTGGTTTTACAGACGACTGTCTTGGCTTCATCATTCGACTGTCCACGTGGTAAGTTACCGTTATGAATTCTCACCTACCCTTGCTGACTGTGCAACAGTCGACTGTGGTTTGTTCAACAGTCGACTGTCGCAAGTTCAGATTATATCCGTTGAGATTTTTCTCTCGGATTTCGATTGGGTTTTTGCCTAAACTGTTTTGTGGATTTGAGAAAGCTATAAATAGAGCTTCTACTGTTTCATTGGAAGGTTACTCATTCATTGCAAAATCCTTCAAGCTTTCATTTCCAAAGATCAAAGCTTTCAAATCCAAAGCCCTAAGTATTTCCAAATCTTGTTCTCCTGCTCTCCAACATAGAACCAAAGATTGATCTTCTAGGCATTTGGTGCAGTCAAGAGAAAGGGCTTTTCTCCTCTCTTCCAAGAGAGTTCTTCAACACACATCACACTTCTCCTTCAAGTTCTACTTCAAGGCATAGGTGATTGTAAGTGTTGCTTTCAGATTTCATAACTTCTTTATTTGAATTGTGCTCTCGGTTGTGAGAGTGGTTTTTGCTTGCTCCCTGGTTGTGGGAGTCAAGGACATCGATTGTATTCGATTGCACTTGTAGGGTTGCTACAAGTGGGTTTTAAGGAAACCTCAAGTTATGGTTCTAACTTGAATCCGGTGGTATCCGGGTGGTAGGGACGTAGGATTACCGGGAACAAGTCGGGAGTTGACTTGGGTAATCCGAACCCTTGAAACATAACTGCGTTTGCGTGTGTTTCTCTTTGGGTTGTTTTTCTATTCCGCACTATTTGTTGGATTGCATTTTATTTGGCGTAAATTCCTTTTAAATTTGCATAAACACTATTTAACCCCCCTTCTAGTGTTTTCCCCTTAGATAGGGTCCTTACACATATATCCCTTTTCTACTCAATCAAGAAACAAGATCAGACGTGATTCCGAAAGATAGAAAAGGGTAGCTCTCTTTCAAGAAGACTAAGGAAGGCGTCGCTGTTGATAGAGAAATAAAGAAATTTCGTATAATAAAATAGATAAGAAGAGATGATCTAAAGGACCGTAGAAATTTTAGTTGAGAATAATAGTTTATAATCTTTCGAGACTTGGATAACGGCATATCACCTAGTACTAAAGAGTGTTATTGCTTAACCTATTCATGCATCCAAAAAATGGAGAAAATGTGTATATATGTATAAAAAAAAGAATAAAATATACATCGTTTTTCCAGCTACGCTAAGTTGCAGGATCCTCGTGCCTCAGAAAGCATTGGGGCCTTGTGCCAAAAGTTCTAGCTTGGGGTAGTGCATATGAATAAGGATTATAGTTGATTTGAGCTAGTAGGTCCGAGGGGTCCATCTTGGCCTGATGCCCTAAGGTCGTCTGACCTGTGAGTCATCGACCCAACGCTCCTTACACAAACCAATTAGAATCCTTAAAAAACAAAAAGAAGAAGTAAAATGTGTTGAAAAAAGAAGCATTAATAAAGCTATCAATTGCATGAATTAAGGAACGATGAAGTGTCGTGAGAGCCACATCCTCGATAGACACATAAGCCATTATCCAATACTAATCTTTTCCTTGACCATCACATAACTTCGATTCCCATTTCTTTGACATAGGACGGGTTATGAGAAATATTCTAGGACTTGAGCATGATCATGACTAGGTAAATTACGTGCCGATTTGTACTAGAAACGATGTCATTAGATTATGTGTTATTTGATGGAGAGGAGTTGGTATGCTTATTATTTCCATGAGCCTGAATTTGTCATTCACCCATGTATATATGCTCGATGTTGTAAAATTCCTAAACGCCATGCCATCATATGTGTGCTTGCTTGCATACCTTCAATCTCCAATCTTTCATGTCTTTCTTGAGGACACGTAAGAGTTTAGCTTGGGTGGATTTTGATGTGTGTTTATTTCATGAAGGTTGACAAGCTTGGATTTGAATGGCTCCACCTTACCCTTCACAAAGTTCCCACTCAGACGTTCCTTCTCCAATAACTTCTCAACTTCCCACTTAATGGCATCTACGTGTGACCATGGATCCTTATACAGAAATTTTGGTGGCATCAGCTCCTTTACAAATCAAGGCATCAGAGAAAAAACTCTCTAATGAGAAGAGGTTGCAAAAGGAGAAAGCAGCTTATCCCTTAAGAAACCACACTTGGTGTCAAATTGGACATGTGGTCATTATCCTTGGTGCCCATTTGATAAAAATTGTATACGTGAGAAGGGGAAGACCAAGAAGGAGATTAGGAGCCTTTCCTAAATTTCCATAGAAACCATCTGGAACTTATGGCATCAGGATTAGTCAAATGAACATCCTTAAGCTTAACCAGTCCCCATTAAAGCCTCCATTTGAAATTTCACCTCTAGCTTCACTTGCACTTCTAAGTCTGGGGCCAAGGTAGGAATCTTCCTTTTTTTCATCTTCCCTACATTTGTCTCCGTTTGGCAGTCTATAGGCATGAATCCTTGGACAAAGAGTTAGATTTTGGGATACCCAATGGATAGTGGAACTTCGAATCCAGGACACTTTAGGGTTTGTGAAGCTCATATTAAGAAACATGATGAAGCACCTTAACAATGGAAGATTTTAATTAAAATATGACATATCCCCCACTAAGTAGTGGGAAGAAAAAAAATCCATAAAGACAATGAAGAAGAAGATGTCGACGTTAAGTTTCCTAAGAAATCAAGTAATTAGTAAAGCACATGACTTTATATGGTGGTATATGAGAAGAAATGTGTCATGCCAAGAGAATATGAGTTCAAAAGAAAACACAACTCTGAGGGAACTGTAAAACCCCAATGTTCCCAATTCACTTAGGGCTCACACATCGAAAATAATAAATAAGAGAGGACAAACTCTATGTGTTAGTTTATATGTATTGTAAGCGGTTGATTGGTTGATTTGATTGGTAATATTGAGGGCATGACATGATTTTTAAGCCGAATCTTTGTAAATCTTTGTGTTCCTATGTATCTAGCTTTTATTTCTGTACTATTTATTGTCATCTGCGGTTGTCACTTGCAATTTGATTATATACCATACCATATTCACCCCCTCCCCCCCTCCTAAGGGTAACTTGTATGATCCTACAAGAAGAGCATTCCATCCAAAGATGAAACATAAAAGAAAATAGTTCTCTTATGTGAGTGTGATCATAAGAAGTAATTGACTGGATATCTCTTATTTGTTTTGTAATGATAGTATATATATTATGTGATGTGAACGAGAAACAGGTTTGGAGAAGGTTGAGGCTAGGAAACCCCTAGCCTCCTTTATATAGTATTCATAATGGTTACTCATGTGGGGGGATACTCAATAGGCCCAATGGGTCCTATTCATAACACTTCCCCTTATCCAACCAACGTGGTATACTCGACTTATGAATACTGAATGATTCATTAGTACTAATGAGTATCTTAAAGGGTGGATACTTCTAGATCTAAGTTAGGGGTAACTGCCTCGTTAAAAACCCTTAGCTATGGAAAACCCTGTGGGAAAAAACCGATAGCAAAGGGAAAAGAGTACAGCACTCCATAACTTCCCCTGATTTGGAGATGTGTCGAGGGATGTATACTTCTGGATCCAGAGTCAATGTGGTTGCCTCATTAAAACTTTAACTATGGAAAACCCTGTGGGAAAACCACTAGCCAAGGAAAAAGAGTACAACTCTACAGTTGGCTCCCCCCTTATCTGATCAAGCTTCAGGCTTGCAGATATCCTATATATATATATACATTTATCTCCTATGTGTCTATACATCCATCTCATCTACAACATTCCGAAAGCAAAAGTAAAGTACAAGCATCACTCATCTATACAAGTTTCACTCATATAAGGTAGTAGCTGAAACTGAAAGAGCACTAGCGAACTTGGTAGACAGCTCCACGTCTCAATCGTCATTGTCTGCGAGGTACTTCAGAACCTGGCTTTGTATGTTCTTGAACTGCTCCTTGGGTGATGATCTTCTCGGGATGGTGGAAGGATGTAGACTTGGGAGGATTCTGTGTAGATCTTCAGGAGGTGGACGTCCCTTTTATACTATTCATCGCGATGATCTGTAACCTGCATATGCAAATACATTTAACATGGAGGATTTATCCTCTACCCTGGGAGATAGCGCAGAAGCTACATATCTCTGGTCCAGTGGTGCGCTGCAGGCGCTGCATTGTACCTGGCTAATAGTTATACTGCTAACGCTCAAAAGGAGACGCATGCAGTTGACCAGGTAAAAGAGTGTTCCAAAGACACTTAAGGTACTTCTGGACCTTGTATATTCTTCCTCTCTTCCAGCTAATGGAAAGGGGTCTTTTAATGTATATCCATACAACCAAATAGGTGTATTTAGTGGAGAATGATTTTAATGTTCTTCATCAATCGTCATTGTATGAAGTTTTCATCTTCGGGATGATTAATTAATGTCATCTTCAGGATGATAGTTCATTTCCAGGATAATTGTTCATCTTCATGATGATTAATGTCATCTTCAGGATGATAGTTCATCTTCAGGATGATTAATGTCATCTTCATGATGATAGTTCATCTTCAGGATGATAGTTCATCTTCAGGATGATTGTATTCTGTAAGCCAAGAATTTATGCCTAGCTAGGACTTTCATATCATATCATATCTGATAGATAGGCTTTAACAGATATTTCGGTATTTTCTCTTCAGGAGATCCGATAATATTTTGAGTTATTAAAAATAATCTCAATTCTTTTAATTTGCTTCTTAAGAACAATACTGTTTTTAAGAGGTGCAAACAACAATCTTTTAGTATGAGTCTTTTAAGGATCTATGTCTAGGTTGTCTTTCCTTTAATCATTTATTAATATATGTCCCAAAAAGAAAATAAAGTAAAGAAAAAATTTATACATGCAATTGAGGAAATTTTATATCGGTAATGTTGTCACATCCAATAGCAACATCAACCAAAAATTCCCTCTTTTTGCCATTCGTTGGGTTACGCCTTGACATAAACCAGTCGATGCATCAGATTCATCTTGTAAGTGAGTTCAGCTCATCTTACTTGATTACTTCCTGGTTTGAGCGATTTATACCTCTAAAGCTATAGCAAATTAAAATGCTTATAGCTAACGATTTTATTTTAATTCTCCTTCAATACTCAGTTATCCCACAGGATTTGATATCATTTTTGATACCAGGACTTCAGGTCCAACACCTCATATTTCATAAGTGAGTCCAGCTCACTTATTATTGCCTCATTCCACATTATTATAATTTGGCCAAATCTCTATCTTTGCTTCAGGCAAAGCAGAGTTGTGGAATCGATATTTTATATTTAACTGGCAAAGTGAAATATGAGAGAATTTGTCGACAAAATGTGTTCTTTCTTGCCCAAAACTCACCCCGTACGTACTATAATCATTTGATTTCTCCCAGAGGTATCTCCTTCACGACGCGTTAAAGAAGTGAAGGTTCTGGGACTGGTAAAGAATATGGACAGATCCAGAATGGGTCCTTAGCAACCAAGTTGCAATAAGGTTCTGGATTTGAGCTCACTTTCCTGTGGTGGTATTGCTTTTTCGGTCTTCAGGAGTAGATTTCTCTCTTTGGAGCCTAGTGGTATGTCCTCTCATCTCTTAAGGACATCCACTTTTACTACTGGTGGATTGCATCCATTATATTTGGTATGTCAATCCTAACTGGATTTTTAGTAGCAGGGATGTGAAAATTTTGACAATATTTAAATTGTCAGTCTGATTATAATCAGATCATATGTATTTACTTTTTAAATGGCCAATTTGAGCTTCAGGCTCATAGATGATTTGAACCAAATAGGGAATTAAGGATCTTCAGGATCCTTATTACCATCAACACACAATCTATAAGACGTGTTTGAATGCCTTACTCATACGAGATTTTGGAATCTATTCATCAAAGTTGGTTAGTCCTGATGAATGTGTTCTCTTTGTGGCATCATGACAGTTTATGTAGTGTTGCT
This sequence comes from Scilla litardierei, assembly GCA_030789695.1. Taxonomy (NCBI): domain Eukaryota; kingdom Viridiplantae; phylum Streptophyta; class Magnoliopsida; order Asparagales; family Asparagaceae; genus Scilla; species Scilla litardierei. Next base: position 304,135,474 of record CM061142.1, on the reverse strand, counting down.
TCAGAAACACATACACAGCGTTGCAGACGTACCATCTTTTAGATGTGCTCTAAACCCATTCTTAGAAAATGTTTATATGGAGTTGATCAGACTCATATAAAAAGGTTCTAATGGTGTGTTTAGCCGAGTGTACGCAACCAATGTTGCTAATTATTTATGATTTCCCATTTTTATCCAAAGTTACCACTATTTTTAAAAAAAATTGTGGTTGGATAATGACCATTTTTAGAGGATATATTGATGAGTACACCAAAGGTACATCATCAGTCCTATTAAGGGAGTGGACGAAGCCTATTTATATCCCTTAAGTACTCTCAAGAAACCTAATGGTCTTCATTATCTTTAATGATGATAGTATATCATCTTAAATTCCTTTGAGGAAGTGGGGAGAGTCAATGTCCATGTGAATGGAGATGATCTCAATATCATTTTTCCCTTTTGAATAGGACAATGAAAGTTTCACCCTTTTTGAAGAATCTTCGGGTTCGTCTGGTTGATGATGTCTTGCATCATCACTCCAAGGTGATATCGATCCAAAGTTGGTCGATTCTGGACACTTCTGGTGTTCCAAATTAATTCCTCTTTTTGAATTTATGTGGGACTTTTGAAAAGTCCATTAAAATGCTCAAGTTAATTTTGTCCGGTAATAGTTGAACTGTGTTCAAACTGTGAAGGATTACATCTTCACATTGACTATTGTACGGATCATTATGGGACAAAGCTTCAGGCTTCATTTATTTCTTGTGTCATTATGGATTTCGTTTTGACGAATATCCTTTGAAACTGTATAAGTTTCAGAGAGTATATGGCATCCTCATTTTATTTTTAGGGGTATTCAAGATAGCAAATCATTCGCAGTAAAATAAAATGTATTAAAACTACAAGAGAATAATACTGATGATTTTGTTAAGTCAACAAGTGACATAGTGTGATATGTGCTCTTGAAAACATACAAATATAATCATGCTCATTAAGACTTATGTTATGACAACAAATTAAATTTGATTTCAAAGTTTATTTGTCCTCGGGGAGTAGCTAAATATACATAAGGTCAATTTTGACTTTCGTCGTTTAGACTAGATATGTATGTATTTTTATATGGCATAAGTTAATGCACATTCATGTTTGCAAAAACATTATGGCTCTTATCAGAACTTCTGGTCTGATATTGGTTTGCCATTGCTTACTCCATGTCGAGGTATATCATATCTTCCCTTTCTCATTTAATACAAGACTTCCCCTGTTTTAAGTTTTCCTTATTTTTATTTCAGGTCATGTTTGATCCTGAACTTCCCCTGATTTTAATATTCCTTATTTATAAAGGACAATGAAAATTAGTCTTGCTAAGGAGACATAAGCAGGGGTTTGAGCAAATTATTTTATACTTCCACTTTTCTAATTAATTGAGGCTTTTAAAAAGTCTATTTGAATGCTCGAGTATAGCTTCAGACTATTTTCTTGAGTTGTTCAAATTGTGGATAGTTTATCATGCTCAGAGGGGAAAACAAATACGTGGCTACGAAATTTATAATTTCTCACTTATCTATTAAGTCACTCTTCGGGCGTACACTTAAAAGTAAGGGGTAGATTCAAGAATCATACATTGTAAAGTGAGATGACTCTAAAAGAGTTTAGCGGTGTTATGACAACTGCTGGTGTCAATATTCGATTATATAGACAATAAGTGTGAGAGGTCTATATACCGCAAATTGTGTATCTTTAAAAGATCGCATAAATAGTTTTCGCATAGTCCATCGTATTTGTTAATATTTATTTTATTACGGTGAAAGGGTGTTGACTTTTGATTTGATTTTGAACTTCAGGTTCATTTTGTCAAAGTGGATATGATGTTAAACTTTTTGAAATCATGATTGTCTTATTGTCATAAATATCGTCATATCATGAGCCCATCATACATATAATATAAAGCTTGTAAACTAAAAATTATGCTCAATTAAACTGAATTGAAACAAGTATGATGTATACACATGCTATTTATATGCTGCAGGCATTTAAATAATCTCATCGCAGATATATAGTCTAGATATAGGCATTAAACTATATCAAAGTGATTTTAGCATGCTTTTTAACAGTTTCATTGTCACATTAACATAGCATGAAAATAGTTAACATCCACGCATTTAATGTATAAGCAATGAAAAAATAACTTAGGGCTATGGGGATCAGCCAGCCGACACCGAAAAGAAAAAGACAGTCCGAAATTACATCAAAAGTTGCATGAAAGAATATGTACAACTCGGAAACTTCAGAGAGAAGCCCATTTCATCTTTGTGCATACGCCTTCAACAACTTTTTGGTGTCCGCCGGTCTTCTTTTTACATTTATATTCTCACTTACAAATTTCTCTCAAAAAAAGGAAAAAATTGCAGGAAATTAAAGGTGTCGGAAACCTGGCTGATCCTTAAAAACATAGCCTAATTCGCACATCCACGCAGATAATATATGGAAAATATACAACCACGCAGATAATCATATCACAGGAAGGTAAAGATTAATTAAATAATCTAAATAGTGTGTGACGTGCTAAAAAATTATTTTTGAAAAACTTTTTACCTTTGATCCATATTTTTAATGTTTTGTTTACCGCTTTAACCCTTTTTATAAAGTTTCTTTAATTATTTTGGGCTTTTAGGGCCAAAAATAAAAAAAGAAAAATTATTTGTGTAAATGGGCTAATTTTCAGGCTTTTTGGGCCATGAAAACAACCCATTAGGGTTAATTGGGCCTCCCCCGAAAAATTGGCCCATTTAGGGCTAGGGTTTCCGAAAAAAAAATTCTAGGGGGGCCCGCGGCGCGCCGCCGCGACGGTTGGCTGCGCAAGGCGCGGCCGCCGTGGCATCGGGCCGCGGCCGCTGGCCGCGGCAGCGTGGCCGCGGCCGATGGCCGCGGCGTTTTACCGCCGGCGGCGCTCATAGAGCGTCGCCGTTTATCCCTTCGGGCGTGCGGGGTATGGATCAAGGTTGTGGGGTAAAAAAACAGATTTTTCAAGCATTTAGATCTCTAAAAAATTGATTTTTATTGTTTTTAGACATGCGGATCTAAATAAAAATGTGATTTTTACTGTGTTTTTAAACTTTTTGATCCTAAAACATGCAGATCTATGTGAAACGCAAGTTTAGATCTAAAAAGTTTTGATATTTACCTCTAGATTCGACGAGGGAATCTAGACGACGGTTGGTGAAGGATGCTCTTTTCGCTCCCCGTTGAGAAGATTACGATCTTCTTAGACTGAGCGGTTGATGGATCTCGTTCCTCGCGCGTCGCCGCCTTTTCCAACGAGCGTGATCGTGCCGATAACGTGCTGTGAACGAGAAACAGGTTTGGAGAAGGTTGAGGCTAGGAAACCCCTAGCCTCCTTTATATAGTGTTCATAATGGTTACTCATGTGGGTGGATACCCAATAGGCCCAATGGGTCCTATTCATAACATTATGAACAATGTGGGCGTTCTGGATATTGGAACTATACGTACACCATTTTGATGTCAAACTTTTGTACAATGAAATGTACAAGAAAATGGGAGGCTTGATCTCAGTGGCCGAGCAAGAAAACTTTGTTTTGGGGGGAGGGAGCGAAAACATAATAATAAAATATTTTTTTCCAAAAAGAATACAATTGCAAAAAATCATAGTTTCATCATTAATAGAAAAAATAAACTTACAACACATATCGGTGTGTTTTCATATTTTGAAATCGCTCGATGATTACATCATTACCAATTATATCAAATATGTCTTTTTCTGTGAATGTGATCAAGTTACCATTTATCTACTAATCTCCCATGCGATTTCGAAGTCAACTTTTGATGATATTCATTGTTGAAAATGCCCTCTCAACTATAGATGTTGCAAATGGTAATATCAGTGATAACTTTAGCAGCAAATAAACTAGCGGATAGACTTTGTCCTTTGTAGTCGACTTATGTTAAGGAAAATTGGCTATTCTGAAATTGCCACCACTGACATTCTCTCAAATGTAGTTGACTTATGTTAATGTATGCATTTTCTATTGTTTAGTTTCACTGCAAGGATACTGTTTGAGTCTTGAGACTCTCACGTGTAAATGCTAAACGTTTCTCTCTCCGTTTGGCAGGTTAAAAAGTGCCTAATTGCATTCAATTATATTGTTTTTATAAACGGGCTTTGGGTGGCCCAACCCGTTAGTGGGTATCGACCCATTATGTAACCCTATTGCTATAAATACAGGGCTATGGATTCCATAGCCACCAAATTTACAACACGTTATCAGCACGCTCGAGGCTGAGCCGAACCCTTGCCGACAGACGAACACGACGCGAACGGGCTTCCTTCACCGAACGTCGCTAGATCCGGCGGGTAGGATCTAGAGGTAACTCTTTTCCCTAGATCTAAATTCATGTGCGCATATGTTTAGATCCAATTACTTGGATCGACTGTTTAATGGAATATCATCGTTTTTATTGATTAAAATCAACTTTTTACAATAGAAAAACGATATTTTGGAGAGCAAAACTGAATTTTTTCCAACAAAAATTGGTTTTTAATCATATTCTTCCCCAAAATCATTAAACCCTAGGGGATCTTTTCGCCGTCGTGCGAAACCCCCCCAAAACCCACGCAAATTCCGCCGCCGCTGGAAGCGGCGGGCGAAACCCCCGCCGCTCGCAGCGGCGGGCAATCCCGCTACTGGAAGCGGCGACGACCCCGCTGCCGGGAGCGGCGGGCCGTTCCCGCCGCCCGCAGCGGCGGGGCTCCCCCCGCCGCCCGCTGACGGCGGGCCGAACCCGCTGTTGCGACGGCGAGCAAAACCCGCCGCCGGCAGCGGCGGGGCTCCCCCCGCCGCCCGCAGACGGCGGGCCGAACTCGTCGCCGGAAGCGGCGGGGCTCCCCCCGCCGCCTGCAGACGGCGGGCCGAACCCGCCGATGCGACGACAGGCAAAACCCGCCGCCGGCAGCGGCGGGCCCCCCCCCGCCGCATGCAGACGGCGGGCAGAACCCGCCGCTGCGACGGTGGGCAAAACTCGTCGCCGGCAGCGGCGGGGCTCCCCCCGCCGCCTGCAGACGGCGGGCTGTTTCCGTCGCTTCGACGGCGGGCTGTTTCCGTCGCTTGCAGCGGCGGACCCCCCCCGCCGCCAGTAGCGGCGGACGGGCCCGGCCGCCTGCAGCGGTCCCCCCTGTGCGCACGTGTCCCAAAACCCTAACTAGGGTTTCACCCCGAAAATTTCCTATTTTCAAATCTTTTTCAGATTCAATTACGATTTTTTTTCGTTAAAATCTGGACATATTACATGTGATTTTATTCATCGCATTTTATTCGGATTATATGATTTTTAAACGTTTAAAAATTAGGAAGATCCTGCGACTGCTCTGCCGTTAGTCAACTAACCTAACGGTGTATGGCGTTGCCTAGTGGTCCAATAATTTTTAAACGAAATATTTTCATTTTCCATTATAAACTACCTGTGATGATTAATTAACTGTAATGAATAAACTGCATGTGATGATTAAATGCCTGCCGCATTTTTCTGCCTGCGACGAATGTTCATATTTGCTGTGGTTTTGGATCGGCTAGTTATCACCATTATTTTCATTGCATTATTTTCCTTTTTTTAAGAGAGAAAAATGTTGTGAGGATATTTTTGTAAAATTACAAGACCGGCGGACGCCTCAAGAAGATGAAGGACCATTCCTGAAGAAAATAGGGACCCCACGGGGGTTCCCGAGTTGTACTTTCTTTCTTTTTGGGACTGTATGGACTGTAATTAATATGGTGATTAGCCGATCCACGCAACAATTATCTGTGTCTGAAATGCTTAATTATTTATTTTTCTGCAAAAATATCTAATTATTGCTTATTTTTATACATGCTAGAGAGATAAATGGCCAAAATTGCGAGCGTCGATTTCGACGTATTGGATGCTACATGCAAGAACTACTTAAGCTGGCAGTTGGACATAAAATTCCATCTGCGAGCACAGGGACTGAGCCATGCCATCGCTGTAGGCGATAAGGTTTCTGATATAGATAAAGCAAAAGCAATTATCTATATCAGACGCCATATCGATCGGATCCTGAAGGCCGAGTACCTCACAGTGGAAGACTCTTATGAGTTATGGACCGCCCTCGAGGACAGGTATAAACATCAAAGAGATGTTATACTTCCCCGAGCGCGATATGAATGCGAGAACCTCCGTCTCCAAGACTTTAAGTCTATTTCCGAGTACAACTCGGCACTCTTTAGCATCACCTCACGCCTGAAGTTGTGTGGTGAAAAGGTGACGGAGGAGCGCATGTTAGAGAAGACATAAACATCCTTCCACGAGAAGGATGTTATACTAATGCAACAGTATCGTGAATGAAAGTTCACGAAATACTCAGAGCTTCTCTCATGCCTTCTGATGGCAGAGCAGAATAGAGACCTCCTTCTGGCCACCCATAACTCACACCCTACCGGCACTGCTCCTGTGCCTGAAGCGCATCACAGCTCCTCCCAAAAGAAGAGGAGCAACTTCAAAGGCAAACCCCAGAAGGGTAAGGCAATGAAGAAGCAGGCTAGAGGACCCCCTCCAAGAAACAACCATGATGGAAATAAGAAAAATGTGTGGAAGAGAAAGGACGACGGCCAGACTTCTGCCCCCAGAAAGGACGGTGAAGATAAGTGCCACAGGTGTGTCATGACTGGACACTGGTCCAGGAATTGTCGGACTCCACGCCACCTACAGGACTTGTACAAAGCGAGCCAGAAGCAAGCTGAGACAAACCTGGTGGAACAAGAAGACCTGGTACTAATCAGGTTCATCGCTGAGGACTTCTCAAACGATGACCTGCTCGAATGAGGCATTATCTACTTTTTCCATGCATTGTAATTTTTTGTTTGAAAAACAATTTACTATCTGCTTGTTTTAAATTCTAGCATGTTGCATGAAACTTTTCAGACATTGAATAATTATTCGTAGTATATCTTCTCTTGTGCCTTATACTGCGATATTTTTCTCTTATAACTAGATGGATTATAAATGCGTAGTAGACAATGCCTCTACGCACACGATCCTCCAAGACATCTGCTTTTTCCAAAGCATTGATAAATACGATTGAACCGTGAATACAATATCCAGTCCATCAGGAATTATTGAAGGACCAGGGGAAGCACATTTTATGCTCCCCAACAAAACACAACTACTAATAAAAGATGCGCTTTTCTCTCCTAGCTCACATAGAAATCTGTTAAGCTTTAAAGATATCCGATTAAACAGATACCACCTTGAGACGGTGAATAAACAAAACAGAGAATTCCTGTATGTAACGTCTCATAAAAACGGTGCTAAAACCACCGTCGAGCGTTTTGAGGGACTCCCGTCGGGTCTCTACCATACAAGGATAAGAGCAATAGAAGTAAACACACTCGAGCACCAGAAGTGCAATAATCAACCAGAATTCCAACTCTGGCACAGTAGACTAGGACACCCTGGAAGGAATATGATGCGTCGCATCATATCCCAATCCTGTGGAATTAACTTGAAAAGCCTGAAGCTACTTCGAAAGGGTGCATCTCCTTGTTCCCCTTGTCACAAATGGAAATTAATTACGAGACCATTCTCCCTGAAGGTGGACTCTGAGTCTCCGAGCTTCCTAGAGAGAATACATGGTGACATTTGCGGGCCTATTCACCCCGCAAGTGGACCATTTCGGTACTACATGGTACTGATTGACGCATCTTCCAAATGGTCGTATGTGTGCCTCCTGTCCACCCGCAACGTAGTCTTTGCAAAGCTACTGGCAAAAATCATAAAGTTGCGGGCACATTTCCCAGATAACCAGATCAAGAAATTGCATCTGGACAACGCTAGGGAATTCACATCACAAGTCTTCCTAGACTACTGCCAAGCAACCGGCATAGAAGTTGAACATCCTGTAGCTCATGTTCACATCCAGAATGGGTTAGTCGAATCTCTTATAAAGAGACTACAATGGATTGCTCGCCCATTGTTGATGCAATTCCAGTTGCCGGTAAATGCATGGGGACATGCCATCCTGCACGCTGCATCGCTAATAAGATTACGACCGTCAGGGAGTCAATCTAATTCTCCGATGCAACTTGCATATTGGATCCCGCCGGATATCTCTCACCTGAGGATATTCGGATGTGCTGTCTATGTCCTCATAGCACCACCGCAGAGGACCAAGATGGGTCCTCAACGGCGTCTAGGTATCTACATTGGTTTCGATTCACCATTTATCATTAGATACCTAGAACCCCTTACAGGGGACACCTTCAAGGCACGTCTAGCAGATTGTGAGTTTGATGAAAGCACTTTTCCCAAACTAGGCATTAACACACAGAAGCCAGAAGCTTCAAAGACCATTTCATGGGACACAAAAACTTTATCCCATTTTGATCCGCATACGAACCAATATGAAGATGAGATCCTGAAGATCCTTCAAATTCAAAACACAGTTCACATTTTACCGGACAAATTCACTGACAACCAGAAGATTGTCAGATCACACGTCCCTGCTGCAAATACGCCAGCTAGGATTAACATACCCAAAGATGGATGCAATCCACCTGCAGCTGAAGCGGCCGCACCTCAACAAAAGAGAGGACGACCTCCTGGCTCCAAAGATAAGAACCCTCGAAAGAGGAAAATCATGGAGCAATAATAACGATACCACTACAGGATGCTGAGCTCAGCACAGCTACCTCTCCCCTACTACCAACCCCTGAAGAGGAAAATGTAGGAGAAATATCATTAAATTATGTACGTACTGGGGAAGTACTGGACAGAAAAAGCACAATCATCGATGATAACTTCGCGCTCATTATTGCCACTCACGTCACTGAATACGACGATGAGACCGATCCACGCTCTCTAGCAGAATGTAAACGCTGAGAGGATTGGCCAAAGTGGAACGAGACAATAGGAGTAGAGCTGGACTCACTCTTGAAGCGCAAAGTTTTTGGACGTGTAGTCCTCACACCAAAGGGTGTTAAACCTGTGGGATATAAATGGGTATTCGTGAGAAAAAGAAACGAGAATAATGAGATCGTGCGCTACAAAGCGCGCCTTGTTGCACAAGGCTTCTCCCAACGGCCAGGAATAGACTATGACGATACCTATTTCTCGGTTATGGATGCGATCACCTTCCGTTTCATCATTGGCATATCTACAACGGAAGGCCTGGATATGCAGCTCATGGACGTTGTGACTGCATACCTATATGGAAATATAGATAAGGACATCTATATGAAAATCCCAGACGGATATAAACTACCGACAAAACTGACAGAAAGACCTCGGGACGTCTATTCTGTCAAACTCCAAAGATCACTGTATGGTCTAAAACAGTCAGGTAGAATGTGGTATAATAGACTCAGTGAATTCCCAGTGCAACAAGGATTCACAACAAATGAAGTCTGCCCTTGCATCTTCATAAGAGCAAAGGGAACATGATTCGTAATTATTGTCGTCTACGTAGACGACCTGAACATCATCAGATCTCCCGAAGAGATAGGTGAGATATCCAAAAGTCTCACACAGACTTTTGAGATGAAAGACCTTGGCAAAACGAAGTTCTGCCTAGGCTTACAAATAGAACATTTAAGCGGAGGAATCATGTTACACCAATCGACATACACAAAGAAAGTGCTGAAAAAATTTCTTATGGACAAATGTCATCCGCTTAGCACAGCAATGGTCGTCAGATCATTGGATGTTGATACAGACCCCTTCCGACCACTGGAAGAGGGGGAGGAAACAATGGGTCCTGAAGTACCTTACCTAAGTGCAATTGGAGCACTCCTATACCTGGCAAACTGCACGCGTCTCGATAGAGCGTTCGCAGTTAACCTACTAGCCAGATACAGTTCAGCGCCCTCAAAGCGTCACTGGAACGGAGTGAAGCAACTTCTGCGCTACCTCCAAGGGTCTGTGGACATGGGACTATACTTCAAGAAAGGTGTATCCTCCGACTTAGTCGGTTATGCAGATGCAGGATACATGTCAGACCCACACACCGCAAAGTCCCAGACCGGTTTCGTGTTCACGTACGGTGGGACGGCCATCTCATGGAGATCCGTGAAGCAGACATCGACAGCGACCTCATCCAACCACTCCGAGCTCATTGCGATCCACGAAGCTAGCAGAGAATGCTTTTGGCTTCGATCAGTCATCCACCATATCCTCAAGACCACCGGCCTGAAGACGGGAGATCTTGGACCAACCACCATGTATGAAGACAATGCTGCCTGCATCGCTCAACTACGAGGTGGCTACATCAAAGGTGACAGGACGAAGCACATTTCACCCCAAGCTCTTCTGGACGCATGAACAGCAAGTAGACAACCAGATCGACATCCAGCAGATCCAGTCTTGCAACAACCTGGCAGATCTATTTACTAAAGCTTTACCTCGCAGTACCTTTAGAAAACTTGTACTAGGAATTGGGATGAGGCAGTTGAGAGATTTACAAGCCTGAAGCTTGTACTTTTCAGGGGGAGTTAATGTAGTGCTGTACTCTTTTTTCTTGGCTATTGGTTTTTTCCACTGGGTTTTCCATAGCCAAAGGTTTTAACGAGGCAGCCACATCAACTCTGGATCCAGGAGTATCCACCCCTGATGTTATCCATCGATCAGGGGAAGTTACAGAGACTTGTACTCTTTTCCCTTAGCCACTGGTTTTTCCCACTGGGTTTTCCTTGGCAAAGGTTTTAACGAGGCAAGTACTCTTAAACTTGGGATCCAGAAGTATCCATAGACCCATGATCAGATAAGCTCTGTGAACCCTGAAGTGTTCATCACGGCTTACAACAATGGATGGATAAGTGGAAGTGTTATAAACGGGCTTTGGGTGGCCCAACCCGTTAGTGGGTATCCACCCATTATGTAACCCTATTGCTATAAATACAGGGCTATGGATTCCATAGCCACCAAGTTTACAACAATTGTTTATTAATCAATTTCATAAATAATTATCCCCACTGGGTTAGATGTTGGTAAGATGTTGGTGGGGGCAATTGCAAATGCTCTCTCAATAGAAAATGCATACAATTACAATAGAAAATGTCAGTGGACGCAATTGCCCAACTTTGCCCCCCGGCCTCTGCCACTACTTGATCTTGGCCAGATTAACATAAGTAGGGGAAACAAATTTTTTGGTTTCCTTCCTTCATTCCATTGCTTTGTTCTTGGGATATGGGGACCTTGTCAATAACAATGTTCTTTTTGGGTTACAGAACCCTCTTGTATTCACTAGCAATACCCCCCATTCTCAAAAACAACAACAGAAGGGGGTTGTAAATTCAATGTAAGTTTTTGACCTCAAAGCTATTTAAATGGATGGTCCCCTTCCATTATTTCATACAAAATTGAGATGGTCTAGACAGGAAAGATGGAATAAAAGGTCATCAGTGGTGGTGGAACAAGAGAACCACTGACTTTGAACCACAATGCCCTCTTGATGAAGGCAAGCATTTGGGTGGTTCAATTCAATTTATTTGAGGGGCTAATGCTCGAGTCCTAGGGGAGCCCAAATTCAAAGGTTTAAACAGTTGCATCAATTAAGAGCTATGGAAGAATTGGGAGGAGGAGAGAGTTTAGGGGTACTTGTCAACCCTCACCCATCATTCTTTTGTTTCTTCCTCTTGGAAAATGGTTGGAGAGCTTGTCATGCTTTTTGGGTGCATTAGCTGGAAAATGATACAAGTGCATTCAGGAGTTGGTGAGAGAATTGGAACCCACACCAATTTGGAGGATGGAAGGTTGGAGGTTGGACCTGTGTGAGCCCAACCACATTGGATAGCATGAAAACACAGCTTCTTCATTTTATCAACAACAAAAAAATTTGCAAAAATGATTTCACGACTTAAGTAGCCCCTTGGCCTATGGCCATGCTTGCCGTCTCCTCAAATTAGGCAATCGTTTCATCATCAGTTTCATCCATAATTATTGCAGCTTTTTTTGGTGGCAACCGAAGACAGACTTCATGAGCTTACGTGCCTCCCACCTGCACTTGCATGTGCAAATTCTGATTTCGTTTCGCCAAACCCCACTCCCCCAACAACGTGACTGAAGCAAGAAGAAGCCTATCGCTCATTTGATTTTTATTTTTATTTTCCATATATACGCTTTGGTTTTACTCCCAACTTAAATGAAACCTTGGTTTTCTTTATTTGTGTGGTTTACAGTATATCATCTTCCTGCTCCTCCTGTAGTAATTGAAATAATGCATATAATTAAAAAAGAAAGAAAAGACTGCAATCGATGGAAATAATACAAATAATAAAAGTTAAATGATTAAAAATCATTTAGTTCCAATTGATTAGGCCGTCACTTTAGTTAGTCATTAATTCCCCTTAGAATACGGCACTAGAATTTTCTTTGGTCCTCACAGCACGAGTTAGCAGTCTTCTGATTTGGCTTTACTTGTCAATAATCAGAATACTTCTCTATTCTCTTGGTTCTTTCTTTCAATAATTGATGATACGCATGATATGGTCTCTTTCTTAGCACCTCTCTTGATGTTTCTAGGTTTCTATCGGGTCTTTTATTTCTGATATGGAAATAAAATTTTCAGCTTAGAATAATGGATATCATATGACATGTGAGGTTGAGACCAAAACCCCAAAACCCTAAATATAGGTGAACCCTAGGGGCATTTGACCCTCGATACACCCAGTTGACGGATAAGTTCCGCCAAACTGAAGGTGGAGCTGGCGTAGACTCTTCTGTCGTGGTGGAATCTCATCAGCTGATGAAGTGGGACCTTCGGTTGGAAGAACCGAGGTCGATGAAGGTTGGACAGCGTGAGCTGAGAGCGTCGGGCTAGAGCTCAATCGATCGCTCGGTCGATCAAAACGACCGTTCTAACTTCCTGCTGGGTCGAACCTCAAACTCCTGTACCATAGACAGTCGTCAAGGGGGTCGGATCTGGGTTCCAACACAAATCCCCTCTGATGCTTAAGTTAGAACTGGACTTAAGAAACGCTTGTGGCTGTCAGGATCGACCCACGGAGCGTTATCTCGAGTCAGTCATCTCAAGCTGATATGGAGGAAGAAATATAAGAGAATGGAGAATAAAGTGTTAGAGTATCAGGTATCTCATACCTTCGGAGTCTTCCTTATTATGTTTGTCTCCTCTATATTTATTGACTGAAGTGTCTGTTCAGTGACATTTGGGAATAATGGTAACCAACTATGGCGGCACGATTATTCCTCGTAAATAGCCATAACCGCTGTCCACTCCTCCCGTTATTTGTGAGCTCATTATCAACAGCCTCCACGAGCAACGGAAGCTCAACTGGCAAATGTCATGTGGGTTTTGACCGGGTTAATGGCTAATATCCTTTACGGGCCTCGTGGGCTTAGTAGGCCCCGACGCTATCTTTATAGACTTCTTGGCAACTAACTTCTTCTTTCCTACAGTGTCGACCCAATGATCTAACAATGGCCCACGTCATGAGGGCTCAGACGATTAGCCAGTTGATGTCAAGTGACATGATATCTCATTGATGGGGCATGACAGTCGAGGCAGTAGTATTTGAGTTTAAGAGCCAAAATTCCACTCTGCTGATTCGGGCGTTGCGTCGATTCGAAATCCAAGATACATGCATGCTCGGATCGTCGATACATGTCCCTCGATGACGAGATTAGCTTAGATCGTCGGTAGACATGCCTTTACCTTGATAAGGTAATTTTGGAGAGAGAAAGACTTCGTCGTCTTCGACATTCTCGAATCGAACTTCAATCTTTGACGATGGCTTCTTCTTCTGCTCGTGCCTCCATCGGAACCTAGGATTTTGTCCCTCGAAAGGATAAAGGGGAGGCCGTTGCACCTGGTCTAGTTTCTGGCCAAGCCTCTCAAGTGGGGGCTGATCAGATCCTTGATTTCCAAAGAAGATACATGAGGTGCGACTATCAGATTAGATTGCCCCATGTGGAGGAGAGAGTTCATCTTCCTGGCGATAACAAAGCTGGGGTTTATGTCAAAGGTTTTCATCATGTGATTCGATTTCCCATGCACCCCTTCATGTTGTGTGTATTGAAGACACTAGGCATTTCACTTTGTCAATTGATCCCGAATGATGTGTTTAGAATAATGTGTATCATATGACAAATGAGGCTAAGCTCAAAACCTCAAAACCCTGGGCAGGGGTGGCAAACGGGTCGGGTCGGGTCGGGTTCGGGTCGGCTCAGATCAGACCCGACCCGTTTAGGGGTGGACCCGAAACCGACCCGGATTTTAACCGGGTCGGTAACACAAGACCCGAACCCGACCCGGCGGGTTGGCGGGTCACCCGAACCCGACCTGCATTCCCCTTAAGTTTTTAAAAAATGTTGTAAATCAATTGCTGGAAGCGGGATTCGAAGCACAGACCACGTGGAAAGAGGATTTCAAGCCAACCGTCTGAGCTAAGATGCTCATGTGAAACTTCCACTGCAATCATTTATTTATTTACATTCAAAACTCATGTTAAAAAATTCAAAAAAAGAACTCATACAAGGGGATTCCAAGCCAGAACCTTTCGTTTGAAGGTAGCGACCCAACCCAGCGGGGTAACCGAAGTCTCCAACACTGACTACATGAGTACTATAGATTAATTATTTATATATAGGTATACTAAACCGGGTAGAATTCGGGTTATACGGGTTGACCCGGACCCGACCCGGATTTTATCCGGGTCAGCCGGGTCGACCCGAATTCCACCCGACCCGAATAGGCCGATACCTATACCCGGTTATGGAGGCCGGGTTCGGGTCAGGTCGGGTCGGGTTCATTTTACCACCCCTACCTAGGGGCATTTGACACTCGATACACCCCTTGCAAAAAGTTATATGTTTTATAACCGTTGAATTTGTAAAATGATCGAGCGTCAAATATCATTAGATTCACTTGACTTTTGGTGTGGTGATCATCTAGAGGTGCAGAACATATCCCAAAAAATTAAAAAAAAAATAGGGAAATGGGTGGGTGGTGCGCTACTCAAGGAGAAATTTCCTTCTTGGCCAATTGATTCTCATTTTACAAAATCACACATACACATGAGAATAATGGAAACTGACGTGGAAACTAATCATAATACACACACACAAACACACAAACACACAAACACAAACACAATAACCAGTGCAC
Source organism: Scilla litardierei (assembly GCA_030789695.1). Classification (NCBI taxonomy): domain Eukaryota; kingdom Viridiplantae; phylum Streptophyta; class Magnoliopsida; order Asparagales; family Asparagaceae; genus Scilla; species Scilla litardierei. Next base: position 304,120,347 of record CM061142.1, on the reverse strand, counting down.
ATAATTCACGGAGAAAACAGCCACACACAAAGGATGTGGTCCACGCGTGCAACCAAGAAAAGAGTGAAAAGAGTGGATGTGTGTGTGGGCAGTGTCAGATGATAAAAGAAGGAAAAAATCAGTGGCCAAAGCAGAGAAAAAACACACACATAAAGGATGCCATGCACACGTGCAACCGACGAAAGAGTGAGAAGAGTGGGGGTGTGTGTGTTCAGCGTTGGGGGAAGGCAGGGGGAAAAGCATAAAATCGTAGTGGAAAAAAGAAAGGGCCTAAGTGCAAAAAAACGCAGGGTGCAAAGTGGAAAAGACACATGGAAAAACTTGTCACGCCCTGCTCTCCCTAATACGAAAGATATGTAGCAGACTAGGCCGCCGTAGAATTCAGACACCGGATTCGAGTCTCTAACATCCAAATACTACAAGGCATTAATTGTGATTTAAGTAAAATTATCTATTCAGGCCACTACGATACACTGGAATAGCACTAAAGAGTAAGAAATACCATGCTCCAACAAAATTTAAAACCGTAAGTGCTGAAAAATAAAACTGTACTGAACATCATTTATACAGGATACATCATAATCTCCATACTATACAAGTACAAAAGTATGAAAGGTATGAAAAGCGGGTAAAACACAAAAGAAAACCCACCCTTAGAAGAAACCCAAAAGGTGTCGACACCCATACAACACGCTCCCTAGTCTAACCCAGGGAAGTCCAGGGGACAAAACCTCCGTCTGTACTCTCCAGCTGTACCTGTGATGA
>CM061142.1:303778445-304119082 GCA_030789695.1 Scilla litardierei | reverse complement strand
GAAAATATGCTTTCTAGTATCAATTGTCTGACAATTTTCTATTGCTATGTTACTTAAATAATTTCCTTAGACTCATAGTAAGGTCATACACGTATCTAGATAGAGATCTCGATTATGAGTACAGATGGGAGTTTGAGTCTTAAAGCGTTCATGGTCATAGATGCGTCGAGAAAAGGATATCGGTACATCGGACAGACCATTGTGTCTTTGTCTTGATGATCTTATGATCATTCGACCTGGCGAAGTCGGAGACAAGACGTAGGTGCTTATTGGAGAATGAGTCAACTGAACGACCCAATAAAAGGTTATCAAATGGTTAACATTAACTAATGTGTCATTGATAACTTTCTAGTGATGAATGCAAGTTGGTCCTAAAGACTTGAGGTCATTGTACGAACCTGTGCGTGAACTGTGTCACTTGGATTTATGATCTAGATTCGAGGCAAGGCCTGCTGAAAGGTCTTAGGTTGGGTGACACTTTTAGCGTACGAGGTGATAGTGATCAAGAGAGGATTCATCTCTTCCGTTAATGGGAAGTTAGTGTCACGGGCCTGTTGGATCTGGATCCTAGCCTAGAGGGGGGTGAATAGGCTAATAAAAAATTCTTGCGCAACCCACGAGAAATCACACGCAGTAATGAGCACAACCAGAGTAAATCAGAGACAATCACAGAGTACGCACAGATATACCCTGGTTCGGTCGTCCCAACGACCTACTCCAGCCCCCAAAGCAGATACTAGTATTGAATAGTGCAATAGGTACAAAACCACAAGTTAGAGCACGCTCAGAGCACCCTCTACGTCTCTACACTCACCAGGCTCTCAGTACCACACACACAGTGTTTCCTCTCACTATCAATCCTAGTAACGCTTTCTACCAGCTAGTCCCAAACTAGCTGGGTCCCACTTGTCTAGCCCCAACTAGACAAGTCCCAAAATAATCACAAAATAAATGGTAAAGTTTCTCTTACAGAGAAAATTCACTAAGACACGAATAAAAGAGTTTAAGGGTATGAAATGCTCAGTTCGTGTCTGTGTAGGCGTCTCTGTCAATCAGCACGTCGTCAGCTCCAATCTGACGCAAACGATGTCTCGATCCGACTCCTGGATGTCAAGTTGTAGCCCTTTGAATTCTGGTATGCAAATAGGTCTGTGTGTAAAGCAGCTACCGTTCAATCTTAAATTTATCCTGTCTGTGCACTCAGCAACTCTTAAATCCAATGCCACGTCAGCAGCCAAATTTTATCTCCTTCGCTTGCTTTTGTTTGCGTGGGAATTGTCCACGTCAGCACGATAATTAATCTGCTTCGTTTCGCTCCTTCGTTCGTGAACTAGGGCATGCAGGCGGACGTTGCTTCTCCGAATCGATGTTCGCACTTCAACAGCAGCATTCAGCTTCGTCGAGTGGACTTTGTCATCGACGGTGAGGAGCAGAAGGCAGCAGCGATCTCCGACTTCGACTAGGGTTCGCACCGTTGATCTTTTGATGGCGACGGCGGCAATCACCTCATGGAGGCGACGACTTCTTTGAGATCTCGAGCAGCTCCTTTGACGGTGATGCCTTCGAGCTCTTCTTCACGACGGCGGCGACTCCGCAGTAGCTCCGATGGCGTATCGGCAATGTCGTTGTCCCCGAGCGACTTCTCCGATCGCTTCCTTCTTCTCCGACGTCTTTGTCTACAGCAGCAGCGCTCTGCTTCGTCGGTGACTTCTGACTTCAGTGGCGTGCGAAGAGCAGCGTCTCCTTCTTGATGGCGATGGCTCGGTCCACGGTGAACTTCTCCTCACGATAGCGCGACGGCGACCTCGATGGAGCGTGATCTTCGACGACAGTAACTCCAAGTGACTGTAACGGTGGCGCTGGCTTTGACGGCGGACCTTCGACTTCCTTGACTCAGCAACAGCAACGACGATACAGCGGCGCTCCGTCGACAACGTGATGCTAGGGCAATGCAGCGGCGAGATTCCTTTGGCCGATCAACTTCGTTTCGACGACGGCGAGCACACGACCATTCACTCCTCGGTGGTGGCTTCTTCGGCAGCAAACTCGACGGTGCTTTGACTTGTGAGACCCTCGTTGGCTTCAGCTTTTGCACGGTGACTGCGGAACTTGTGTAGCCTCTTTGACCTTGGAACTTGATGATGGAACCTTGTGATTGAAGGTCAAGAACTGTGGATCTCCCTTGTAGAATTGATTGGATTCAAGTAGCTTTGCAAGAGGATGAGAGTCAAAGATTGCGGCTAGGGTTTTAGCTGCCGCACGCTCCTATTTTTTTGTGAAAGCCACTCTTTGATAATTCTTTTTTGTGAGCCGCGCTATTTGCCTTTGAAGAGATGGGTTTTTATAGGGACTAAGGTTCCTTTCCAATATGGATATGAATAGGAGATATCTTGATGAGGATTTTGTGGGATTTTTGATTTGATTTGAATAAGGATAGGAATATTCAAATAATTGCACATCTAGCCAAAAGATTTAATCAAATCACTTTTGAATTCAAATTTGGCTACATCACTTTTCCTCTTTGGACCAAGTCCACCATGCTTTATGAATAGATTTTTGACCAAGTCAAGAAATCATTTCCATCTCATCTCAAATTGGACTAAGTCCACTTTGCTTAGGCCAAAGCTCTCTCTCTCACCCAAATTGCTATATGAATAGCAACTCCTCCAAATATAACGTTTCGTCAATCCTGAAATACACTAATCACATACGTCAGATATAACGACACGTTTGTCATCATCAAACCATAGATCCTAGATCGTTGCGTCCAACAGGGCCCAGTACAGTTCTTGGTAAAAACATTGGCCAAGGTATGTAGTAGGAAGTACAACATGTATATCAAAAACCGAATGATACTGGCCAGTGATAGCTAGTAGGGTTTACAATTTACCATACCCTAGGCTATGCAGTGCATAGTTAAGACGAAAGGACTAAAGCTGCGGTATTCATCACAGACACAGTCAGAGTAATCCCGACGACACTTTTGTCGATGGGTCAATCACGTAATTATGATGCTGAAACAGGGACGACACCTGCTGCTCGTGGTTACTGTCGTCTAGGGATTTCGAGTCCCAACCTGTGGTAGGGTCAGGTTGTAGGGTCTCACATCGAGTAGGATTTATGTCTTAGTAATAGGAAGAATGTTAAGAAGAATGCATTTGATGCATTGGAATAATTTAGCTCACAAGTAAGTTGTGAGATTAAAGCTAAAGAGTTTAGCATTTGGGACTTTAGACATTATGTGTAATTAATACTTGGTATTAAGTTGATAAAGATGCATGGGATCGAAGGGGACTTCCTGAGAAAACCACAGGAAGAAACTGCGTTCAAATCGGAGCTCAAACGAGTCCAGAAAAGCGAAAACGGCATCAAAAGGCGCAAGAGGTCTTGCGGGTCTGACACGTGCCTGACGGGTCAGACCCGTCAGAGTTTAGTGGGTCGGACCCACTTAGTGCGTGTCCGACCCGCGGGGTCACCACCCGCGTGTGCTGCACGCGGGGGGCCCCTGCGTGGGGCCCGCAGGGGCCCGTGCGCCTGCGTGGGCCACCCCTCCCTAATGTGTGCCACGTGGCACAACTTGTGCTGCCTCGGGATGCGAGAATTCACTGTTTTCGTTCAAAATGTGATTTCAAAGTCTATTTTCGACATTTGAGGGGTAAATGATATCGGAATTCGACGCCGTTTTTTTCTATGCGATCGTTGTCTTGAGATCATCGATTTGACAGGTTGTTTTCAAATTCGAATCTCAGAAATGGGTTTATGTTTGATTTTAGAAGTTTGAACTGATTGGGAATCGAATCCCACCCCATGTGGTTTTGATGATGAACACACCAAATGATAATAGTGTACTAATTACATTATAACTTAAGTCTGCAGGTTTCTACGATTGATAGCTTTATGCATACTCCAAAGAAGCTCAACCACACTTGGAAGACAGAGACGAATTTGCAAGCTCTACGTCAAGCGCAAGTATAGCTCAATGATGAAGCTTAAGCAAGTGCTCAAGCTTAATGAAAGAGGAGCTCAAATTCAAGAGAAGCGTGCATCTACTTCATACATCTGATCGGCTTCCTGAAGATCTCGTCTTAGTCTAGTGTGTGAGTTAGTTTCTTTAGGATTATGTTAAAGCCAAGTAATATTGCGCACGCACGCACACACACACACAAATGATTTCGAAGCAAAAATATTTTAAATATTTTTAAAACTCTAGAGAGCATTTGCTAGCTATTATAAATCTTAGTAGTCAATCTCCAAACACCCAGGAGTTGATTACACATTCTTCCTAACTGAGTTTCAGTGAAAAATGCTCTTGGAGTCGACTACCAAAGGAGGGAGTCGACTACCAGCTGAGAGCAGAATTTTCAATGAAATTCTCTGGGAGTCGACTACCAGCTGAGAGCATAATTTTCAATGAAATTCTCTGGGAGTCGACTACCTCAATAGGGAGTCGACTACCAGTTGTCGATTTCTTCTGCATTTTAATTTACTGATTTCACTCTACTTTCTGTTTTTGATTGGACTAAAAGTCAAACGTTTTGAAATTTGAAATCTCCTCTGAAACTCTATAAATAGAGCCCTTGAGATCATTTCTAGCATACCTAATCTCTCTATCATTTCTTGAGCTAAAATTCTTTTCTTAATATCTTAATGCCCTCATTGCTCTCAACGCTATAGCCAATTTCTGTTTCTATATTCTGATCTCAAAGTTCTAATAACTCTAATTTTTATTGAGATCCATTTTTTTATTTTGGCTATTTTTAATTGTTTTTCAAAATCCATTATTCTTTATTTTTCATTCTTGAAAGGATTTTTGAAAACCAGAGATCTAGATCACAACGAATCATTTCATATTCTTTGTGTGGTCTAAATATCCATTTAAAATTCTTTTAGCCACTTAACGCACAATTGCAATATTTATGTTGGCTATAGAATTTCGGATGTAAACCAATCGCCACCAATATTGTGGTGAATTGGAACTTTGTTTCTTTGTGGATTCCCCTTGAAAAGGGACGGTGTAAATCCTAGTCAAGTCTATGTGGTTGGAAAATCCTAGTTAAGGTTGGGTCGTTGAAAATCCTAATAAGTGGAGTTAGGTAATTGTATTGTCAAGACAATAGTGGATTAAATCTCGTATCGGATTGGTCGGGGACTGGACATACCTGGGTTGTGGGAAACCAGGATAAAAATGCTTGTCTCTACGTTTGTTTTTCTGTGATTGTCAATATTCTTTGTACAAGCATTTTTATTCACTTGTCTATATTATTATCTTTGTAATTCTACATTTATATAATTGCAAAGATCATTCTTTTAATTCCGCTGTGTAAAGATCTGCTTGTGTGTAATCTTATTTTCTTATCTTTTTATATTAACGTGTTGATTAAAAACCAAGCGTAGTTCACTCTACTTGGTTTCTTAGGCAACATTGGAAGGGATAAAATTGTGTTATAACCAACATCGAAAAAGTTTATTAATTGTACAACATTATTCAAACCCCCTTCTAGTATTATTTGTCATCCACAGGATCCAACACTTGGTATCAGAGCAAGGCTTGAAAGGCGATGGCATCAACATCTTTCCACTCTGAAGGACTCAACACCATGCGACCACCGTTGTTCAATGGAACGAACTACGCAAGTTTGAAGATACGTATGAAGACTCATCTAGAGTCACTATACATTGAAGCATGGATCGTCACCAAGGATCCATACAAAACACACATTGAAGTTGAGACCGAAAAATGGTCGATCGACGAAAAGAAGAAGGCCAACCTCAACGCCAAAGCGATGAACGCATTATTCTGCATTGTGACAGGTAATGAATTCAATCATGTCTATCAATGCGAGATGGCACATCAGATATGGCATACTCTTCAGGTAAGTCATGAGGGAACCGAAAAGGTAAAAGAATCCCGTATAAAGGTTTTGCACTCTAAATTTGAATCCTTTAAAATGGAAGAAGGAGAGAGTATCACCGATGTGAGTACTCCTTTTACTAATATCACTAATGAGCTCGCAGGTCAAGGTAAGAAATTATCTGAGTATGATCAGATAATGAAGATACTAAGATCTCTCAGACCCGAATGGAAGGAAAAGACAGCAGCCATTGAAGAAGCTCACAAATGTGAAGGATCTCACCATTAAAGAGCTGATGGGAAACATCATGGCGTATGAGATAGAACTTGAAGAAGACTAGAAGATAGAGGAGAAGCCAAAGAAAAAGAAGCTAGCGTTCAAAGCAAGAAGAAGCTCTGATTATACTGACAAAGAAGACCACATTGCTTTCATATCAAAGAACTTCAATATTTTATTACAAGTAAGTATGGTAAACGGTCATTTCGTCCTACTAACAGTATTATCTGTTTTGGTTGCAACAGACCAGGGAACGTGAAAAGAGAATGTCTCTTGGAGAAGAACAACCGAGACTCCAAAGATCGTGGGAAGAACAGAGAGAACAATGAAAGAAGGAGCGATAGAAGGAACAAACTTCGACGACCAAGGCTATGGCGGTTAATAGTAAAACAAATACCGTCCATGCACCATCGATAGGATTCGTCGCCGTCTGCAACCACGCCAGGAGCTCGCTCGTAAAACACGCAAGTTAGTATACAATTAGTAATATGTTAGTTACTAATGTTTGCATGTTAGTATAACTATGTTATTATCAGTATATGTATATCAGCAGTACTTAGTTATTTAAAGATGTTTTAGTGTATATATTATATTGTCAATAGGATCAGTGGTATATAAGGTTAGGGAGATGTCCAAAGATATAATTTGTGTAACACCAGTTTGCACAATAATGAGCAGTCGAATTATTAGTGTAATACTATTATCAGCACATTAATATTTTCAAACCCTAACAGTATATAATACTTTAATATGTTAGTTTATAGTATTATGTCAGCATGTTAAAAAAATATTGGCAGTATGTTAGTTGGTTATAACGGCATGTGAAAATACTAATGGACATAGGTTAATCTGATAATGCCATAGTTAATAATTAATACATTAGTTAATATATTTATGCATCAATTTGATTATAAGTACACCGTTAGCGTTAATCAGAATGTTATTAAAACAGTTTGTAAATTGAATAAAAACGATTATAGCATAATTTAATACCTTGTAAATTTCCCATTGTGAATATTTTAACCGATTAAAACCACAACTTCGCAGAAATAACCGTGCCTCTCGTTACGACCGTCTGGACACCCAACAACATTCGCGGTAAGTATTTTTATTGTAAATGAATCGCAAAACCAAACTGTTTAATCGTTGTGCTGAAATCTATTAATACTACGATTGTGGACTTTATAACTTAAATGCATGTTTTCGCTTTAGTAGTTGGTTTCGATTAAACGGATATGTAATAATGGGTTTGTTGCTTGGAACAATTTACTACATGTTTGCTAACAAAATGAACTAAACTGGATAGAGGATAGGACACAACCCTCGAAATACATATGTGACACCATCGAATACAGATGGGATGAACCTAGTCGAACGATTAAACAGACACTTGGGTGGGGTTGGTTCATGTAGTAGAGTCTGTAAGTGTGTCTTGTATACCTTACGACTACTTCCATACCACACTAATGGAAGCAAGCATCTTGGACATTTTCCAGGCTAGGGATGGCAAGAAGCGTCACGGTAAACCCCCGATGATAGGATGTATCGAGAACACTATACTAACTCAGACATGGACCTGCACGAGCACAAATAACCGAGAACATTCCATTTGTAAATGTGTTAACTTCTTTAAAATGCAATTCACCTGTCAAATTATTCCAGCATGCTCAAACTTTACTTTACGCACTTGCATATCATATCTGAGTCTGACGCTTTTCTGTTGATAAGTTATTGATTTCAATTACAATAAAATCTTACCGAGGCTTTTTCGCTGACATATATTTCAATGAAACTATGAAATATATGTTAGGTTCAGAGATGGAGTATAGTAAGGACCCCACCTACGAGGATCAGAATCAGGAAGCAGATCCCGCGGACCAGAGCTACGAACACGCCGAGATTCTTCCTGCTGAGGACTAGATTATTGCTGATGTCTCCATTTACTTAGTTTTATTTATTATTGCATGTGTGTTGCTCATGTAATAAAATGTACGGCCATGCTAGGCCTAACTTATTTGTGTACTTGCTTTTGAACTCTGGACGAAGTTGTAATAAATATCTGTGTTGTTTCTGAATAATGCGGTTGCAAGGACGTGATTACTTTACACACACAAACGCTTATTGTGCTTAACTCAAAGAAGACAGAAAAAAGTACTTCTTCTTTACTTTAAGCACATGTGGACCCGCTCTCGTTCTCGCTACCAAGTACGATGGGAAGCGGGGCGGGACAGGTTTTAGTGGTGGCCCATGCAAGTCCTCTTGTAACCTGCGAGACATTTCAGGAACAATACAAGTATTATTACTAACCAGGTCGTTTAGACAAATTAGTGCACAAATGTTTACTTTGTTTTGTTTGCAGCATGGCAGGATGGCCCAATACTCGCAATGGGAATGGAGTCAACGGAAACGGTACTCCCGACATACAAGAGCTCATGGGAGTCATGAGAGGCATGTTGGAGATCCAACAACAGCTTATTCAGCAGGGTCAACAATAGCAAGCTGTACAACCTGCACCACCGCCTCTGCGAGCTGCATCAGGAGCCAAGCAATTTCGGGAGCTGAACCCGAAAAGCTTCTCCGAAAGAGAATGGCCACTAGAAGATGAAGAATGGGCCCAGAGTATGGAAGACGATCTGAATCTTTCCTATATTGATCAAGCTGGATGGGTGGAAGTGGCCAAGAAGCAACTGACGGGCAATGTACGAAACTAGTGGGACACTGTAGAAGCTTGTCTAGTCAATCCCATCAACTAGACCATGTTCCGAGAGCGTTTCGACGCTCAGTATTTTCCCTGATCAGCTAAGAGGGAACTGCAGCAATGATTCGTCAACCTGAAACAATGTAATCGTACAGTTGACGAATACGAGGCAGAGTTCTCAATGCTTAGTCGATTCGCTCCACATCCGGTGGAGGATCCCGAGGACCGTGCATATCAGTTTCACCAGGGTCTAGACCTAGACTTTCAGGCTTCGATGTCTTTGGTGAATCTGACTACACACCAGTATGTACTGGATGCTACTAGGAAGCACGAACTCATTATGAATCAGAAGAAGGTGCTTCAGATTGGAGGAAGCAAACGTCCACCGGAGCCACCCAAGGGAAATCTCATGCCTACGCAGACTGCACAATTCAAGAGGCCTGCTGCTCCTACCAACAACCGACCTTAGATGGTGTGTTTCCACTGCAAGCGCATTGGTCATCTCAAGAAGGACTGTCGGGAGCTGCTGAATCAATGTTTGGTATGTGGAGCATCAGCGCATACTACCAAAGACTGTCCTCGTCGCACCAACAAACCGATGACTGCTGGACCATCTGGACCACCTGGATCGATTCAGTGTGGACCTCCTGGACCTACTCAGCATGGACCACATCTGGCTCCACAGCAGAAGGGTTATGAACATGCGAGGCAGAACCAGCCGAGATGACAGGCATTTACCATGACGGCCGCTGAGGCCGAGACTGATGAGCAAGTGATCTCTGGTATTACTTAAACTCTTATTTTATATGCTTATAGTATACATATACGTGTGTTTGATTGTTTGCCCTTAGCTAAGGTGTTTCCCTATATTCTAGGTGTTACCTTAGTAGCCTCTCACCCGGCTCTGTCTCTGTTCGATTCTGGAGCCTCTCATTACGGCTACAAATACTCCAGTAAAGTTTACGGCTGACGACTTTGAAAGAGATGACCTGCTTGATTAGCCACTATTTTTATCTTTGCAATTTGTTTTAAGAATAATTTATGTTATGAGAGCAATTTGAATTATGTATTTGTTTTGAATAAAAATTTGATTATGTTCCTGAAATGCAAATGTTTTATTCATCTTTTATAGATGGATCGCTCTCATGACTGCTTAGTTGACAGTGCTTCAACACATACGATCCTTCAGTATAAATGCTATTTTCGTAGCATTATACCATATAAAAGACCTGTAAATACAATTTCAGGGCCAGCGAATATTATTGAAGGTTCTAGGAATGCAGCTTTGTTGCTCCCAAATGGAACAGAAATAAAAATAAAGGATGCATTATTCTCTTCGAATTCCAGTAGAAACTTACTAAGTTCCAAGGACATCCACTCAAACGGATTCCATCTGGAAACAGTAAATGTAAACGAAAAAGAACTTCTTTATATAACGTCTCAAGAAAAAGGAGTAAAATCCATACTTGAACGTTTTAAGAGCCTTTCATCAGGCCTCTACCATACAAATATTCGGAGAGAGGAAGCTAATTTAATGGAACACCTGAAGTGCCCAACATCAGCCAAGTTTTTACTTTGGTATGATAGACTTGGCCACCCTGTATCAGTAATGATGCACCGCATCTTACCTCAATCCCATGGGCATAACTTGAAGAAGCAGAAGATTCTTCAGAAGGGAGAATTCCCTTGCATCTCCTGTTTCAAGGGGAAATTAATAACAAGGCCATCACCACTAAAAGTGGATATTGAATCTCCAAGCGTACTCGAAAGAATACGAGGAGATATATGTGGACCTATCCACCCCCAAGTGGACCATTTCGGTACTTTATGGTACTGATTGATGCATTCTCAAAATATTCGTATGTGTGTCTACTATCGACCCGCAACTTAGCTTTTACAAAGCTATTGGCACAAATAATAAAGTTGCGGATGCATTTTTCAGACAACCAAATAAAGAAAATATGTCTGGATAATGCTGGGGAATTTACCTCCCGGTCATTTAAGAGTACTGACAGGCAACGGAAATAGAAATTGAACGTCCAGTGCCACATGTTCATACCCAAATGGGTTGGCAGTGTCACTGATAAAAAGACTCCAATGGATTGCCCGTCCATTGTTAATGAAATCCCAGTTGTTGGTGGATGCATGGAAACATGCAATTTTGCATGCTGCATCATTAATAAAAATAAGACCCTCTGGAGGTCAGAGTCTCTCCCCAATGCAACTTGCATATGGAATTCCACCGAACATTTCTCACTTGAGAATCTTCGGTTGTGCAGTTTACATCCCCATTGCACCACCACAGAGGACAAAAATGGGTCCACAACGTCGTCTAGGTATCTATGTAGGGTTTGACTCAGACTCAATTATAAGATACCTAGAACACCAAACGGAGGACGCATTTAAGGCACGTCTTGAAGACTGTGAATTTGACGAGACAAGTTTCCCCAAAATGGGCCCAGATACCAAAAAATCTGGCGCGAAGCAAATTATAACGTGGGATACAAAAAGCTTGACCCACTATGATCCGGTAACAAAACAATGTGAAGATGAGATTGTGAAGATCCTCCACATACAAAACACTGTTCACCAGTTACCGGACTCATTCACTGACATCCAGAAGATTGTCAGATCACACATCCCTGCTGCAAATACTCCAGCTAGGATTGACATCCCCGAGAATGGATGCAATCCACCAGCAGCAGAAGTAGCTGCTCCTCAACAGAAAAGAGGCAGACCACCAGGCTCCAAGGACAAAAATCTATGTAAAAGAAAAATACCTGAAGACCTTGGGACTATACCCCCACAGAAAAATGAGCTCATGTCCATGTCCTCACCCCTCCCAAAATCCACTGCAGCAGAACTGTCGGGAGAAACTAAAATATCATTAAATTATATACGTACATGGGAGGTGTTGGACAAAAAGATTACAGTCGTCGACGATGACTTCGCATTTCATATTACTATTCACGTCACCGGAAGCATTGATGATCATGATCCACATTCCGTTGCTGAATGCAAACGTAGAAATGATTGGCCAAAGTGGAATCAGGCAATGTAAGCTGAGCTGGACTCGCTTAAGAAACACAAAGTCTTTGGGCAAATAGTCCAGACACCTACTGGTGTCAAACTGTAGGACACAAATAGGTATCGTGAGAAAAAGAAATGAAAATAATGAGATCGCATGCTACAAATCAAGGCTTGTAGCGCAAGGATTTTCCCAAAGATCGGGTATTGACTATGATGAAACATACTCCCCGGTCATGGATGCGATCACTTTTCGATTTCTGATAATCTTAACAGCAAAGGAAGGTTTAGATATGCAGCTAATGGATGTTGTGACAACATATCTATACGGTAATCTCAATAAGGGGATAGACATGAAACTTCCGGATGGCTTTTCAATGCCTGTTGAATTAAAAGATAGACCTCATGACGTCTACTCTGTTAAGCTTCAAAGATCATTGTATGGTCTTAAACAATCGGAAAGCATGTGATGCAACAGACTGAGTGAATTCCTTGTACAACAGGGATTCAACAATAATGAAGTCTGCCCTTGCATCTTTATAAGAGCAAAGGGAAAAGGATTCGTCATAATAGCAGTCTAAGTAGACAATTTGAACCTCATTGGATTTCTTGAAGAGATCATTGAGATATCTATAAGCCTGACAAAATAATTCGAAATGAAAGACCTAGGCAAAACGAAATTCTGCCTTGGCTTACCGATTAAACATCTAAAAGACGAAATCTTATTACACTAAACCACATATACGAAGAAAATGTTACAAAGATTTCACATGGACCAATGACATCCACTTAGTACACCTATGGTGGTACGATCTCTGGATGAACATGAAGACCCCTTCTGGCCGCTGGAAGAGGGAGAGGATATAATTGGTCCAGAAGTCCCTTATCTGGTGCTATTGGAGCACTTCTATATCTGGCCAACTACACTCGTCCTGATATAGCGTTCGCAGTAAACTTACTAGCCAGATACAGTGCAGCTCCTACATAGCGCCACTGGACCGGGGTAAAGCACCTTCTACGCTACCTCCAAGGGTCAATAGATTTGGGACTTTTTTTAACAAAAATGGATTATCTTGCACACTTGTTGGTCATGCTGATGCAGGTTATAAGTCTGATCCCCACAATGCTAAGTCACAGACAGTGTACGTGTTTACCTATGGTGGGACATCCATTTCCTGGAGATCCGTCAAGTAAGCCATGATGTGCGACCTCATCCAATCACTCAGAGATCATCGCCATCCATGAAGCAAGCAGAGAATGTGTCTGGTTACGGTCAATTGTAAATCACATTCTGGTGACGACCGGATTGAAGACTGGGAGCCTTGAACCTACTACCATTGTAACGACCCGATCACGGGGCCCGTTACTTATTTGGTTTATTCGCAGGTTTCGCAGTTTACCAGTGAAATCAGCATAGCCACAACTCAGAGATGTATCACAATACTCAAACCAGCGTACAGACGTTATTACAGTCTAAGTTAAAGTACAACAACAACCAACACTCTCTCTCACGAATACATAAAGGAAGTACTGAAAGGAAATGCGGAAAAGAAAATACACTGTACAACACACACACCAACAGAAAAGTAACTAAAACTCTGCAGCCTCTGGGTCAATGTAGGCTCCACGAACTCTGGGGCAATCTCCTCGATCAAGTCTTCGTCTGTCGGTGCCATAAATGGAACCGAAGGTAAGTCACAACAATTATATCGATAGAAAAAGAGGAGTGCACAAATATGGAGCAGTTTATAGTAAACAAGTGCGGAAAGTAAAGTAGGGACAGACAAGCATGCAAGTGCGATAAGTAAAGTACATCTAGTCAAGCATGCAAGGGTGACAAGTAAAGTAAAGGTGACCAAGCAATCACAATAGCAATAACCATGACTATATCAATGACAATAGTAATAGGGAGAGCAATTGTGCCTATTCTAGTTTGTGACTTATAACGGGAAGTACAGTGAGCAACCAAGAGGCCAACTCTTGCCGCGGGTGCTACCCGGGCGAACTATGCTATGAATACTGTGCAATAATCTCTGAGAACTGTGCAATAATCTGTGATCTGTGATGGTTGTCACCGGCACTGTTATGGGTTGCTAGAACCCGCACGGTGACAACAAAGTATGGACTAGTCGCTCCCGCACTTCCGCAATTATAAGTTACCCCAAAACCCAGTGTCTGTGCAGATTACCGTACTTTGCAATTTTACCAGTCATTTACTGTTCTTACATTTCCAATTACAATCTTTCTGTCAAGCAATGTCAATAATCTGTTCAGGTCAATAATTATTCCGAGACTAGGTGTCAAGTCATATGTTCATACGAGTACACTATCTATATTTCTAAGGGTAGAATTTACTGTGACTTACACTACCAGGATCGTCGTAGCAAGACGAGGATGTTGTTAGAGCACGAGAATTTGGTACCTGCAAACACAAGAAGTTATCAGTTAATGGTTATCAACCAGTTAAAATATTATAAACTGGCTCACTAACTATATACCTAATTGCTACTAAAACGGAATTTGTTCGCAACTTAAACAAACACGAGTTAATATAATAACTTAATTAATTAAATTATCAGTTACTAACTTATAAAAATCATTTACTAACTTGTCACCTACATAATAGTAACTTCACAAAACTTGATAATAGGACTTTACAAAGAAACTAAAACTAATATTAATTTAACTTATAAACTTATTAGAGAAATTAACACTTAGACTTTATAACTGAACTTTGACATTCACCTAACATGAGTTATAATAACTTAATTAATAGAATCATTTAGTAACAACTAACCCTATTTAATTAAGATCATTTACCAACTAGTAATCTTAACTTAACTTATAACACCTCATAATGATAACTCAATAAAACTTAAAATAATAACTTTATAATTAATAATAATATTAATCTGTTAATAATAATAATAATAATAATAATAATAATTTTATTAACACTTACAGTATACTCCCTCCCCCTCACTCTTTCTCTCCCCACCCTCTCTTTTCGTTTCCCCTCTTCTGCTTCTTCTTCCTTTCTCTTTTTTTTCTTTTTTGTTTCTTCGTGCGCAGAGACAATCGAGGGGGGGCGGTGGCTGATCGGAGGCGGGGACGGTCCAAGGCGGCTTCGGGGCGGCGATTTCACGGCGGGGGCGAACGATCCGAGTCGGCGGCGACTTCGACACGGGGCAGCGCAGGCGGATCTGGGGTCGGGGGCTCATGGCAGGCGAGATTTGGCGGGGGACGGTGATCGGGGCTCGGTCACGGCGGATCAGAGGCGGGGGTCACGGCGGCGGCTGCATCTTCTCGAAGATGGCGACGACGGCCTGTCGATGGGGCAGCGCCTGGCGACGAGGCGGTCTAGGGGCGGAGCGGCGACTGAGGCCGGCGGCGGCGTTGTCGACGTCGAGCGGCTGCGGGGGGCAGCGGAGCACGACGAGATCGGGGCGGGGTCGGAGTTCGTCGGGGATGATGCCGTGGCGGGGGTCTACGGCGAGCTCGGGGGCGTGCTGTCGTCGGAGTACGGCGGCGTGCGGCGGTTGAAGCGGCGGCGGGGGTCGACGGGAGAGAGGGGGGCTGCTGCACGGGGCGGTGGGGTTCGAGCAGCGGAGGCGCTCGGTCTGCGGTGGAGCGCCGGCCTGCGGGCGAGGCGCTTCGTCGGGCTTCACGGGGAGGCGGCGGTGAGGGAGAGAGGGCGAGAAGGGAGAGACGAGTGTGGGAGGGGGTTGAGTGAGAAGCGGGCTCCTGGGTTTCGAATATCTTAAGGAGGAAGATAGATTACTGTGAGTGTGTTTGGGTTTGATGTGGGTTAGTTTATATAAGGTAGGGAAATGGCAAAACTGTGATTAAGGGGGAGACCAGGTTGTTTAATGGGGGGAATGAGCGTTGGATCTGAAATGATTTCAGATCCAACCAATAAAACGGTGGGTTGATTAGAGGTAGAAGTAAAAGGGTAAAAGTAGCTTAGTAATTGTAGAAAAGTAATTAGTGGCGGTAATTAGTGAAAACCGGAGGAATACAAGTCCGTTTTCACAAACGTCTCCAAAAAATTACGAAAACATACCCACGGGATCGTATCGTCGCGAGGATCGTGAATACAAGATCCGTTCTGGGATTTGAGCTACGGAAGTATAGGTTTTTGGCCAAAACGTTTAGGAAGCGGGTTTGCGGGTTCTAGGCTGAAACGATATCCGAAAATTCTGAAATTAATGTGGGGAGCCCTAAATGATAATAGGATGTTACTGTAGAAGTTTGAAAACATTTTGAATACGTTTGAATAGAAAATAAATTCGTCGAATCAAAACGGTAATTTTGGAAGATGAATTTTAACAGGAATGTTTTGGGCATTTGCGGAAATCTGAAATTACTGAAATATCTTATCATTAGTCTAGTGCTTTAAAATATTTTTATAAGAATTTTTGAAATCAGTTTTTGTTATAAAACTCTTTACGACCATTTATAAAGAAGATTTAGAAAAAAATACATTAAGTACGTATTTGAAGTGTTTGAAAAATACAGGCCGTTACAACCATATTCGAGGACAATGCTGTTTGCATTGCTCAGCTACAAGGTGGCTACATCAAATGCGACGGAACGAAGCATATTTCCCCTAAATTCTTCTGGACGCATGAGCTACAAAGAGATCGAAAAATCGACGTCAGACAAGTACAATCATGTAACAACCTGGCAGACTTGTTCACTAAATCACTGTCTACTGCTACCTTTAGGAAGTTTGTACAGAAAATTGAGATGGGGTGACTAAGAGATCTGAAAGCCGGAGAGCTTGTACAGATCAGGGGGAGTTAGAGAGTATTTGTACTTTTTTCCTTAACTATGGTTTTTCCCACAGGGTTTTCCATAGCTAAAGGTTTTAACGAGGCAAACCTCATCAACTCAGGATCCTGAAGTATCCACCCCATGTGAGACTCCTACTACACTCAGAATCCTGAAGTATTCATGAGCAGAGTCCACACATGTGGCTGGATAAGGGGGAGTGTTGTGAACGGATGTTGATGATAGATTTGTATTAGGATTGCGTCTTATCTTATAGATAAGACCGTATCTATTGTATCCTATCTTTGTACGCTCCTCCATCTGCTATAAATAAAGAGCCGTGGACTCCTCCCCTGACGATGATTCATAACAAATCTTTTATTTTAAAAGTTGTGCCCTTTTATATCCAAGAGAGCATGCCCCATTTGCACCATAGCATGAGCAGGCTTGGTGCCTTAATTGGCCT
Organism: Scilla litardierei; assembly: GCA_030789695.1. Taxonomy (NCBI): domain Eukaryota; kingdom Viridiplantae; phylum Streptophyta; class Magnoliopsida; order Asparagales; family Asparagaceae; genus Scilla; species Scilla litardierei. Next base: position 304,101,990 of record CM061142.1, on the reverse strand, counting down.
AGGTGGGCAGTGTAGTTGGTCTACAATGAGCCCTAAGTGGCCTTTCCTAATCAAATATAAAATTTAAAAAAAGAAATACTCTTTGGATAAGCATAAAGTAGGCGTCTTTTCCTAATCATGGTTGCCAAACCAGGCTTTAATCTCTTCCATGAATATCCAATTCTTCAATGCACATGCATCCCCCATGTCTTGAAGTCATGTTCTGGTGGTCTCCAGAGAGAGAGAGAGAGCCCTACCTTGCAGCAGAAAATGAAGAACCAAAAAAGCAAGGGGCACAACAATCAAGACTCAGTTAAATTCTTGACATCCCTCTCAGCCTCATCTGACCACTTCCTGAACCAGCAGCCAAAACGATAACAACTGGGTGGAGGTGAGCCAAAGGGAAACAAAATCAAATTTCACCCATCCCAGAATTGAATGGCCTTGGCCCATCCTCTGCTCCCCCTCCAACAAAGGTCCAACCACCATCATGTGACCGCACCTCGCGGCATCAAGAACCACCCCCCCTCTCCCTTTTGAAAATTTCGAGTCATGGGAGCTGATCATGCAGATGGTGTGCAAGACGGAAAGCTACAGCTAGGCCAACCACAAAGTCATCAAGCGTCTGAGCAAAAGTTGGGTTTGGGAGCTGGCTCTGTCTATTTTAATTCGGCTGGGTCAATATCAGACCACCTCACAATGCTCCACATTACTATTGTTGATATTGTTAGTATTACTATTAACAAACAAAACAAGCTTTTCAATGTCTAGCAACAGTAGTAGCAGTACAGTCCAAAGACCAGAGCAACGCAGAGCACAGGGAGGTGTCGGTCACGGTTCCTTTCCTTTGCCTCCACGCTGCCTGCCTCAAACTCTTCTCGATGCTACCATCATCATCATCATCATGATCCTCCTCTCAAGAGCATTGATACTCATGTACAGGGTATGCAGACTCCGGGTATTAGTTTTTGGGCTTATTTATTGTATAATAGATTTATTGGCTTATCTGTATAGCCGATCGAGCACGAAGTGCAGATTATTTTATTCCCACTTCTCATCCACCCACCCACCCTGCATGTTGTTTTGTTCACATCCCCCACTTAATCTACTCACGGCCGACGATCCATAAAATTCAAAATTCTGAGTGAAGGCATGCATCATGTGATTAGTATATTGGATCTTAAACGTGCATCACGGAACCAAAGGACACCAACCCCGTCCGAAACAGACTCGAACCAACTCGACCGATTGCCCTTTGCTTGCAATCCACTGTTGACTTGTATCTTGTTGCGTTGATCATTATGGGAGTCGTCGGCAGGGATCACCATTTGCAATAATCCACTGCGCCTGTCAAGATCATGGACACGTCTTAGGGATCCACCGCTTGCAAAGCTTTTTTAAGTTCCCACTGCCTCACCATTTGATTTTAACAACGGATCGAAATTCTGGTATAGTTTGAGCACGCCTGCTTTGCGAGAAATAGCCAAAGCACGTTCCCATTCTCGTGTCACATTGGTCACCCTCCATGGCCGTCGGTGTCGTCGTCGTCATCTTCTTCTTCTTCTTCTTCTTCGTTGTTGGCGACAGAGACCAAGTCTTGGAGTATTGATCATATACTTCTGCTTTTTGGGTAAAAATAGCGATAGCCGAACTATCATGATCAATCATAACACTCTTCCGGAGATTAGATGACAAAATGAAGTTACTTAGGAAAATAGTAGGCAACCGCAGTTTCCATACATGCAAATTTATTGTTTGCAATATTAATCCCTGGATTTAATCAGGAGTTTGTTACGAAAGATGATTTACGTGCTTTCACGGAACAAGTAAAGATCTTGCCAAAGACGGTAGAATCCTTGCTAGAAACAATGCTGAGCGAAGTACTATAGTGGGTGAAGAGGAGAAGAAAACAAGGTCAATGGAGAAAGAGTATGTTGTCGATCTAGTGGTTATTGCTTTTTCTTGATGATGGTGGGTGAAGGTGATACAACTCCTAATCATGATTTTGTTGCAAAAGATGATTTTCATGCTTTCATGGAACAGGTAAAGGTCTTGTCAAAGACTTGTAGGATCCCTGCTAGAAACCATGCAGAGCAATGCACTAGTGGGTTGTTACTTTTTCTTGATGATGGTGGGGGAGATGATACTATTGGGATCTTCTGTGGATGGCAAATAGACGCTGGAGGGGGTTGATTAGTGTATAAAAATTCCTCTAGCTAATCTACATACGTTTACAAATGGAGTTATCCAAATAAACTTAATCAACAATTATCACTTGCTAAAAGTATGCAACAGAAATAAGCGCGCAAGAGATAAAGCAACAATCACTGAAAATAAATAGCAAACGCAAACACGAGATACACACTGGTTCGGATACCCAATTCCCACTTAGCTTATCCTACATCCAGCCACCCGAGTTTCACTCGGCTAAATCGACTATTTTCCAAATAGTTACAACATCTCTTCCCAAGAGGAATTTACGACACAATTTCTTTCCAAGAAATAAACAATTCACCACCCCAAGACTTTGGGGATTTTTACACTTTGAAAATGAATATTCTTTTATCTATAGCCTTACTTTGAAGCCTTGTGTAGATTTGATGACTATAGTGTTGATCTCCAATGGATGATGAAATTGAGAGCATTGAGAGATTAAGAAATATTGGCCAAGATAGATTTGAAAATATCTTTTAAAACATAGGCTAAGAAAACTTTGAGGCCTTTTTACAAGAGCTTAGAGATGCTTTTAAAACTTAATTTTTGCTCAAAATTTTATTACTAAAGCCTCAGCAATCTCAGCATATACAGTGTTGAAAGCCCATTGAAAATTGTTTCCAAAACCACCCCTCCAATGGATCAAAAAGACAGCTTTCTGTAAATCACGGAACTTGCTTTCTGTCTGTTGGGCTGATGGTAGTCGACTACAGTACAAATGGTAGTCGACTTTTCAAACAACTGTAGTCGACTCCAAAACAACTGTAGTCGATTATTTCATAGAACATTGAGTTCTCAATGAAAATTAGTCAGCTCCTATTCAAGAACTAGTCGGCTATCTAACAGATGCATGGATAGGTATTTTAAAAACTAAAGAAATGATTTTCAAAACAGTTAAAACATTTTTAAAACGTTTTAAAAACATGTTGATAGTGTTCCTATGTGTATGTGAGCTTCTACAAGGCCTTAACAAGCTAAAACAAAAGAAAAAAATACATCAGTTACATTTTTACAATGAAGTTCGTTTGATGCATTCTTGCTTCCCAAACTCTTTGTCTTGCTCCAATATAGTTCCATGGCCTTGTTTAGATCATCAGTAATACAATGAGTGCTTCATTTGATTTGTCTTAAACTCCTACACTCAAAGATGTTAGATGCAATCATCAACATCATATGGGATGAGACTTAATATCTCAACATTCTTCTTCTTTTTTATGATGACAAACAATGAATGCATAATATCAAAAAGTACTTACCTATTTTGCAACACGTCATGTTAGCAATCAAATATATCATGTGTAAGGTTTGCAAACATATGTAACATACATGGCATTAAATTTCTCTCCCCTTTTTGTTATCAACAAAAAGATATTTAATAAAAGTGTTCTCTCCCTTTATGAAAGACATATAATCTTTTAAAATCATTCTCCCTCTTTTTGATTCTAAACTCAATCTCCCCCACATGCAAATCTCTCTTCCTAGATATATGCATGAGTCTAAAGAAGAAGTGTGACTCAATATCTAAAATAGAATGTATGATAATATACTACGCGTTAAGCCTGAAAAATAATTTTACCAAATGCTTAGCAAATGCTTAGCTTCCCCTGCAAATAAGATCATTAATTTTAATTTTGGAAGCAAGCAATCCTCTAATCATCACAAATATATTTAATTACCTGAAAATCAAAGAATTTTGGTACTCTTTGCCTTCGAGTCCATGGGGTTAGTAATGAAAAATGATATCAAACATTAGGGAACCAAACCTATTTGGTTTTCGATTTCCTATCATATAAAAATCTATAATCATTGTTGTAATGAACATTGTTCATAAAACGATAAACATATTCATCCTTCATTTGGATAGTCCCTCACTTGGGTATCCAAACCTTGATGAATTCATTTGTGGTTTTACGAACCATAGGATAATGAGTAACCTTAACATTTTGATGGGTCGTATATCATAGGCTATGTTTGCTACTTGAGGGAATTTGTGAGCTAAGTAGATCATCTAATTTTTCTTTACCTTTGTTGAATCTAGCAACATTCCTAGACGGATCATCATGTTTGGCCCTAATGGCGGGCAAGGTGTTTTCTAAGTCACTAAACCTATCACTAAGGTCTTTATACTCTACACTAAGCTTCCAATTCAATTATTCTAATTCCTTATTCTTACTAGCAAATTTTACATTTTCTTCCCTAAGCATTTCTAAATCAAGATTAGAAGAACTAGTTTTACAATCTTTATGTGTTTTCTTGAGAGTAAGAAGTTCTCTTAGTTTGCTCTCATATTCGACATAAACCGTGTGGTACTCTCCCTCCCAATCACACTCATCATCACTACTATCACCAGAACTAGAGTATGAGTCATTATAGTTTACCTCTCTGTCATCCTTGGCCATGTAGCACATCTATGTCCTCTCGTCCTTTTCTTCTTTGGATGAGGATAATGATGAAGAATTGAAGCTTTCATCCTTGTCACTCCTATCCCATGCGGTAAAGGCTTTTCTCTTTGGCTTTTTGACCTTCGTCTTGTTCTTTCCTTTTCTTTTGCTATTAGACAACCTCTCTGTAAATGCTTTAAATGCTCTGGCTTGTTACACTCAAAACAAATAGGATTATTAAATAAATTGTGTTTTCGATTTTGAAACTTACGTGCCTTGAAGATTTTTCGAAAACCATTGGAAATGAGAGCAAGTTGCTCTTTGATCTCACCTCCGGACTTCTCCATCTCCGATGTGGCTTTGAGGGCTATGCTTTTATTCTTCTTGGCTCCCTTCTTATCTTTCTTTTGTTGTAGCCGTGAGATTTGCAATCAATTCTTCCAATGTGAGCTTGGAAGTGTCATTCCCTTCTTCTATGCCTGTGACTTATCTTTTCTACTCGGGGGTGAGACATTCAAGTAGCTTGGTCATATGGTCTTCTTGGTGTATTTCTTGCCAAGACTTGCAAGAGTGTTGATTATCTCAGTAAAGTAGGTGAATATTATAGGATCCATGAACACTAAGCAACGCACTAGGGGTGAATAGTGTAGTGGCAATTAAACATGCTAATTAAAATAATGAAGCAAATATGGAATAATAATTGCAACACAACAACAACAAAGAGACAATGCAATTGCAAACACAAAATGTATCCTGGTTCGGATCCCTAAACTTGCAATCCTACTCCACTCCCACCCACATAAACCCGAGCTGTGGATTTCCACTAATGCTCCCAAAACCGGGAGACCAAACTCAATCAATAGTTCAATCCATAAACCAGGATACCGAGAAGTAAACCCTTCAAGGTTACAAAGGAGTAAACCCTCCTAGGAATGTAGTAAACCCTCCAAGTGGAGTAGACCCTCCACAATGCTCTCGCAACTCAAGAGCTAAGTTAAAAGTAAATTGTAAATACAATAACACACTTACATATACCTTGAATAGATTTACCTCTGTAAGGAATGAAGGCATGAAGTGTGAAAAACCAAAGTATCGAAGTTGAGCTTGGTTGCACTTGGAAAACTTTCTCCTTGAGCTAGGGTTTCACAACATGAGTTATTGCTCAAAGAAGGAGAAAAGAAAGAGATGAAGAAATGAGATTAACTCTTGGATTTGGCTCACAAAAGATTTCTTTCTATGTATTTTGGTCCAAAATCTCCCACACAATCGGGCTTAAATAACCTCTCAGATCGGCACAAACCCCGATAAAACAAACCCAGAAAAACACAGCCCAACGGCTATAAACATGCAGATTTGTTGAGTCATCAGACGTTTGTTGAAGTGTTTCCAGATGGCTAATCAATTGCTAAGATGTCTTGGAACATAACATCAGACGGTTGATAGAAGGGTTTGTCTGAATAAAAAATAGCTAGACTAACAAATAGCAACTAGACGTTTGATGAAGGATTATCATACGGCTAGAACACTATTCAGATGTCTGATCATCCTTTATCAAATGGCTGACAAAATGTGGGTGAGGAGAGAGAGAGCTCTCGGAAAATAATCCAAATAAAGTCCTCACAGAACAAATGTCTGGAGATCAGACGTCTGATCCACCGTTCAGACGTCTGGCCAATGAGCTTCAAACGACTGACAATTGGCAATAATTGACAATATAAAATCACACACGCTAAATGTCTGGTGACTCTATACCAGATGGCTGGTCCTGGTCCAAAAACCATATAAAGAGTGTATTGGGCTAGGAACCAAATGGGATGGGTTCCAGACCAATTCTATAATACCATAAGGTGGAAAAGATACATATGAGTGTGTGTATGCATCTATTCAAGGCTTAATAAATATTCTATAAAGAAAAGCAAAATTCATAAAGAAAATTTAAAATTACAATTGAATTCTTCAATCTTCATGCAATGCTTTTGCTCCAAAGCCTTGAATCCAGCATCTCATCACCAATGCTTTGTCTCCTCACCAAAATAATCACTAATAAATCTAAGACTAAAACATGTAGAGTCATTAGCAACAACAAAATGTGATGATCATCATCAAAATAGTATTAGGTATAATGACCAATATCCAACAATATCTGAAATTGATTCTTCCAACTTCATTTCAAAGTTCTCATACCTACTAACATTGAAAGTAACTTTTAGGATTTAACTTTGGAATTGCCTTCCTACGTAGCCTCGAGAATTTTCCAAACTTCATGGACAAAGGTTGTACGAGCTACTCGGATTGACTTCCATGTTGTTGGGTGCACAAAGAAGTATGTTCATTGCCATGAAGCTCAATGCATCCTTCTCTTTCTCAGCCTTGGTCCAGTCATTTGGTGGTTTCGTTGGCTCTACATATTTATTCTCCACCATAGTCCATATGTTATAGAAGATAGACCTAAATTAAAGCAGATGTGATTCATCTAAGTCTCGAGGTTTGATCCGATGAGGAGCGGTGGCCGGTTGGTAGATTAGCCTTCGGGGTAGATGACAATGTTGTTTATTGACACTATCCATTTTTAACTTGGCTCTATTACCATGTGTTGGGATCTTCTGTGGATGGTAGATAGACACTAGAGGGGGGAAAGATTAGTGTATAACAATTTCTCTAGATAATCTATCTATGTTTACAAATGGAGTTACCTAAATTAAAATTAATCAACAATTATCACTTGCTAAAGTATAGAGTGGAAATAAACAAGCAAGAGATAAATCAGCAATCACAGAAAATGGATAGCAAACACAAACACGAGATTTGCCCTGGTTCGGATACTGACGGGCGCAAAAAGATGCACACTACTCCCGAGGATAGGAGGTCGTCAAGTAGTAAATTTATATCTCGTGAGACCGAGTCGGATCACGTGGACAAGTCGTTTTGCAATCACGAGTTCAATTGATGTAGGAAGGGTAACGGCAAAAGATTCAACCAACTAAGCTAACGGTGGAAAAATGTGTGAAAATGTGGTTGAGACCATCTACCAAATCAACACCCTATGGTTCGAGAATCAAAGAGAAAACTAGGCAAGGAAGCTTGTGTGGTGTGTGGGTCAAAGTGGTTGATAGGCGTATAGGCTCAATTCGAATATAACTCAACCATGGATCCAACTTAGGCTTGCATGATCAGAAGATTTCCTTTCGGAATGAAGCTTGAAATTATACCTCAATTATAGAATTCGAGCGTGCCTAATCGGGAAATCTAACATTCATAACATGGTATATAACTCAATTGTAGATCTCATTACAGTTTGCAAAACCGGTGGATTTGGCATTCACACAAACACGCAGAATGCAATAAGAGTAGTGTACGGATAATCGAGATAATAAACAACCAAGAATACAAGAGTGGTACCACTAAGCAAACTCCACTCTAGGGATACCCACTAGAGTCCTAAATACAAAGTATATATAAGCAATCCATCCTCATAATCATGAAAACATGCAAGAATTGAAATCCATAGCCAAACAACCAAACTTCACCAAAAAACACACAAGAGATGGATCTAGCTACTCGCAACAATAAAAGAGAGAATTTTACTTCTAAAAACATCATCCCAATCATTACAAATATCTAAATCTAAATACAAATGGAGATGGAAAGAGCTCACCAAGATCTCCAAGGAAACAAAACTCAATCCCACGCCAAGCGCTCCTCCTTGCTTCTTTGTTGCTCCTCAAGACCTAACCCTAGAAGATGAAGAAGATGGAAAGAATGGAATGGGTTTAGATGAAGGGGGGAAGCCCTAGATATAGCAGCCACGAGTTGGGTTGAAAAAGAACCCAAACGGTTCAAGATGAAGAAGCTCAAACCCGCAAAATAAGTGAAGAAGAGAAGCAGTGATGCGGTCACGTCAAAAATGACGCGGACTCGTTGAAATGCCTCTACAAGAGGCAAGGAAATGGGGAAGGACACGGTCATGTGAAAGAATGACGCGGCCGCATCAAAGTTTGCAGAAAGAATGACACGACTGTGTCTTGTGTCAAAGCCAAGCTCCCCCAGCTGAACATAGCCCACACGGGCATGTCAAATATGACATGAACATGTGGAATCAGTAGAAAATGCCACATATGACACGGCCGTGTGGAATCAGCAGAAATTCTAGCACAGACACCTTGTCTCTTAAAAATTTTAGAAAATTGATCCGACCTCCAAAAATTCTGGAAAAATATGTATTGGAATCGGAACTTCACGATCTTCAACTAAAAAATAATAGGAGACAAAAATGAAGACATTAATAAGCTGTAAAAATGAGTTTTATGCGTAAGAAAACGATAAGCTCCAAATATGATGATATCACAAAAATGCGTGTATCGGAGCCAAAATGAATACAAATTATGCACAAAGAGCACAGAAATGGGTGGACAAATATATACTTTTTACCCTGAATCATACCACCCAACTAGATTTTTGCTAGTCCCTAGCAAAACAAGCGCTAGATTCAGATTCACAATAACACACATATCTAACTCCACATTATTCATGGCAAAAATAAAGTTTTCAATCACAATCTCAAAATTTAATATACCAACTGATAAAATAGAGCATACTCATGAATAATACTTCAATTTGGCTTAAACCCTCAAAGTGCAACCAATGTTTGCAAGCATTGAGATTAAAGAACGATGGTGTATCATAGTATCATAATTTTCAAGAATTTGGCCAAAAACAACACTTTATTTTCCTAATTCATAGACGTTGGATATGTGACTCAAGTTTGTTCATTTTTTTGTATATAAAACTTAGAATGATCCACACGAGTGTTCGGTCGATGACTCCCAAATGGATAAGAAGGTTTCATGCCCTAATAGTTCGGATCACCTAGGCTTCACATTTATTCTTTCTTTTCTCTTTTTTTCTTTAATGAAACTTAGGATGACCCATGTAACGAGGTTTCGATCAGTGACTCCCAAATTAGAAGATTTTGGGGCATTTGGGCCAAAAAGAACCTCGCGGACCTAATAACTCAAATCACCTAAGGTTCATTTACTTTTCTCGTGCACTCCCCTAAATCCTATCTTTCGACGCGAATGCCAAATGCTTCCTGAGGCACGAGGACCCGACTACTTGACACAACTAGAAGAAGGATGCACTTATTCTTTTTTTTTCTTTTTTTCTTTTTTTCTTTTTTCTTTTGTTTTTGCTTTCTCTTTTTTCTATGATTAAACACACCAACCAACCACTCCTTAAGCATAACCAAGCATATGTCCATGGCCAAATCCCATCAAATAGAAAACCAATCTACACTAGTGACTTAATCCAACTCATGCATCGCAAAGTTTGCACAAAGCTAATCATGAAGATGTCGGCGATTTGTTTTTGGGTTTCAATGTACTCTAAGATAATGTCCATCTTAGCTACATGATCATTAATAAAATGGTGTCTCACATCTATGTGTTTGGTACGGGAGTGATGTACCGAATTCTTGGAGAGACAAATAGCACTGTGGTTATCAACCATGATAGGGCAAGTATCACAATTGACACCGTAGTCTTTAAGAGTGTGTCTCATCCAACGAACTTGTGCACATACAAGACCCGCGGTAATATATTCCGATTCAGTCGTGGACAATGATACCGAGTTCTGTTTCTTAGAAAACCAAGAAATTAGGGAATTTACAAGGAAATGGCAAGTACCACTAGTACTCTTCCTATCGGATTTGCATCCGACAAAGTCGGCATCACTATATGAGATTATCTCATATGTGCTAGACTTAGGGTAAAGTAATCCATAATCTAGTAAATGATTGAGGTAACGAAAAATTCGTTTAACCGCAATCAAGTGTGACTCTTTAGGTCTAGTTTGATATCTAGCACACAGGCATATAGAAAACATGATATCGGGCATACTAGCAGTTAAGTAAAGTAAGCTACCGATTATACCTCGATATACACGAACGTCTACATCTTTTCCGTTTTCATCCATGTGTAGATGGGTTGTCGTACTCATGGGGGTCCTTTTGGTTGAAGATGATTCCATCCTGAATCGCTTGATGAGCTCCTCGGTGTACTTGGTTTGATGTATGAAAGTCTCATCCTTCACTTGTCGAATTTGAAGTCCATGGAAGTAGTTGAGTTCATCCATGTGGCTTATTTCGAATTCATCCTTCATAGACTCTTGGCAAAGATTAAAGTTAGTAGAACCAAATATAATGTCGTCTATATAAAATTGAAGTAAAAGGATGTCATTTTTATAATCTTAATAAAAAGAGTTGAATCAACTTCACCCATTTTAAACCTAAATCCAAACGAAAGGTTTTGAGTCGATCATACCAAGCTATAGGAGCTTGTCTCAACCCATATAACGTTTTCTTAAGTTTGAAAACATGGTTTGCAAATTTTTCATGTATGAAACTGGGTGGTTGAGAAACATAAACTTCTACATTAACAATTCCATTTAAAAATGCACTTTTAACATCCATTTGAAATAACTTAAAATTCTTATGGGATGCAAAAGATAAAAGCAATCTAATAGCTTCTAATCTAGCTATGAGGGCAAAATATTCTTCGAAATTAATACCTTCTTCTTGCTGATAGCCTTAAGCTACTAACCTTGCTTTGTTCCTTGTAATGATCTCGTTCTCATCGGTCTTGTTCTTGAAGATTCACTTGGTCCCAATCACTTGGTGGCCACTTGGAAGAGGAACAAGCTCCCAAGCTTCATTTCTCTCAAATTGCATGAGTTCTTCTTCCATTCCAATTATCTAAGAGCTATATTCACATGCTTGTTGGATGTTCTTTGGCTCAATGGTAAAGACAAATGCACAATGAGAGAATTCATCAATTCTTGATCTCGTTCGAACACCCACACCAATATATCCTATAATTTGGTCATGGTGGTGATTACGAATGGTAGGGTAAGCTTTTGGAATCACTGCATCACTTGGAACATCTTCAACAATTTCATTAGTATTGTTAGTCTCAATAATAGAATCATTGATTTTAACATTACTAAGAGAATCACATAAAACATCTACACTATCAGCAACCACATTAGGAAAATCAAAATCTTCATAAAATGATACGTGTAGTGATTCCTCGATCGTTGAAGAGGTTTTGTTGTATATCTGGTAGGCTTTGCTACGTGTGGAATATCCAACAAAAATTCCTTCATCGGATCTTGGCTCAAATTATCTAAGTTACTAAAGGTGTTCTTGATAAAACATTTTGAACGAAAATATTTAACGTGTGGTTTCTTATCATAAAATAACTTAAAACAAGTTTTGTTCATTTGGAATCTCACTAGGATCCTATTAAGCACATAACATACCGTGTGCACCGCCTCTGCCCAAAATTGTAGTCCAAGATGACTATCATGGAGCATGGTATGGGCACACTCAATAAGAGTCATATTCTTTCTCTTTACAACACCATTTTGTGGTGGTGCACGAGAAAAAGAAAAATTATGAGTTATCCCGGTGTCATCACAAAACTTTATAAAAGACTCATTCTCAAATTCTCCTCCATGATCACTACGAATAGTGATAATGGTGGATCCTAAGAATTTTGAATCTTCTTTGCAAATATGGTAAACTCTTTAAAGGCTTCATTCTTATTGGTTAAAAATGAAACCTAAGTAAATCTAGAGAAGTCGTCAACGACAACTAATCCATAGTGAGCATTACCTAAAGAGGCAGTTCTAGTTGGCCCAAATAAATCTAGATGAAGTAATTCTACGGGCCTCTTAGAAGTTATGCCTTCTTTAAGTTTAAAAGATGATTTAATAAGTTTACCTCGTTGACATGAATCACAAAAGTTTTTCTTACTAAAAGCAATTTTCGGAAAACCTTTTACTAGATCATGCTTAGCTAACTTATATAAGTGCTTAAAATGAACATGACCAAAACGACGATGCCATAATAGTTGTTCATTTGTATTAGCAACTAAGCAATGTTTTACGGTTTTAGGCAAGCTCAAATAATAAATATTTTTATGCCTAATACCGGTAAATAAAACATGTGAATCACAATCAACAATTTCACACATACCCTCTCCAAAGTTAAACATAAAACCTTTGTCACAAAGTTGACTAATAGAGATAAAGTTATGACATAAACCACTAACAAAATAAACATTAGTAATAAGTGGTTTGGAAGGATTACCGACTTTATCTACTCTTATGATGGTTCCCTTTTGATACCTCCAAAAGTGACCGTTGCACCATCCTTGATGCTAATCACTTCGGAGAGCAATGAGAAATCTCTCATCATGTGCTTGGAGCAACCACTGTGGAGTATCCATCCTTTCCTTTTAGAGCCAATATGTCTTTTATTGCTCTCTTTATTTTTCTTGGATACCTACATGATATACCATAAGCTTATGGTACCCAATTTTTGTTGGGTCCAAGGGAATTAGCCCTTTGGAAGCCAAGTCCAAGTGAACTTCCGCTTCCCAACATAATTACCACTATTAATAACATCATGAAAATAAGAATCAACATAAGCATTCCTATCATCTAAGCTAGTGTTCTTAGGACCCCAAATAGTGTATGTTTTGGTAGTCCTTTTCCGAGTTGCATGCACAATTGGTTGATTTCTATGTGGTGTGTGCTTCCTAGGATCATGCGTTCTAGCATATGACAATGGAGGTGGATAAGCATTGCAAATATAAGGGTTGTATGCAACCTTAGGAACATGCATGTTATATGAGACATATGGGGCATGCATAAAATGAGGTGGATGTGCATACATTGAAGAATGATGCATATGAGCATATGAGCGTGTAGGGGCACATACATGAGTATTTCTCATGTGTGGTTTTGCACGTGTCCATGGGTGTAGAGCATAGAAAGTGTCATGTGTATCCACTTGTGAATTAGGAGATTTCCTACGTGGATGAAGGTTGGTGTACATGTAAGCATGCCCTCTCTTTTGGTTTCCACCCGTAATGGGTTTCTTGCCAAAAGGAAGAGATTGTGAAGTGGTGACTTTCTTGGTATGTTTGCTACCAATAGTGTTTTTGACACCACTTGTGGATGCACCGGAGGATGGCCTCACAAAGTCTATAGTAACACCACTATAGGAGGTGGGAGCATTGGATGTATTTGATTCCACAAAACCAAGACCAACACGATGTGTGGTCGGAAATTGGTTTACTAGCAAATCATCCAATTGTACTTTCTCCTTATTAAATCTCATAATACGGGAGGACCTGAGCTCATATTTCTCCTTAAGAGAAGAAATATTGGTATCCAAGGTTGACACCGGTACTATGAGCTCGTGCACATGGGTTTTAAGAGAATCATTCTCTAAACCCAATTGTGTGTTTTATGAAGCTAGATCACTATTATCCTTAGGATACGTTTGATCTAGTTGAGATTTGAGGGAATTCACCTCATCTCTCAATATGTCATTTTGAGAAACCAAGGAGGTGTTCTCAAGTGTTAGTGTATCAATAATGGTATCATTACTGATAATGCATGGAATGGATGGCTTGCTAACATTCAATTTCTTTAAACTAGTATATCTAATCATTACAGATTGATACTTAGAAAATAGTTCTTCATTAGCAATACGTAATTCATACATTGTTACCTCGGGTTCATCGATGTCGGAATCACTCTCATCGGAGAGTGAATCTTCACGGGCCATGAAACACATGTGGGCACTTTCACTCTTCTCATCATCGGATTCGCTTGATGAGTCTCCACTTGAATCATCGAACGTACCGATAAGTCCTTTCTTCTTATCCTTCTTGTACTTGTCGGACTTATGGTACTTCGGAGCCTTCCACTTCTCTTTGTTTCAAAGCATCGGGCAATCCTTATTGATGTGCCCTGGCTTATTACACTTAAAACAAAGAGAAGAAGTGTTGTTAGTGGAATCAAATTTATTCTTGGAGGAAAATTTACCTTTGTGAAAGAAGCGTTGGAACTTCTTCGCCATTTGAGCCATCTCCTCCAAGTCCATCTCATTTTCTAATTCTTCACTATCGGAGGATGAAGAATTAGCTTTGAATGCTAATGCTTTCTTCTTGGCCTCCAAAAAATTCATCATAGCTCGAATCTTCAATCGTTTCTCCCGTCTTACTTCTTAAGACATAAGAGTACCGATGAGATTTACGACTGTGTAATTCTTCATGTCGTTGACCTCCTCAATGGCGATAGCTCTTCGTTCCCATTTGGAGGTCATTCCTATTATGAACTTTCTCACCTTCTCTAGTTGGGTGTAGGTTTTCCCAAGCGCTTCGAGTTCATTGGTGATGTCGGTAAAACGTCAGTACGTCATTGATATGCTCTCATTATCCTGCATGTGAAACATATCGAAATTTTGCACAGCAACATATAGTTTAGATAGTTTTACCTTATTCGTTCCCTCGTGGATAACGACTAGATGGTTCCAAATTTGATATGCACTCTTACATGTGCATATCTTGTTGAACTCATCTGGGTCCAACGCACAATGAAGAGCGTTCATTGCCTTGGTGTTGTTGACTTTGGTGGACTTCTCGGAAGGCGTCCATTTGTCATAATCCTCTTTGGAGGGTTCAACGTATTCCTTGTGGAGGGTTCTCCAAACAGAAGCACTCCTCAGAAACGTCTCCATCCGGTATTTCCAATAGCCAAAATTCGTGCCATTGAAACGCAGAGGACAAACCATTGATTGTCCTTCGAAGACGGTGGACGCTCCATCACGGTCGTGATTGTTATACAAAGTCGGTGTAGGAACGTTGTTGTTGTTGGATGCCATAGCTATAAACCAGTGCTTTGATACCAATTGTAAGGTTCCTGGCTAAGAGGAAAACACTTGAAGGGGGTTAAATAGTGTTTATACAATTTAAAATGATAATTACACAAAATTAAATTCCTAACCAACAATAAGCGTGGAATGAAAATAAACCCTAAAATGAAACAATGCAAACACAATGATGTTTCAAGGGTTCGGATAACCAAAGTCTACTCCCGACTTGTTTTCGGTAATCCTACGTCCCTTCCACCCGGATACCATTGGATACTCAAGTTAGAACCCTAACTTGAGGTTTCCTTAAAACCCACGTGTAGCAACCCTACAAGTGAAATCGAAGTACACTCGATGTCATTGACTCCCATAACTTGGAAGCAAGCAAATCACTCTCACAACCCGAGAGTAAATCAAATAACAAATTATGAAATATGAAATGCAACACTTTCACCTATACCTTGAATTAGAACTTGAAGGAGAGTGTGTTGTGTGTTGATGTCTCTCTTGGAAGAGAGGAAAGCCCTTTCTCTTGACAGCACTAATTGCCTAGAGAATTTCTCTTTGGTTCTTGGTTGGAGAGCAAGAGATTGAAAGATAAGAATTCTATGGCTTTAGGATTTTGAGAGCTTAGATCAACGAATATTGAAAGCTTGAATAGTTGAGCTGATTAGTAACCTCTTAATGGAACAAGAGAGGCTGGCTTTATAGTTTTCTCAAAACCCTCAAACAGAATTCCCAAAAGCTCCTTTGCAATCCGCGGAGAAAACCCCAACGGATAGAATTTGCACACATGACAGTCGACTGTTGAACAAAACACAGTCGACGGTTGCACTGTGTCAGAGGGTAGGTAAGAATTCAAACGGTAACTTACCACGTGGACAGTCGACTAATGAAGAGAATACAGTCGACTGTAAATCCAACAGGCGACTGTAGTTCCTTCTACAGGCGACTGGCCGCAAGCTGGGTAAGTTGAGAAAGTCTTGGAAAATTCTGGAAAGACAGGACAGGCGACTGATGAAGAGAAGCCAGTCGACTGTAAATCCAACAGGCGACTGTAATTCCTTCTACATGCGACTGTCACAAACCCTGACATTTTCCAGAGGGTTGAGTCTACAGAGAAGCTCAAAGACAGACGACTGTTGAAGCATTGACAATCGACTGTGCCATTGGACAGTCGACTATAAATACAACATCAGTCTACTGGCACTAGAACTAGAAATATTCCAGAGAGCAAGTCATACAGAAGAATCATGGACAGGCAGAAGAATCATGGACAGTCGACTGTTGAAGCTTTACAGTCAACTGTGCCTTGGCCAGGCGACTGTAAATACAACATCAGTCGACTGGCTAGATGAAACTTAGAATGATCTCTGGATGAAGATAGACAGGCGACTGATTAACAAATCACAGTCGACTGTCTATTGGACAGGTGCCTGTAAAATGTACAGCAGTCGCCTGAAAGAGTTAAAGCTTAGAAAGCCCAAAAATCAACTGATTAAGTATGTGCATAACAGGCGACTGTAGAACAAAATACAGTCGGCTGTTATTAAACAGGCGACTGTAAAATGTTCAGCAGTCGACTGTTGAAATCACAACATGTACATTCTTGAGAATTATGAATTGGAGTCTAAGGAAAATTGATCTAATGTTTTCCTAAGACTGAAATGAAGATGTGTGTGCTCCAACATAGTTCTACTTCTAAGCTACATACTAGAAGAGAAAAAGAAGATTACATCTGTAGAACTCTTTCTTCTATCCAAAGTATAAGCTTGAAGTCTTCTAGGAGCTTCAATCACCATCTTTGATCATCCAATCTACTTCTCTTGCTTTCATTGATCTTTGAGTGCCATCCATTGCTAATTGATCTCCAAGATATGCTTAGTTAATGGATTAACTGCAAATAGAGGATTAGTCACAAGTATTTATGTTTGCTCATCATTAACACCAAGTAGGGAGAAGTCCAATACTCAACAGAAACATAACATAAGACGTCTGATTTCTGTCAGTCAATAGAGGCCGAGATACTGGAAGTTTGGCTAGAATAAATCAGACGTCTGGAGTTCTTCATCTAGGTGCCTGACACATTATGCAGACGTCTGGAATGAGAACTTCAGGCATCTGTACTAGGTAGGGTTTTGGAAAACTGAATATGCATGAGCACCAGGCGTCTGGAGATCTACTACCAGGTGCTTGGGTAGACTGAAAAACTCTACTTTGAGTTTATGTAATCATATGACACTCAATGATATGTGATCTAGAGTGTTGTGAGTGTTACGAGTGATATTCTATCAAGTCTATTCAAGGCTTAATATGCTAATTCAACTATGAAGTAAAGAACGAAATATATACATGTTTTATCCTCTTCACTTCCTACCGAATTCCTTGAATACTTCCATTTGAGCTTGTTGAGTCCAACGCTTTGATTTCCTTAGGTTCACTCCTTGATTTCCATGCTTCCTTGATTGATGTCTTTGCATCAATGATCCGAGTCATCATCTTCATTTGATATGAATTTTTCTATATTGATGATGCTTTCATTAACTACAAAACATGGGGATTATTCACAATTGATTATGTTTGTTTATCATCAAAACCACATTTGGAAAAACCAATCTTCAACATTCTCCCCTTTTTGATGATGACAAACAATCATAACTATAATCAATAATTGTGCTTGAATATAAAGATACTTACTCCCCTGCATTGATGCCAAACATTTTAGTGCAAATAATCATATGAATAATGGATCATCAATGCTAGTTAATGATATGTGTATCACATGAGTTGTGTATATTATTTATTAAAGCCATCAAACACAAAGCATGAAGCATATGGTGATACACATAGAGAAAGTTGAAGCATGAAAAAGGAGAACATGTCAATCAACTATATTGAAATCAACTTTAAGAATAAAGCAAAGGATGAATTTCAAAACTCCCCTTGAATCATCCAAAAGTTTCAAAACTAGTTTAGACATGATATGATTGAAATCAACTTTAAGAATAAAGCAAAGGATGAATTTCAAAACTCCCCATGAATCATACAAAATTTTCAAAACTAGTTTAGACATGATATGATTCATGGAGTTATGATACTTTCATGGTTAGTGCATGAAATTCACATATGGTTACTCTCTCTTCCCCTTTAAGATTCATTTAAGAGATGAAATACAAAATCTCAAAATCTCAGTATCCTCACAAACACTCTTCTAAATCAAGGTGCAAAAATACATTTTAAGGATGGAGAGAGGCTTGTGGTATTCCAGAAGATCATCAAACTACTGGAGGTGGTGGTGATCGAGGTACACCAGGTCCAGGTGGGGTGAAGGCTGGAACACCCATGGGAGTAGGCACAAGCATGTTCAGTTTCTCATGAATGTTTAGAAATAGGATGAACAACTGCTGACTCTGAGGAGTTTGAGTTCTTATGTTAGAGCGGATAGATTTCACATATCCTTTGATGAAGGTAAGATCGTCACGGAGTATACAGACATTGTTCCAGATAGCAGAAAGACTAAACTCATATTCTCCCAATCGTCGAGTAAGATCCTAAGGAGTTGAGTTGATGATGAAGAGTTGAAGGGAACTCTCAAACTATCCTGGAGACGTATAAGGGAGGAAAGTATGCGCTCATGATCTTGGTCAAGACCTAGGATAAACTCCTCAATGCACTGAAGGTCAGCACCAAAGGAGATCTGCCTATCATTAAGGCGACTGTTCGTGTTGACAAGAAGGAAAATTCTGGTTCTGATCTCCTCAAAAGGGTCTTCGGAGACGGAAGAGTCAGAAACGATAGGGACTTCCTCATGAGCTGGTGAAGAAAACTGGGGGATGGATGAAGTGAGCTAATCCCATGGTGATGGAGACACACTTCGACTCCTAAAACACTTAAAAGCCATGGCAATGGAGATTGGTGACTTGCGTGATCATTTTATTCGATCCATATCGAAACCTTAGAAGGTTGTTATCGATAGAAGAGAGTTTAACTGAAAAACCTATATATTGAAATGATCAGAGTTAAGAAATTAGTTTCAATTTACCTCAAATCAGACAAGAGTTTGTCAAGAGATCGTCGAGACCGTAATGCCAGACAAAGAGACAGATGAAGGAGTCTGATAGCATAAGCCTTCATCGAGTCGAATCGGTATTTATAACAATCGATCGAAAAATCTCAGTCGTTGGATCAAAAGTTGATCTGGCTTAAAATCCTTTGACAGACATCTAGAGAGAAATATTGAGTCGTCTGGAGAATTAAAGAGACACAAGAGATTATACGAAGCCAGTCATCTGGATCAAGACCAACAGACGCCTGGTCAAAAGAGTATATAAGGTGAATATTATATAAATGATGATCAGCATCTGTAACAGACCAATCAGGCATCTGACAGACTATCTAGGTGTCTAGTATGTCAACATCAGATGTCTGACAAACTCTCGGGAAATATTTGACAAACTGACAAAACTATTACCAGACGTCTGTAGAACAATGTACAGTCGTCTGAAAATCGGTTCAGGCGTCTGGTATGACAGTATTAGACGTCTGGTCAGATGGAAAAATTTGCTAGATATATATATCTGATACGACTAGACATCTGGTCCGACTACACCATGCATCTGACTTATATCTGAAAGCTTGTATTGAACCTAGGAGAATTTCTTTAGGGGTTCTGAAGATAAACGATAGAAACAATCGTCGAACTAATCATTTATTATTGCAAATCACATATACAATCATCATATATGATATCTATTCAAATCAAATACATAGTTCTTAAAAGTATCATATGAAACTCATATATCTCATGAAGTAAATATACAAATATAAAAACAAGAGATATATATGTCCAAAAGAAATTGATTTATAGCATAAGCATATCATAGTGTGAGATGAAATATACTAGTCAATATGAAAATGATCTTCCAGAGTTCAGATTCACTCATAATACCTAATTCTCTCCGAAGCTTCATAAAAGAGTCTTCTTTGAGATGTTTGGTGAAAATATCGGTAATTTGGTTTTAGGTGTCGATGTACTATAAACAAACATCCTTCTTGAGGACATGATCATTAATAAAATGATGTCGAATATCAATATGTTTGGTATGTGAGTGTTGTACCGGGTTCTTGGATAGACAAATAGCACTTTGGTTATCAACCATGATTGGACATATGCTACACTCAATGCCGCAGTTTTTTAAGTGTTTGTCTCATCCATGGAACTTGTGCACAACCTAATCTTGCAGCAATGTATTCTGTTTTGGTTGTAGAAAGAGATACCGAATTTTGTTTCTTGGAGAATCAAGACACAAGGGAATTTCCTAAGAAATGACAAGTAACACTAATACTTTTCCTATCGGATTTACATCCGGCAAAGTCGTCATCACTAAATGAAAGTAGTTTATAAGAACACGATTTAGGATAAAATAATCCATAGTCAAGTGATTGGTTTAATAACGAAAAATCCGTTTGACTGCAATCAAATGTGATAGTTTTGGTCTTGATTGATAACGTGTACATAAGCATACCGAAACATAATATCGGACCTACTTGCGGTAAGATAGTGTAAGCTACCTATCATACCTTGATATTGAGGAATGTCAACATCCGTTCTATGTTCATCTTTATCAAGATACGTTGTAGTGCTCATTGGAGTATGCTTGGATGAAGAGGGTCCCACCCCAAAGTGCGTGATCAATTCCACTGTGTACTTTGTTTGGTGGATGAAGTTCCCTTGCTCCAATTGACGAATTTAAAGTCCTAGAAAGTAGGGGAGCTCTCCCATATGGCTCATCTCAAATTCGTCCTGCATTGACCTAGCAAACTCTTGACAAAGTGAAGAGTTAGTAGAACCAAATATAATGTCATCAACATATATTTGAATCAATAGTATGTCATAATCGAAATACTTAGTAAAAAGTGTTGTATCAACATCACCCATTTTGAAACCCAAATCAACACAAAAATTCTTTAGTCGATCATACCATGTTCTAGGAGCTTGTCTTAACCCATATAGAGCTTTCTTGAATCTAAACACATGATTTGATGATTTTTCATCTATGAAACCAGGTGGTTGTGAAACATAAACTTCCTCAACTGCATGTCCATTTGAAAATGCACTTTTCACATCCATTTGAAAGAGTTTAAACTTCTTGAATAATGCAAATGATAACAACAGTCTAATAGATTCTAATCTAGCTACGGGAGTAAATGATTCTTCAAAATCAATACCTTCTTCTTACCGGTAACCATGAGCTACTAACATTGCCTTGTTCTGGATGATGACTTCATTCTCATATGTCTTGTTTTCGAAGATCCAATTTTTTCCAATGATATTGTGGTCCTCCGGAGGAGGAAGTAATTCCCAAATATCGTTTCTTTCAAATTGATTGAGTTCCTCTTCCATATCCATGATCCATGAGTTATCTTCATATGCATCTACAATGTTCCTTGGTTCAATTGTTGAGACGAAGGCACATGTGAGAATCGGTCTACCCTTAACCTTGCACGGATTCCATCTTCAATATTACCCATCACTTGATCATGTGGATGGTTTGGAACCATAAAAATGTCTTGGGTAACCCTTGATATTTGGAACAACTTCAACTACATCATTAGTAGGGTTAGGTGCAAGAGAATCATCTAATTTAACATTATTCAAGGAATCACATAGAAATTCAATATTCTCATCAAGGTAGGATAATGGATTATCAAAATCCTCATAAAAAGAAACTTGAAGTGATTCTTCAACCGTTGAGGTTCTTTTATTAAAAATATCTGGTAGGCCTTACTATGATCGGAATATCCAATAAGTATTCCTTCATCGAAACGTGAATCAAACTTATCCAAATTTCTGTGTGTGTTTTTAATAAAACATTTTGAACCAAAAACATGGAAATAACGTACTTGAGGTATTTTTGTTATAAAATAATTCATAACAAGTTTTGTTCTTACGAGGTATCACAAGAATCCTATTTAGTACATAGCACGCGGTATGAACAGCTTCCGCCCAAAATTGTGAACCAATGCAGCTATCACTAAGCAAACTGCGTACACACTCAATGAGTGTTCTATTTTTCCTTTCTTCCACACCATTTTGTGGTGGAGCATGCGGGAAGGAAAATGTGTGAGTTATCCCGTTCTCATCACAAAAATTAGAGAATAGCTCATTACCAAATTCACATGTCACGCCCCGTTCCCCAGAATACCCAGCATTTATTATTTTTTTTCAAGTATTCTGAAGAGTGAGGGTGATGAGAAAAGAAAAAAAAGGGAGAGAAAGAAGAAACTGAATATGCAGGCCACTGCGCACATGCTGGGATATACAGGTAAAGTTCCATTATAATATAAAACAGCCTTATAAAACAACAACACCATTTTATATACAACATGTTTCATTTGTTTACATTGTCCAAGTGTATCAATACATATACACAGCCACTCTCCACCTCCAAGGACAACCACGTCACAACGCAAACTACATCTCACACCAAGTTCTACCCCTGAAACTCAACTCGAGGTCACTGCCAACCATGCTACCCCTGCTACCTGAAAAATGGGGAGGAGCACGTCAATGCGTGCCCTAGTAGGAACCAACTTGTAGTTGGAACACCATTCTAAGGTTATCAACCCACGAGTAAGACATGTAACTAAGTAATATAATGAAAAGTAATTAGCCAAGTAAGAGGATTATACCTGCGGTCCGATGTCGAGTTACTGCAAGAAAAGGGTTAGCACGAATACTAATACGAATATTTATACAACCACGTACAAAAATACACATACAAGGCACAAACATATAAATTTACATACAATGCACAACACACAACCCGCATACATTGCCTATATGTAACACATCACACACAAGGAATATAATGATGCATAATGATGCACATGATGCAACATGAGATGCAATGCAATGCAATGCAATGGGATCCGATGAATGTGCCGGCGTGCAAGTGTATCGTGATCTACTTCATTCTCAATCTGTGGCAACTACCGATGGAGTCAAGAGGTGCCTACACGGTCACGGCCCACAGCGAATTCCCCCGCCTCCTAATGTGGCTCTCGCTCCACGTAGTGCCATCCGTGTTCTAAAACATTGCCCATTCACATCATTTCTCATATTACAAATATATAGATGCCCATTTTGTTTATCAACTTTTGTTTCATTGAGGCATTTCAGCGAACACTTGACGGGCGTAGTTCATATCAAGAAACACAATATCATATACATGTGCCATTTGCAAAATTAAACTAACTTTCAAGTAACAACAATAATCATGTATCATATAGGGAAGTTTAACAACAATACCCAATTAATATCACCACTCAATTACTTCAGCTTGCAGGAAAATTGCAAACAGTCTAGACAATTGACAGATGTCACCCAATTATAATCAGAAATTAACACAACTTTTCAAATTAAAGTTGTAGATATGTTAGTCCTGGATTCACAGATAAAATTTCATGTAAAAATATTAAGTAGGTGATTTATGGTGAATTATTTGGTGAAGTGTGTCAGATCTGTTTTTCAGACAGATTTCAGGGTCTGCATTAGAAGCCAATTTTGGGCATGTTGGAGCCCGAAATTCGACATATAAGAACTCTGGTGAATTTTTAGAAAAACTTGTTAACTTTCAAACAAGACCAAGATCATACAATTCCATGATGTGTGCAGGTGTCTAGGCCAATTTTACTAAACTGCGTCAACACTGAAAATCAAACAGACATGTTGTAAAGATGGACTTATATGATTTTGGGGTAGAACTTCAAGATCTACAAGCTCATATTTTTTTCGTACCTTAATTAGAGCTATAGTAACCACAATCAAAGCAAAATCAGACATCAAGATTTCTGAATTTCAAAAGGAGATGACTTTGCTAAGAATTTCAAAGAGAAATTGTGAGATTGAGCTATAGCATGTAAAAATTGACTATCCTCATCACATATTGGATAAAACATGCTATAAACACATTTTAGAAAAAATTAATTTGATGGAATTTCAAACCAAGAGAGTTCCTACCTCAAATTCTTGATTTTTCTCCTTTCTTTCTCTTCCTTTCTTCTCCAACTTCTTCTCTCTTGAAATAAGCTTGAATTCCTTTTAATTGGAATTTAAAATTAGGGTTTTTGAGTTGAAGAATGAGGGGAAAAGGGTAGCATTGTGGCCGGCCATGGCTAGGGGGTGGAGGGGAGAAAGGAGAAAAGAGAAGAAAGATTTAGAATTAGAAAGAAGAGTGTGGAAAAGAGGATAATTATAAGGGTAATTCCTTCTCATGCAAGAATGGAATATTCCAAGGGAATATTCCATGGGGCAAAGATTAAAATACCCCTTCACCTTCCAAGTATTTACAAGTTTGCCATTACTTTTGGTACCGACCACTTTAGGATGTACGTACAGCAGCTTTAGTCCAAATGACCATTTTGACCCTCGCCTTTTTAAAAATTTACGGGAGTTGTCATTGGCCCCTAATCCCTTTCACACTTGCATGGCTCTTCCTACACACATCCACACACATCCATGCATGCATACATGCTTCACACACACACGTCTAACACATTCCTGTTGTTTTACACCCACGACGTCATTTGCACTTCTTCCGCATTCACTTTTCACATTCTCTTCACTTAGCCACGTATTACGACCTAATCCCCCTTGCACTACGTCACATATACCGATATCTACGCTTATTTCATACCCATGTATGCATCGTAGGTAGAAATACCACGTGTGTTCAGTAGAATACACATATAGTGCAAAATAGAGCATGACATCCTACCCACCTTAAAATAAAGTCCGTCCTCGGACTTCCTAGGGTTTGAAACTTGCCGAGGTCAGCCAGGCATGATGGTCTTACTATCCATGAAGTACAAACAAGAACATGTATCTACCCCACACTTATACACTCTATATGCTTCACTATCATCCATACACATCCGTATCGTATACATGTCACAGATACATCATATTACTCATCTAATAGCACATCCATATCACTATATGCATCATTACATACACATACGTATATGTTCTTCACAGAAACATCTTGGCACACATATTCACCCGTTAATATATACATCCCACGCCACAATTGAGTCTTTATACGTGTTATTACACATATTTAGATCACTACTCACATCCATGTGCATACGACATCACATCGTATCCACATCAGGATACCTTCAAGTATAATGACTTATATTCTACCTACTTATATATATACACTAGTCATAACCCGTGTCCGCGGGCACGTTTCATTTAAGATTTCCCCCACGAAATCTTTGTTCCCCGAAAAATTATTTCCACAGCCAAAATTTAACACAATAATAAATTAGCGTAAAAATATTTAGAGGCATGACACCTACGGCGCGGGCGTCTTCGGCGTGGAACAACAAATTCAGCACAATCGCCTTTGGCGCGGAACAACAAATTCGGCGTCGAATAACAAATTTTGTGGCCGCGCCTTCGACGCGGAACAATAAATTAGCGTAAAAATTAGCGGGCGCCTTCGGCACTGGCTGCGCCGGAACAACAAAGCTCAGTGTATTTTTACGCTAATTTGTTATTCCGCTAAATTGTTTTACGCTAATTTTTTATTTTGTTTAATTTAATGGATCATGCTTCTCCATAATCTTTCCCAAGAAACTTTAAATTTCAAAGTTTATGTGCTCAATGCACTTTTTCCTCCAAATTTAATCTCCACAATGTTTCCCAAGACACTTCTAATTTCAAAGTTTGGGTTCCCAAGGCGCTTTCCCCCCAAATTTAATCTCCACAATCTTTCCCAATCCACTTCTTATTTCAAAGTTTTGGTTCCCAAGACACTTTTCCCACCAAAATTTAAGTTTTTCCATTAAAATTTTCACAAAATCTAATCTCAACCATTGATTTACCAAGATCAAATCTCAACCACTTTTTATCTTGTCCTAGTCAGCCCTAGAATTCAAAAACCGTTGTCAAATGTATAATAGATATACGTCTATATCCATGCACAAACACACAACAATACACATTAATCTACACGCCATTTCTTGATAGACAGGGTCACTATCACGGTGTCACACCGTAAGTACACCTGATCCCTATACACCCAATACTTAGTCATATGGGCTCATTCACAATCATAGGCACATAAATATCTATATACACACATTATTTAGTCACATCCATACATACACCTACAGGCATGTACTAACACATGCATGATCAATCACACAAGGCCTACAATCATAACTATAGATAAATACATACATAATCTCACATTCAAAGCAATGCACCTACTGCCTCACACAGATAGGCACATATACCACCTGCAATACACACAAGGGTGCACGAACATAATACATTTCCAGCCGTATGATATATATATATATATATATATATATATATATATATATATATATATATATATATATATATATATATATATATATATATATATATACACTAGTCATTACCCGTGCCCATAGGGCACGGTTTATTTAATGGCTGAGTTTTTATTCCCCACAAATTTCAAGTTCCCCCAAATTTCAAGTTTTCCCACAAAATTTCAAGTTTCCCTCCAAATTTAAGTTTTCCCCCAAAATTTAAGTCCCCCCAAAATTGTCATTACCACCTAGGACAAACTTGCCACGTAGGACAAAGCTTTGTCCTAGTAGGATAAGCTTCAAACACTTCATAGAACTGGAAATAAAATGGCCGGAAGGGGTGAGAATAAAAAGTGTGGGTGTGTGTGTGGGGAGGGTTCATAGGCAAAAATACAAAAACCGGGGTTGTATGTGCAAAATTCCCCACCTCCTCTTTTATCCCTCAAAATCTCATCTCTTATATGTTCTCTTATTCAATTTCCCTGTTTTATATAATAGATATCCAAATTCTCTTATCCAATTTCTCATGTCCAAATTCTCTTATCAATTTCTCTTGATAACATCCGTCTTTTATACAATAGATATCACTTATCCAATTTCTCTTGTCCAATATCTCTTATCCAATTTCTCTTGATAACATCTCTCGTTTGTAATATAGATATCTCTTATCCAATTTCTCTTGATAACATCACTCTTATCCAATTTCTATTGTCCAATATCTCTTATTCAATTTCTCTTGATAACATCCCTCTTTTATAATATAGATATCTCTTATCCAATTTATCTTGTCCAATATCCCTAATCCAATTTCTCTTGATAACATCCCTCTTTTATAATATAGATATCTCTTATCCAATTTCTCATGTCCAATATCTCTTATCCAATTTCTCTTGATAACATCCATGTTTTATAATATAGATATCTCTTATCCAATTTCTCTTTTCCAATATCTCTTATCCAATTTCTCTTGATAACATCCCTCTTTTATAATATAGATATCTCTTATCCAATTTCTCTTTTCCAATATCTCTTATCCAATTTCTCTTGATTATAACTTCCCTCTTTTATAATATAGATATCTCTTATCCAATTTCACTTGTCCAATATATCTTATCCAATTTCTCTTGATAACATCCCTCTTTTATAATATAGATATCTCTTATCCAATTTCTCTTTTTCAATATCTCTTATCCAATATCTCTTGATAACATCCCTCTTTTATAATATAGATATCTCTTATCCAATTTCTCTTGTCCAATATCTCTTATCCAATTTCTCTTGATAACATCCCTCTTTTATAATATAGATATCTCGTATCCAATTTCTCTTTTCCAATATCTCTTATCCAATTTCTCTTGATAACATCCCTCTTTTATAATATAGATATCTCTTATCCAATTTCTCATGTCCAATATCTCTTATCCAATTTCTCTTGATAACATCCCTCTTTTATAATATAGATATCTCTTATCCAATTTCTCTTGTCCAATATCTCTTATCCAATTTCTCTTGATAACATCCCTCTTTTATAATATAGATATCTCTTATCCAATTTCTCTTGTCCAATATCTCTTATCCAATTTCTCTTGATAACATCCCTCTTTTATAATATAGATATCTCGTATCCAATTTCTCTTTTCCAATATCTCTTATCCAATTTCTCTTGATAACATCCCTCTTTTATAATATAGATATCTCTTATCCAATTTCTCATGTCCAATATCTCTTATCCAATTTCTCTTGATAACATCCCTCTTTTATAATATAGATATCTCTTATCCAATTTCTCATGTCCAATATCTCTTATCCAATTTCTCTTGATAACATCCCTCTTTTATAATATAGATATCTCTTATCCAATTTCTCTCGTCCAATATCTCTTATCCAATTTCTCTTGATAACATCCCTCTTTTGTAATATAGATATCTCTTATCCAATTTCTCTTTTCCAAGATCTCTTTTCCAATTTCTCTTGATAACATCCCTCTTTTATAATATAGATATCTCATATCCAATTTCTCTTTTCCAACATCTCTTATCCAATTTCTCTTAATAACATCCCTCTTTTATAATATAGATATCTCTTATCCAATTTCTCTTGTCCAACATCTCTTATCCAATTTCTCTTGATAACATCCCTCTTTTATAATATAGATATCTCTTATCCAATTTCTCTTGTCCAACATCTCTTATCCAATTTCTCTTGATAACATCCCTCTTTTATAATATAGATATCTCTTATCCAATTTCTCTTTTCCAATATCTCTTATCCAATTTCTCTTGATAACATCCCTCTTTTATAATATAGATATCTCTTATCGAATTTCTCTTTTCCAATATCTCTTATCCAATTTCTCTTGATAACATCCCTCTTTTATAATATAGATATCTCTTATCCAATTTCTCTTGTCCAATATCTCTTATCCAATTTCTCTTGATAACATCCCTATTTTATAATATAGATATCTCTTATCCAATTTTTCTTGTCCAATATCTCTTATCCAATTTCTCTTGATAACATCCCACTTTTATAATATAGAAATCTCTTATCCAATTTATCTTGATAACATCCCTCTCTTATAATATAGATATCTCTTATCCAATTTCTCTTGTCCAATATCTCTTATCCAATTTCTTTTGATAACATCCCTCTTTTATAATATAGATATCTCTTATCCAATTTCTCTTTTCCAATATCTCTTATCCAATTTCTCTTGATAACATCCCTCTTTTATAATATAGATATCTCTTATCCAATTTCTCTTTTCCAATATCTCTTATCCAATTTCTCTTGATAACATCCCTCTTTTTTAATATAGATATCTCTTATCCAATTTCTCTTTTCCAATATCTCTTATCCAATTTCTCTTGATAACATCCCTCTTTTATAATTTAGATATCTCATATCCAATTTCTCTTGTCCAATATCTCTTATCCAATTTCTGTTGATAACATCCCTCTTTTATAATATAGATATCTCTTATCCAATTTCTCATGTCCTATATCTCTTATCCAATTTCTCCTGATAACATCCCTCTTTTATAATTTAGATATCTCTTATCCAATTTCTCTTGCCCAATATCTCTTATCCAATTTCTCTTGATAACATCCCTCTTTTATAATATAGATATCTCTTATCCAATTTCTCTTTTCCAATATTTCTTATCCAATAACTCTTGATAACATCCCTCTTTTATAATATAAATATCTCTTATCCAATATCTCATTTCCAATATCTCTTATCCAATTTCTCTTGATAACATCCCTCTTTTAAAATATAGATATCTCTTATCCAATTTCTCTTGTCCAATATCTCTTATCCAATTTCTCTTGATAACATCCCTATTTTATAATATAGATATATATATGTGTGTATATATATATATATATATATATATATATATATATATATATATATATATATATATATAACTATCTTTGCGCATCCTACGCACATACTGCCGTAATAGCCAAATAATTATAAACATCCATCTACACACCACACACACGTGTACACATAAATATACAAACAAATACACACATCCCAATACCTACTTATCAAACAGTTTCATTCACTTACATTCATTAAATATATATATATATACACACACATATATCTCATACCCGTCACATTCATATCCACACTACATATGTATATATATGCACACTCTCTATTACAGACCTACACATACATGCATATACACAGGAATACGCTTATCCAAGATACACCTAGATAGGCAACCATGCCGGAAAAATTCACAGATAGATAAACAAGGATATTTATAAGTATATACATATTCAACCAGTATACACACAATAAGTATATACCTATTCAACTAATATACACACAACCACATATACTTTTACTGCATACTACACATACACCTTCACATACCGACACTCCGCTATGACACATATAATAGAAATCCATACAACTATATAAATATTCACATATACACATCAACCAATACACCACACGGATACTCTATATAACCCAATTATATGCACATACTCATTATGTTCACGCAGATGTTCACGCAGAAGTATACACATTAATTCCTTATATAGATATATAAGCCTACACATAGCCAAATACACATTGGCTCATACACCAGATTATTATAAGGGTGATTCCTTCTCATGCAAGAATGGAATATTCCAAGGGAATATTCCATGGGGCAAAGATTAAAATACCCCTTCACCTTCCAAGTATTTACAAGTTTGCCATTACTTTTGGTACCGACCACTTTAGGATGTACGTACAGCAGCTTTAGTCCAAATGACCATTTTGTCCCTCGCTTTTCTAAAAATTTACGGGAGTTTCCATTGGCCCCTAACCCCTTTCACACTTGCATGGCTCTTCCTACACACACCCACACACATCCATGCATGCATACATGCTTCACACACACACACACACACACACACACACACACACACGTCTAACACATTCCTGTTGTTTTACACACACGACGTCATTTGCACTTCTCCCGCATTCACTTTTCGCATTCTCTTCAATTAGCCATGTTTTATGGCCTAATCCCCTTGCACTACATCACATATACCGATATCTACGCTTATTTCATACCCACGTATGCATCGTAGGTAGATATACCACGTGTGTTTAGTAGAATACACGTATAGTGCAAAATAGGGCATGACATCACCTCCATGATCACTATGGATGGTGATAATGGATGTGCCTTGAATCTTTTGAACTTTCTTAGATAATACAATAAATCTTTCAAGTGCTTCATTTTTGCTATACAAAAACATTACCCAAGTATACCTAGAGAAGTCATCAACAACTAAAAGTCCATAAAATGCATTTCCTAAGGATGTAACTCTAGTAGGCCCAAATAAATCTAGATGTAAAAGCTCTAGAGGCCTAGAAGTAGATGTTACATTCTTAATCTTAAATGACGATTTATGAAGCTTGCCTCGTCGACATGAATCACAAAAAAATTTCTTATTAAAAGAATGTGTTGGAAAACCTCTCACTAGGTTATGCTTGGACTGTTGGATATGGACGACATGAATACACCCATGAGTGGATGTATGAGGGTATACGGATCTCAGATGTCGCGTGCACGAAAGCGTGCACGAAGGGAACCTTTTCTCGTGTGAAAAGGACCACTCGATAAGTGGAAAAAGCCACTCGATAAGTGGAAAAAGTCACTTTAGAAGTGCATAAAGGCACTTGATAAGTGAATGAATAAGAGGATAAATGAATGTGCTAATATAGGATAATAAGCTTATAATTGGTTATTTCCTACAATAACCACCCCTAAAGCCTATAAATAGGACCCAAGGGTAAGGCATTCATACTACACTTTCCATGCCATAAGTTTGCATAAGGCATCTTATGTTCTTCTTCTCCCTTCCATTAAAATTCCTTCTAAATAGAGATTTAGGCGGTGAAACTCTGCTTCGATCCTCCGTGACGAAGTATCGACCGTTGTGGCGAATCCGAGGGCGAAGTTCCGAGATTACGGTGTTGCGTACGCAAGCGTAAGTCTCTACTTCATTAATCGATCCTAACGTCCTTGTTTTGACAGGATCCTACATTGGTATCAGATACATACGGGTTCGCCCCAGTCAAACCGTCGCCCCGTCGAACCTATGAACGAGGCGTTGTCTTTTTCACGAATGGGTATCCTACCATTATGGATATGGTAGGAACGCTTCGTGACGGAGAGAACGCAACGGTTGTTCTTTTCACGTTAGGGTCTTCTGTCATTACGGATATTGCAGGAACTCTACGTGACGGGAAGAACCGACCGTTCATATCGTCAAGCTCGCACTCTTCATGGATGCTGAGTCTCCATTCATAGGGAATGTGAGCTCTCTTCATGTGGAGCGTGTAGTTTGCAAACTTTGGAGTATGTTATTTCTTCATTTTGGCACACGGCCATTAGAGAATAACTACTTTCTCGACGAACGGGTGCTTCATCGACGAACGGGTGCTTCATCGAGGAAGACGATGGTAGTTATCCCCATCGGAGAAGATGACCTTTGGTGCATGACCACCATGGCCAAATGGGCTATGAAGGCAACGCGCCCCTCCTCCCTATACGGAGGGGGTTGGCTACGGCCAAATGACAACGAAAACCACCATGTCGGGGGGGAGTGTGTGAGGCAACCCCATACAAGGGGGTGGCCGGCCATGGCCATATGGGCCATGGCCGGCCATGGCCAAAGGGCCATGGCCGGCCCCGGCCAGGCCGGCTCTGGCCGGCCAGGGCTAGGGGGCCCTGGCCAGGCCGACCTCGCCGGGGCCGGCTCTGGCCGGCCAGGGCTAGGGGACCCTGGCCAGGCCGACCTCGGCCAGGGCCAAAGGGCCCTGGCCGCGGCCAAGCCAGGGCCAGAGGGCCCTGGCCAGGCCAGGGCCCTGTCGGGCCTGGCAGAGGCCAGGGCCTGGCCGGGCCTGGCCAAGGGCCAGGGCCCTGCCAGCCCTGGCAGAGGCCAGGGCCGGCGCCCTGGCCGGCCTCGGCGGCCCTGGCCGAGGGGCCAGGGCCCCTGGCCGGCCAGGGCAGAGGCCTTAGCCGGGGGGTGACAGGGTCCTTGGCCGACCAGGGCAGAGGCCCTGGTCGACCAATCGGGGATTTTTGGTCGCATTGGTCAGCTTCGGCAAGAGGCATTGGTCGATGTAACACGAATATGCCGACTAGCCCATACGGGGCCAACGACAGTCGTCTGCTGCAAAATTCTCCTATACGGGGGGAGCGGATGGATCCATATGGGAGCCGGCGACAATGGCTTGCAGAAAAATCTCCTCAAGGGGGATCCGGCCTTGGCACAGCTACGGCTCAATCCTGGCAGATGGCCAGGGATTGCCGTATATTTCGCTAGAATCATAAGGGTACAAAGTTGAAATATCGCATTTTCCCCAAAGGGGGATCCGGCTTTAGCCAAGTTGCGATGGCAACTCTCACTACAGAAGGAAGATGAATTCGGCCTTGGCACGGCCTCGACACGACCCCGGCAATGGCCGGGGAATTGTCGAAATATTTCGGCTATGACACCCTATAATGGGGTATAGGCCTTGCAAAATACGTTTGTAAAATGCATTTGAAAAATACGTTTTCATACGTTTTGAAAAATACGTTTTCAAAAATGCTTTTCTGCTGCATAGTACTATAAGAGTACTATTATTTGATAAAGTGATGGGGAAATATTGAAAGTTACTCTAGATGGTGATTGGAAACGTAGTGACCTTTCCGATTCTAGAGTAACTTCTTCAATATTTTTCGAAAGTAACTTATCAAATTATAAATATCATTCCAAGTGGGAGTTGAAATTAGAACTATCCAATTGGGATATTCTATTATCATTTCAAATGGGAATTATATTTTAAAGAATTTTTAATGCAATGATTTTGATCAAACCATCGGTTTTGTCTTTTGCAGTATTTTAAAAGTAAAATGTCTTCCGCTTCAAAGAATATCGTCGCTGAGTTAAACAGATGTGAAAAACTCAACGGCGATAATTACAAACTATAGTCCATCAAGATACAATACGTTCTAGAGGAGCAAGAAGTGCTCGAAACTCTAAAGAACGTAATGATTGAACCTGAGTTGGGCACTACGGCCCAACACAGACGAGACAAGGAAGCTTTTGATGCTTGGTCTCGGAAGAACAAGATAGCTCGCATTACGTTATTGAGCAGTATGGCCGATGACATAATGCGCATCTTCCGAGAGCATGACTTAGCCATGGACATATGGTCCAAGCTTGAGGAGAAGTTTGGTGGCACATCGGTGTCCAAACTTCGTTCTTTAACTATAAGATTTGATTCATACAAGAAACGTCCAGATCATTCCATGGGGAAACATCTGCGACATATGGCGAATCTAATCTCAGAGTTAAACGATGCAAGTCATGTGCTCACTGATGAGCAACAAATCCAAGCAGTCATACGTTCCCTACCAAATGGGTGGGACCAAATGAAGATGCATCTCACTCACAATGAGAGCATCAAGAACTTCAGCGACATTTCTAAGCACCTCGAGTTAGAGGAAGAGCGGCTTGCGGCCGCCAAGCCAAGTGCAGAAGTGCACATGGTTGCTAGTTCCTCACACGGAGGAAAGAAACGGAAAGATCGTCCGAAGTTTACTAATGAACGTAATAAGCAACCTGAGTCTACTAAGAAACCCAAACATAAGGGTGGGCACAAGAAATGGCACAAGAAGAAAGACTTGAAGAAGGTCAAGTGCTTCAAGTGCAACAAGTTCGGTCACTATGCTCGTTCGTGTACGAGTGGAAGCGACGAGGTAACTTGTAATTGTACTAGTTACATATGTGTTTCTAGTTCAATATTTCTTGTGGAATCTAATCCATTTTGGATAATTGATTCAGGTGCCACCGACCACATAGCAAGGGACAGACGGTCCTTCGTGGAGTATCACCGGATACCCCAAGGAACGAAGTGGATTTATGTAGGAAACAACACACGTGTTGAAGTGAAAGGCGTTGGGACTTGCAAGCTAGTCTTGGACAACGGCCGCACTCTCCTACTTCATGATGTTCTCTTCGCTCCAGATATTCGAAGGAATATAATATCTGTGGTCGTGTTAATGGGTCTTGGTTATAGCTGGTTCTTTCAAAATTGTAAAGTGGACTTGTGTTGTAATAATTCCTTAATTGGTAATGGGTATGTATTTAAAGGATTTATTGTATTAAATACAATGTATGACTCTTTATATTGTAATGAAAATTTCCTTGTTGCAAATTCTTCGACTTATGAGTCTGATATAATTTGTTGGCATGCAAGGCTTGGTCACATTGGACTAACGCGTATGGATAAACTGGCCAAACGTGGCCTTCTATCCAATGTTTCAAAGGTTGAAATATCGACCTGCGAACATTGCCTTGTAGGGAATTCTTGTCCCAAGCCGTTTGGAACTGGCACAAGGGCCGAGGTTCCATTACAGCTCATCCATTCGGACATATGTAGTCCGATGAATGTCAAGACAAGACGCGGGAAGTCCTATTTCATCACTTTTATTGATGACTTCACCCGATTCGGTCATATCTATTTGATATCCCACAAAAGTGAAGCATTAACCTGCTTTAAAAACTATATGAGTTTGGTGGAGAATCAATTAGATCGCAAGATTAAGGTCTTGCGAACCGATAGGGGTGGTGAATATCAATCAACAAGTTTTAAGGAACTTTGTGATGAAAAGGGCATAGTACATCAGGTAACT
This sequence comes from Scilla litardierei, assembly GCA_030789695.1. Taxonomy (NCBI): domain Eukaryota; kingdom Viridiplantae; phylum Streptophyta; class Magnoliopsida; order Asparagales; family Asparagaceae; genus Scilla; species Scilla litardierei. The sequence continues at coordinate 304,066,121 of CM061142.1, read as the reverse complement.
ATGCCTTATACTCCTCAACAAAATGGTGTTGCTGAAAGGAGAAATAGGACTTTAATGGAAATGATCCATTCAATGATGGCGCAAGCTAACTTGCCAATCACTTTTTGGGATGATGCATTATTAACGGCCACTTTCATTTTGAACCGCGTACCCTCGAAATCAGTTAGCTCCACTCCTTATGAGTTGTGGAACCAAAAGTCTCCTAACTTAAACATTTTAAAACCTTGGGGATGTGCATCCTACGCACATATTTCCTCCCATAAGTATGGCAAACTTGGGCCAAGGGGAAGGAAATGTATCTTTATACGATACGCAGAAAACTCCAAAGGTTATATTTTCGTAAGTCAGAAAGACAATGGAGGTCTAATTGAGTTTGAGTCAAGGGATGTCACTTTCTTGGAAAACGAGTTTCCAAGACAGGGCGAGATAAGTCAGGACTTATCTCTATTTGAGATTAATGATCAAGAAGGATTACCTCATTCGAGTGGGAGAATTCTTGGTGAAGAAGAAAATACGTTTCAAACTTCACCAATGGATGATACGAATGACACTAATCCTATTCCATACGGGAATAATGATCCAAGTGGGAGCATTTCTAACGACATTCCAAGTGGGAGTGATATTAGAATTGATCTAAATTCGAGTCAACAAGGACTTGAAGAATCTCAAATACGACGTAGTAGTCGTACAAGGTTGGCTCCTCTAAGATTTGAGGATGAATTTCCGCAAACCTTTATGACTTTACTACAAGATGATGACGAGCCTGCTACTTTCAAACAGGCCGTAGCATGCCCTGCTAAAGACAAATGGATGGAAGCGATGAAGGAAGAGTTGGAATCCATGAAAGTTAACCAAGTCTGGGACTTAGTTGACTTACCCAGAGGACGTAGAGCTATTGGGAACAAATGGGTTCTCAAGATCAAGCATAAGGCTGATGGCTCTATAGACAGATATAAAGCTCGCCTTGTCGCGAAAGGTTTTATGTAACAGGAAGGGATAGACTACGAAGAGACCTTCTCACATGTTGTTCGTTTTACCTCGATTCGCCTGATTCTGGCTATGGTAGCTTGCTTAGACCTCGAATTACATCAGATGGATGTAAAGACTGCCTTTCTCAATAGAGAATTGGACGAGGAGATCTATATGGAACAACCAAAAGAGTTTGTAAAAGAAGGAAACGAACATAAAGTTTGTAAACTTCGTATGTCCATATATGGTCTTAAACAATCCTCGAGGCAATGGTATATACGATTTCAAGAAGTTGTCTTATCAAATGGTTTTTCCATGCTTGATGAAGACAACTGCGTATATATCAAGAGGTTTAAGAGCAAGTACGTTATTATGTCTCTATATGTAGATGACATTTTAATAGCCGGAAATGACAAGGGCTTTGTGATGGATATCAAGGCTTGGCTTTCATCAGTATTTGAGATGAAAGATATGGAAGAAGCCGCATATATTCTTGGAGTTAAGATTTCAAGAAATCGTTCGAAGAAACTTCTTTCTCTTTCACAAGAGACTTATATAAAGAAGGTTCTAGAACGTTTTAAATATGCAGAACTGTAAGTCCATTGATACTCCAAATAAAGCAAATGCGATAATTTATATCTGAAGATGTGTCCTAAGAACCAAAAGGAAAAGGAAATTATGGAAAAAGTTCCATATTCCAGTACAGTTGGTAGTCTTATGTACACTATGATGTGTACAAGACCGGACATCTGTTTTTTTGCCGTTGGAATGGTAAATCGTTACCAATCCAATCCAGGGCAAACACACTGGAAAGCGGTTAAGAGGACAATTTTGCAAAAGACTATGATAAGACCAAGAAGGTAGACATAAGGTACATATCTACGCATGAGATGATAGCGGATCCGCTTACGAAGGCGATCCCCAGAAATGTGTTTTTACAAACACTTATCATCTCAAGGATTGCGTAAGAGCTGAGTTGTACCAATGTAAATTCCCAGGTCTATAAATGATCAAATTCAATAAAAGAATAAGTTCTTTTCAACATTGCATATGAAATTTTAAGAAATGTTTGTGTACATTTTTGAAATCTCAGCAAGATTTTCTAGTATGTCGGACAGATTGAGGTTGGCTCTCTCACATGAGCAATCGCCTTTATTATATCAGACGGATAAAATAAAGATGAGACCTGTTTAAAGTCAAAATCATCAGACGGATGATTTAGAGTCATGACTTAAACAAAATGGTCGTATAAAAGATCTACATCATATGGATGCTTACAAAAGATCTAAGAGGATTTTTTTGAAATCATATATGTCTTATGCGGGATATGGGTCCAGAAGATTATTTGAGTAGCAAAAGGTACTCAAAATCAGACATTATGGTGTTTGATCATCATCCTTACAACATCATTAAGACATACGCTCCCTGGGAAAGGAGTGATGTTGTAATACGTATTCATACTACGTATGCATTTTGACCATTGGGTTAGAATAGTAATTGTGTTTACTATTATGTGAGACCCAAAGACCACATGGGTCTTAACTCGTTACCCTTATGGACTCTAATTGGTTCCTTAAGATTTGACTGGGTGATTGCTATCTTAGCATGTTGCTTATGGACTATGGTTAATTCGGTCCGGCGGGACATGTTAGAAAAGCGAGTCAAGTCAAGATCAAAAGGATCGCAAGAAGAGGAAGATTAATTTCATATTCACATTTGGACTTTAGAGATTCAAAGCTGGCCAGCCAATTGTAATCCAGATGGGATTCAATTGTTGAATATAAAGTATAAGAAATGTGAAGAAATAATCTAGGGTAAAGCATGCGTTGATCTACTCAACTTTGCACCTCGAGGAGTGTTGTGTATCTCTAACAAGTGCACAACAGCGGACTCTATGCGCATGACGGTCACACGGCCTATTTCTCGGTATGACAAACAGAAGAGATAAAGGAAAAGATGTTTCCTTACAAATCCCCTCAAGTGTGAGTAAGAGATGTTGGATATGGACGACATGAATACACCCATGAGGGGATGTATGAGGGTATACGGACCTCAGATGTCGCGTGCACGAAAGCGTGCACGAAGGGAACCTTTTCTCGTGTGAAAAGGACCACTCGATAAGTGGAAAAAGCCACTCGATAAGTGGAAAAAGTCACTTTATAAGTGCATAAAGGCACTTGATAAGTGAATGAATAAGAGGATAAATGAATGTGCTAATATAGGATAATAAGCTTATAATTGGTTATTTCCTACAATAACCACCCCTAAAGCCTATAAATAGGACCCAAGGGTAAGGCATTCATACTACACTTTCCATGCCATAAGTTTGCATAAGGCATCTTATGTTCTTCTTCTCCCTTCCATTAAAATCCTCTTCTAAATAGAGATTTAGGTGGTGAAACTCTGCTTCGATCCTCCGTGACGAAGTATCGACCGTTGTGGCAAATCTGAGGGCGAAGTTCCGAGATTACGGTGCTGCGTACGTAAGCGTAAGTCTCTACTTCATTAATCGATCCTAACATCCTTGTTTTGACAGGATCTTACATGGACAACTTATGAAGGTGCTTGAAGTGTACATGACCAAAACGTTGATGCCACAAAAGTTGTTCATTAGTGTAAGGAACCAAGCATTAGTCTTATGTGCGTGGCATATCCAAGATATAAATGTCCTTTTGACGTGTGCCACTAAACAATATATTATCATTAGTATTTTTGAAAATACTTCAGAATCCATTACCAAAACTTGCTTTGTAACCCTTGTCACAAAGTTGACAAATAGAAATAAGATTGTGATTTAAACCATCTACAAGATAAATATTTTCTATAAGAGGTTTAGAGGGGTTACCAACTTTTCCAATTCCTATGACCCTTCTCATTACCTCCAAATGTGACCATTCCACCCTTCTTGATACGGATAATTTCAAAGATCAAACTAGGGTCTCCCATAATATGTTTGGAACACACGCTATCGAGTATCCAATCCTTCTTGTTGCATTTAGAACAATCTTTTCCTATTTTTCTCTTTTTCCTCCTCTTGTGTACATATATAATTCATTATAAGCACATGGTACCCAAGCATGTTGGGTCTAAGGGGATTAGCCCTTTGGAAACTAAGTCCACGTGGAATTTGGCTCTCCAACATAATTCTCATTATCTATAACATCCCTAAAATATGATTGTATATACATTACTTTGTCATACATGCTTGTATTTTTAGGACCCCAAATCAAATGACTCTTGGGAGTCCTATGATGTCACGCCCCGATTCCCATTATACTTGCGAGCGAGGACGCTAGCGGGTCCGCATGTGCTTAAAGCAAAGAAGAAGTACATTTTCTTTTTTTTCTTCTTTGACTTAAGCACAATAAGCGTCTATGTATTAAGCCTGGTAGGTTCTTGCTTGCGAATATCAGAACAACACAAATGTTATCATTACAATTTCAAGAACAGATTACATGTACACAAAGGAATTAAGGCCTAGCATGGCCATTACAAACAGTTACACAATGGAAATACCCAGAATGAAATACAACAAAAATATTAATTTATTACGGCACTGCGAAAGCGCGTCGTTCCTAAGCAGTGGATCTCAGTATCCTGGTACTCCTGGTCAACTAGCTCAGCCTCAGGGTATGCTACTCTGCAAAAACTGTTCCAAAACCTGACATATATTTCACAAGATAAACAACAGGGAAATATATGTCAGCGAGGGTCGCTTGGCAAGTTAAAATGTTAGAAAATTGACCCTCGGTAAGATAATAATATAGTTTGCAAAGCTTTTAAAGGCGAGGGAAACACAACATGAGCACGGTTAAGAAAAGTGTAACAGTGTCAGGAAACGTATGAGCATAGCATGATGTAGTGTACAAAGTAGTGAGCATTTAAAGTGTAGTGTACAAAGCAGTGAGCATGGCAAGTGTGATGTACAGAGTAGTGAACATGGCAAGTGTGGTGTGTATAGAAAGCAAGGTAACGCGTAGTAAGCATGACAAGTCAAGTTAGCAGGTTACACATTTATAATAGCAACAGTAGGAGTAAAATAGTGCATCATTCAATCTTCTAATCTAGTGACAAGCCCATTGTCTGAAGGTAGAAGAAACTACAATTACACCCAAACCAACGGGAGCTACCCGTGGCTCTGTACTCAACGACCCCATCCGGACGATGGTCGAATTTACCGGTGGGGTGAAATCAAGAATTCTACACCATACTACAATAGACTACCCAACCCAAAGTGTCAATGTGTATTCGGTATAGTTCGATGTATGCCCCAAGAGCCTAATATTATGTAGATGCCCCGAGGGCCCAATAGTCCAATATGCCCAAGGGCCCAACAGTCAAAATTTATTAGGGGGAAAACTAGAGAATATGCAACTTACCTTAAGAGCATTCTTTGTATATTTTAAGATGGCCAAAAACATTTGATAATTTATACTATGAACTTTTTTAGTTAACAACATAAATGGTGAAAGCAATCGCAACATTTAATCGAAACACATCACAAATCACTGAAACGTTTTAAATGCCGTTTATCAGCCTCATCGAAATTATAAGAGCTTCTTTCTTAATAATGTTTGGCAGCTTTAGTCACGAAACTTATAGGTGATAATACTTGCCTGCTAAAGAAGATTCTGGTGCATGGGTGATCGTAGCAGAGGCACGAATGTGTCTGCGTCAATGGATCCGTGAGATTAAGTTAAAAGTTATTAACCGATTAAAATAATATTAAAACGCATACCTATGTATATACATGTTTATATATAACATATAAGTAGGCATGTAAGTATACATATATATATGTTGTTAACATACTATTTATAAACTTGTAAACTAACATGTCGTTACTAAGAAAATATACTAACTTATCCAACCCAACTAACATTACATATATAATTTAACTTACGAACTAACATATAACTTACAGTTTATAACACTCGTAATATATATATATATATATATATATATATATATATATATATATATATATAAATAAAACGTAACGTACTATACATGGAGACCCAAGTACCATGCCTTTGCTTGGTCGGCGGCGGACAGGAGCAGGTGCTGACGATGGTGGTCGGAGGCTGCAGCGGCGTGGTGACGTCCAACGGTGCAGGAAGTTGGTGCGGCGATGTCGCGGGAAAGAGTTTGGCCCGGAGGTTTGAGGGTGTGTGTGGAAGTAAGGTTGAGGCATCGGTGTGCGTTAGGGTCGCTGGAGGTCTCGAAACGGAAGAGAGGATGTCGGAGGCGGTGATGACTTTGGGACGAGGGGGTGGCGGTGTGGAGGACTGGGCAGAGGGGAGAGCGGTGGACGTTGGGACTTCAAAGGGCGGTGGAGATCGGGGGTTGAGGGCTGCATGTGTTCGGCGTACGGCGGAGGAGAAGGAAGGCGGGGCTGGTGGCGTTGCGGTTGCAGGCGAGGGGTGGAGCTTGAAGGTGGAAAGAGGTGGGCGGTTCAACTGAGGCTACAGGAGACTGAGAGGGGGTGGTGGTGTGTGTGTCCGCCGGTGGGGGTTGTTAGCAAGTGGAGGAAGTCTATTGATGGAGGAGTTGGGTCGGAGAGGGGCTGAGGAAGGAGGGTGGGTCGGAGGTGACTCCGAAGGCATAGAGGTCTCGTTGGAGGGAGCGGTGTTTGATGGGAGGAGAAACTCGTAGGGTTGACGGGGTTGGAGGAGGCGGCGCGGTGTCGTGGGTTGTGGGAGTACTGTCAGAGGAGGAAGAGTTGTGAAGGGAAGTGAGGCGAGCTGTGAACGGAGTTTCGATGGAAGGGGGTGCGTGCGAGGTTGGAGGAGAAGTTCGTTGGGTTGTTGTGACGAGAGGAGGGGGATCTCAGAGGTGGGTTCTCACCGGAGCTTGGAGGCTGAAGGTCGGAGGGTGCTGGAGTTTTAGGTTTCGACGAGAGCGTCGTTGCCTGGGTTTGGGTGTTTGAACTGGCGAAGGAGAGGTTCATGAGTTTTGTAGGAGGAATAAAACATGGGTGGTTGCGAATATTCTGCACGAAATCAAGCTTGCATGGAGAGGTTTTGATTCGGGGAGAAATTCACGCGGGTGATGGGTTTATGAGGGGAAGGGGAGAGAACATGCAAAGTTTCTTTGCGGAGCTCGTCGAGTTGTTGTGAATGGGAATGCGCATGCAGCCCCACATGAAGGGAAGGGCTTGTTAGCGGGCGTGAGATCTGTATGGGGTTGGGATTTGCATGCACGAAACGTGCGGGGGAATGATGACGTGGCCTGAGGATTCCCACGCATAGGATTCAAGAATAAGGGGGTGTGGTTATGATTAGTTAGGGTTAATTAGGAAACTTGGTTAAGATGTATTAAGATTTCATAGGATAAATCTGGTTATTAAAATCAAATTAGGGTAATTAGGGATATGGTTTAATTCTAATTTTAGAGAATCTAACTAGTTTAGATTTGATTAGATTTAGAAGAATCCATTAAGTTGGCTCTAATGGATCTCGAGGGATTAATTTGGTTAGGATATTAATATTATCTTAGATGTAGTAGGACACTGTGTGATATCAGGAGATCGATTGCGTTAATCAGATTATGGAATCAAATCTGATTACGAGAATTGATTACGAGAATCAATTACGATTTGATTAGGGGATCCTAGATATGATTCGGATAATCGATCTGACTGGGAATTGAATAGGGGGTCGATTTGGTTATGACATAGGATTCGTTATGATCGCAATCTGGTTTAGAAAATTAAGATTGGATATGACTTGGATGATTCGATAAGATATTTAGATTAGGAAATCTAATTTGATCAATCTGGTTAAGATTTGGTTCGGAAAAATTGATGTAGTCAAGATTTACGGTTTCGTCACTGCAATCAACATCAACCACAAGTTAATAAGAAGACACCAATGCGATGGTGAAGTTGCGAGAATCGTAAATAATCCAATCACAAGTTCAAGCTATGAGAAATAATAAATAAAATTATATAATAATTACTCAAATGATTACTCAAATAATCAATTCATTAATATTATACGTACGAAATACATACGTAGAGAAACAGGCCGTTACATATGCCTTATGGGTGCATGCATAGAAGATGGGTTTCTAATGGGAGCATGCGGCACGTGAGCATGTGAATGTGTATATGCATTAGGGTGAGCATACGCATGTGGGTGTGTATGTGTTAGTGTAACCCAAATTGTGAAGCATGTGGGTAATATAAGGGAGGGTGTGCATGATTCAAACCAAGTGATCTTGCACGATGTGTGCATGCTTTGTGAGCATAGATGTGATTTTTCACATTCGGCGTATATGCATTAGGTGCATATGAATGAACATGTGTATAAGCATGGGCATGCGGTGGTTGTGCATAACCATGTGCATGAGTGTTTGTGCGGTCATGTGGAAATCTCACATGAGTGTTTGCACGTGCACAAGGGTGTTGTGCACAAAACTCGTCATATGTAGGAGCATGATGTATAGGTGCTCTCCTACGTGGTTAGGTGCATGTGTACATATATGCATGTCCCTTCCTTGTTTGTCCACACATGATGGGTTTCTTTCCAAAGGAGGGTGTCACCGAAGTGGAGCATGTCTTGGTAGTAGCACTACTCAAGGAGTTTGATGCTCCAAGTATGGAAGCATCGGAGGCTAGCCTCACAAAATCTATAGTGGCTCCACTAAAAGATGTGCAATGAGTGGATGCATTATCCTTTGAGTATCCAAGTCCACCGTGGTAATTTGCAAGAAGTTGGTTTTCTAAAATTGTGTTCAATTTGTTCTTTCCCTTGTTGAACCAATCAACATTAGAGGACGTGAGCTCATATCTCTTTGTAAGAGAAGAGATATTGGTATCCAAAGTGGATACTTGTGAATTTAGCTCTTGCACTTGGGATTAGAAAGCTACATTCTCATTTCCCAAAATCGTGGTTTGAGATCAAAGAGTTTCAATCTCAATATCGTCACAATCACTAATTTGGACTTTGTCCAGTTGTGACTTGATGGATATAACCTCATCCTTCAAACATTCATTTTGATAAGCCAAAGTGGCTTTCTCTTTAACAATATCATTATGAGCAAACAAGCTAACTTTCATATCAAAATTCATGGATGAGGTAGCTATGCTAGAAACTTTGTCCTTAGCAATCATATATGAATTAAACAACTTCTCAAGTATCAACAAAAAATAGAAGCGAAATATGAAACAATTTCCACAACTTTTGCCTTGAATGATACTCTTTAGAATTAGGCAATGAGGTGTGTGTGATATGCTCTAAATGATGAGAGTATGATCACTTACTACTTGTCTCAAGAAAATTAGCAATGAATGCTACAAGCTTGATCTTGAAAGCTTTGGAGACAAGTTAAAACTTAGAGCTTGAGTTGAATGGCTTTGAATGCTCTTGAATGCTCTAGTGAAGAATTGATGACTTAAATTCATTTGAGAGTGTATTGAATGAAGTCTTAATAGTTTGGCAAACTTCTTAATTCAAGACATTAAAGCCCTTTAAATAGCTCACTGAATTCTGTCCAAAATCTATAAAAATTCCAAGTACTGAATGCTGGAAACAGTCATCAATGGGCAGAAATCCTAGTCACCAGTCGCCTGTAATGGAACGACCAGGTGGCTGATGTACTGTTCTGAATGGGTCATAAATGCAGCCTAACAATACTAAGCAGACGTCTTAAGAAGACTTCCCAGACAACTGGTCCATTTTACGGTCGTCTGACTCAGAGGCAGCAGACGTCTAACCATACACACAGTGTGGGACTGAATTACTTGGAATATATTGGTCCAATACCCAGATGTCTGATGTACATCATCCAGACATCTGGTCGACTATATAGACGTCTAGAAACACAACTTCAGATGCCTTAATCAAGACTTGACTATAGAATTTAAGATACAGGAAATTTTCTCGTAATTAACCAGACATCTGATGTATATCATCCGGGGGTCTGATACAAAGTGAAGACGTCTGGAAACATAACATAAGACGTCTGATTTCTGTCAGTCAGCAGAGCCCGAGATACTGGAAGTTCGGCTAGAATAAATCAGACGTATGGAGTTCATCATCCAGGTGCCTGACACAATATGCAGACGTTTGAAATGAGAACTTCAGGCATCTTTATAGGGTAGGGTTTGGAGAACTGAATGTGCATGAGCACCAAGCGTTTGGAGATCAACTACCAGGTGCTTGGGTAGGCTAAAAAATTCTGCTTCGAGTTTATGTAACCCGATGACACTCAATGATATATGATCAACAATATATGATCTAGAGTGTTGTGAGTGATATAAGTGATATTCTATCAATTCTATTCAAGGCTTAACATGATAATTCAACTATGAAGTAAAGAAAGAAATATATACACGGTGTATACTCTTCACTTCCGTTGAATTCCTTAAAGACTTCCATTTGAGCTCGTTGAGTCCAACGCTTTGATTTCCTTGCGGTCACTCATTGATTTACATGCTTCCTTGATTGATGTCCTTGCATCAATGATCTGAGTCATCATCTTCATTTGATATGACTTTGTCTATATTGATGATGCTTTCATTCACTAAAAAACATGGGGATTGGTCATAGTTGATTATGTCTGTTTATCATCAAAACCATATTTGGGGAAACCAATATTCAACATTCTCCCTATTTTTGATGATGACAAACAATCATAACCATAATGAATAATTGTGCTTGAATAAAAAGATACTTACTCCCCTTGAATTGATGCCAAACATTTTAGTTCAAATAATCATATGAATAATGGATCATCAATGCTAGTTAATGATATGTGTATCACATGAGTTGTGTATAAATATTAATTAAAACCAGCAACATATATGAATACAGAAAGCATGAAGCATATGGTGATACACATATGGAAAGTTGAAGCATGAAAAAGGAGATCAAGTTAATCAACTATATTGAAATCAACTTTAAGAATAAAGTAAAGGATGAATTTCAAAACTCCCCCTGAGTCATACAAAAGTTTCAAAACTAGTTTTGACATGATATGATTCATGGAGTTATGATACTTTCATGGTTAGTGCATGAAATTCACCTATGGTTACTCTCTCTTCCCCTTTAAGATTCATTTGAGAGATGAAATACAAAATCTTAAAAGTACTCCAAGCAAGCTCTCAAAGCTCCCATATGGTTATTTCTCTCCCCCTTTGTCATAATCTAAAAGGATGAGAGGAATAGAACAACAATTAGTGTTAAAATAGAATACAACTATATGATGGACAAAGTGATACCAAAACACATAAGTGAAGATGTTCTCATTTAACCATTTGTCTAAGCTAGAAGTATCAAAACACATAAGGAGAAGAGTATTCAACATTATATTGAAAGTGCATAAATGGAGTAATTAGCAATTCCATGGCACATTTCTAATAAGAAGTAAAAATTTCATTTAAATATACTGATGGCGATAGTACAAAATATTACTTCATCGCTCATCGAAGAACAAAACATATCTATATGTCAGATATAACAAAATGTGGCACCATTCACGAGTAAATGTATACTTACAAGTATACCACCCATGATCCCAAAATAACTACATACCATATTTAAGAATACCAAAAAGTATCCTCACAAGCACTCTTCTCAATCAATGTGCAAAAATACATTTCAAGTTTGGTTGATTTGGAATTTTGTTAGCATTGCATCTAGTAAACTGCTAAAACATTGCTAAAGTTCGGATCGGATTCGAAGTGAATCTAGGCAGACCGACACATCTATCTTATTCAGCCCATAACTCCCTTATACGATACCTATTTGAGGTAAGAATAAGGTATTAGCAAAGCTAATGACTTTCAATTGATGGAACATATTCTGTGAGACTATTACTTATTTACTTTAGAATTTCCTCAAAGTGAACCCTTTCTGAAAAAATCTATGGGTTAACTCATCTACTTGCTTAAATTTTGTTGCATGTGTTAAAATTCTACATCATTAATGTAGGATGTTGCTCTTTTGTTGAGCTGCCTGAGATGGCAACTCGATATGTCGTCAATTTTGTTGGAACTTTTGCAATGAAGTTGGATCTAAAGGTCAAGCTGCTAGCAGGAATTCGGCGTCAAACATATTGGCAACCAAATTTGTTACAGTGCCACCAAATAGTTGATCACATCAAGTTTTTTGATAGTATGTGTTTCCCATTCTGTTATGCAAATTTTCACTTATTCCTTTAGGTTTTAAATCCATTTTTTTATGTATCCTTCAATTGGCTCTAATTAACATATCCCATTTTTGTATTATATGAGTTGGATTGAAAATTTGTGGATAAATTTTCTCTAGATCAATTTTTTATCATCTTTCACACAATTTTATTCTAATTTGCAAAGATCTATGTCACTTGTGTTGCACTGGAATTCTACTACGAAATTACATGTATCACATACACATGTGGATGGTTAAGGTACCTAAAGAAAAAGAGGGCAAATATATTCAAAGATAAAGCAAGATAGAGATGTTATAATGAAACAAAAATTCGATAACAATAAGATATATGCCCTACTTTTATAAATCCAAACTTCTTTACCAGTGAATTTAGGGGCACATGACACAAACATTCTCCTGCCAAATGCCCATTAAAATGTCCAAATGCAATAATTAGAGGGAAGTAATGCAAATATGTTACCAAATACAAAGAATTTACCACATGTTAGTTGCACAGGTTCGAGATCTCCTAATGGAGGAATCAATAATATTGGTAATAATGATTTGGTAAACCAACACGATGCTGCAGCAATTGTGTTTGGATCAATCATAGCGGTGAATCCTAACATGCGGCATAGTTATTGAAGCCATAGTGTGTAGGGTTCGTGACCGAGGATGTCTACTTAAGCACTAAATAATTACGATTAGTGATAAGATAATAGAAAGAAAATACCTAATTACAGTAATATGCATTGGCAAAATAATATAAATAAATGTGTTGCAATAAAAAAAGCCTAGAGACAATGCAAACTAGAAATCAATGGCAAACACAGAGAGACTTATCCGGATTCGGTCTCACTGACCTACTTCAGTCCCCAAGCGCCCGCTTGAGATTTTTCACGAATCCCTCTTGCAAATCCATAAGAGTAAACCATCTATTGGGTTTTTAGGGTCCTTAGGGTCATAAAATCGACGTCCGGCCCAAGTCGACCGGACGAAGAAATCAAACAAGCAGCAGAAAAAACATCTTAAAACTATTTTAAGAACAGCCCTAAAGAGAAAACCCCTAGCCAGGATATCTACTATCACGGGGTTGGGTCCGACCAACCCCTAAAGATAGATCTATCTAACATATGCAGTTATAAACGCATGAATATTTAAACTACATACCTTTCACTTCGTTTCGACAGAATACGAAGCGTCGTTTTCAGCAACATTTGTTTGGCTCTGCGCCGCTTCTCCTAAGCCGAACCTCGTCCCGAGCCGAACCGCTTCCTGAACCGCACTGCATCCCGACGCGAGCAACATCCTTGTCGCCGAGTCAACCACGCATCGAAGAAAGTTTGCACCTTGACTGGATCCTCCGTCAAGACTTCGAATCCGATCCGAACTTCTTCTTGGCTTTGCTAGAGCACAATCAGAAGCAAGGAAGAATATAGGGAGAGAAGGAATAATTAATTTAAGTTTTAATCCAAGCGTGCTCAAAACTTTTGGGAGCTTCTCAGATTTGGAGACTTGGTGCAAGTTTTCAAGGAAGGTGGTTGGCCCCAATTTATATAGGCGGCTGACCCCTCCTCTTCTCTTCATATCCGATGTGGGACTAAAGATATGAAGTGGAAAAATCAACTAAAGTTTGTCTTTCACAAAGGCAATCTTTAGCGAATTTTTCATCCCTCACCGTTGAGCTTTGCAAGTAATACAACATATCTAATCGAAGAGCACTGAACGGTAACGCATAGAAACAAATAGGGCTCAATTTCAACTTCGTTTGACCCCTCAAACGTGGTCTCAAAGATAGCAAAAAATTTGATTTTCGTTCAAAATCCAACCGCCCAAAATTAATCCATTAGGGTTCAAAACCCTATGTGTAGGGCCCACAGTGTAGGCCCCACAAATTGATTTACGCCAGCCCCGGTGCGCGAGCCCCTAGGGTGCTGCCAGGCACGCGGGTGTGTGCCAGGCAAGCCGACACGCGTGGGTAGGTGGGCCCACCTGCAGCAGGCCGACGAGTCCCACCCGCCCACAGCTATGCAGGTAGGCCCGCCTGTAGCAGGTGGGTGGGTCCCACCCGCCTGAAGCAAAGCGGGCACAGCTGGTGCCCCAAGGCACCAGTTGCTATTTGCACCTTCCTTTTTTAACTTGCTTAAAAAATCTGTTGGGCTTTCTCATTGATCCTTGTTGTGCTCTATTTAAAACTCCTTTTAAATAGACTTTCTGGGCCCGTTTGGGCTCCGATTTGAGCGTGGTTTTCTCCCCGACTTTCGTGGAAAAATCCTCTTCATTTCTATACATTTATTTTCAAATATATTTGTAAATGATTTATAATATATTTTATTATCTTTTGCATCATATGCAATATCCCATATCCTTAATGTTCTAAAACTTATATCGCAAACTCTTTTGTGACTTAATTAATTCCCTTTTAATATAAAAATCCATTTGCATCTAATACAGATGAACTTAGGACATACATCCCTCAACATCTCCCACTTGCACTCAGGATCATTTATCCCGAATACAGAAGCTAACTGCAAACTCTTTGCAGTCTTGCATCAAATGCATTTCTCCCTTATCCTACCTATTATTTGACAAAGGTCTCACTCTATGTGAGACCTTACAGCCTGACCCTACTACAGGTGGGCTCGAAACCCTAGACTGCAGTGACCACGAGCAGCAAGTGATGTCCTTGTTTCGGTATCATAATTATGTGGTTAACTCATTGACATGAGTATTGTCGGGACCACCCTGACTGTGTCCATGATGAATACCGCAGTTTTAGTCTCTTCGTCAAAACTGTGTCGTCTAATCAAGCCTAGTGTACGGTCAAACTTTCAACCATAATAGCTCGAGGCCGTTTAGTCTTTATCGGTCCTTAGTCAAATAATGTTGGACTTCTTCCAAAATACGTTGGCCAAAGTTTTTCACTAAAGACCGAACCAACACATGTCACACTAACTCCCCATAATGGGAGAGACGAATTCTCTCTTGGTCATTACTCTCCTCGCATGCTTCAAGTGTCACCCAACCAAAGACCTTTCGATAGGCCTTACCTCGAATCTAGGTCAGAAATCTAAGTGACACCATACCCGTACAAGTTCTTACAATGACCTCAAGTCTAAATACCAACTTGTCTATCATCACAGAGAGTTATCACTGACAAATATGTTATGTTAACAATGTGATAACTCTCATTGGGTCGTTCAGTGAACTCATTCTCCAATGAGCACATGTGTCTCGTCTCGGACTTCACCAAGTCAAACGACCATGAGATCATCGTCACCATTCCATAGTGAAGACAAAGGCACAATGGTCTATCCGATGTTTTGATAACCTTTTCTCGAAACATCTTTACCATGAACCATTTCAGACTTATGCTACTAACGGTCAAATAATTCTCCATGATCGATATCCTCATGTCGATACTTGTTTAACCTCACATTAAGTCTCAAGACTTTACCAAACGTTTAATGTTGACTACATTATTATTTGTCACGGTCGCTTTTCGATCGTACGATTTTCAAGCACGTACTTTTGTTCGTACGCGTATTTATTTTGACCTCTTCTTGAATCCGAACCGTAAGATGTGATATGCCATTGTGACCCTCCGAAAGAATACTTATTTGTGGAATTATTTTTGAATGGCATTTCACGAGTCGTTCTCCCACAAAATAACTTTGTTTGAAGAGGTGTCGTAGCTTCCACCTTTTCGTTAGACCTTTCTATTTTTATTTCCATTTTCCGTCACCCTGGCCCGTGACTGATCATCGTAGTCTCGATTCTCTCATCAACACGGTCGTCCCGATATTTTTATTATATTTTTTGGACACCATTTGGTTTGCCTTCTGCACTAATCACTTCTAACTTGTGATTAGCCTAGCTAATCCCTAGTTTCAACCTTAATTAAACACTTTGGGATTTCATACGCATGAAATATTCTCCTAACTATTCACCATCCTCAATCACCCTAAGTGCACCCCCTCCCTCTCACATCCTCTCTCTCCTAGCATCTAATTCTACCCCACTTGTAAACCTATATAGCAAAACTAACAACCCATCATCTAACTTTCGAAACAACCGTAGGGCTTCTCCACATTGCAGCCGCCACAAGCCCCCTTACCTCCCACCTGCGAGATACCCATCTCCGGCCATCCCCATGGCCGTCGCCACCCATCTCCTCCTCCACCTTCACAATGTTGCGCACCCCCCTCCATTGCTCGTGCAACCACCCAGTCAAGCCTAGCTGCCGCCCCCTCCTCTTAGACCGTCGACCACCCTGGCCAGGGCCGCCACCGGCGCACCCCTACGCCGCCCAACAAGACCCCCATGAGCGGTGCTCCTCCCCATGGATCTGATCTCCTCCATCCCCTACCAATACACGGCCAACCACCTCACTTCCTTGGCCAGAAACCGCCCAGTCGCAACCCCACGACAGCCGGCCATCTCCCCTTACCGGTGCACCCAGCAACCCCCTATCGACTGTTGCCACACAGCCCTATCAAGAGCTGGCTGAACTCCCCTAGTTATCGCACAAAATCTCATGGGAGCCCCTTCTTCCCCTAAGCATTTGACCACCTCTCTTGCCGCGCTTTCCCTTACCGGCCAGCTCCTCCACGCGCCACCCGCATCCACCCTATATCAGGCCGAACACCCCACCTCCAGCCCCTTGCCGCACTAAACCCCCATCTCCTCTCAAATCTGCAAAACAGCCCGTGCCATTGTCGTGCCCCAATGCATCGTAGCCGCACGTAACACGACTGTTCCTCTAGGCCGAAGACCCTTGCACGGCCTTCACTTGCCACTGGCGTTCGTGTTGCCCGCCGTCGTACGTGCGTCGTGCTACCGTGGTCGCTAGCTATCTGCCATATCCTTGCACGCTACTGAAATTCAACCCCTGACGTTGCTACCCGACGTCAGTGTAGCTCTCGCGTCGTGTTAAGGTATACCTGAATCGTAAGAACCCACACCCGCATGTTAACAAGATAAAAACAGTGTTTTCATTGCTTTGGTAACTCACTAATTGAAGATAATGAATACGGGACTGTAGATTTGGGATGATTGATTTGGAGCACATAGGGAGATCTGGACCATTGTTGAACTGAGGCTACCGACGTTGTTCAGGCAAGTGAAACTTGCACAGTACTTGTTTTAGGATATGTTTTAGGCCATTTTGTAAAATTGTGTAAAAGAGACTAGGCAGTGAAATGATAGTCGCCTAGACGACCATATTTGATCTAGTTTGACAACGAAACTAGATCCGACCTCTTACTTGATCTAGCTTGAAAACGAACCTAGATCCGACACTTTTACCATTCTTTCATTCATACTGCATGTCACGTTTAATTTCAATTAACGGTACACACTTTAACTGTTCATTGCCATGTCATGTCATGCACCAAAATGTTTCATCGTGATTGCGTAGCACACGCTACAAAAATTGTAACTATTGAGGCTAGGCACCTGCTTCAAGGGCACAATCCTATGCCATATTGAAAAGCACTTACTGGCTCGTGATCCAGAAGACGGGCGCCAGTCCATATTGAAAAACACTTCCTGGCTCGTGATCCAGAAGATGGGCGTCAGTCCATACACCAAAAACACTTCCTTGCTCGTGATCCAGAAGATGGGCACCAGTCCATATACACGTGAAATAGCGATTCGTAGTTTTTTGCTACGGCGTTCTTGCTTGTTATCATCATGTTCATTTAACTGCTGCATTCATTAAATTATCGTGTCATGTCATCATTATTTTAGAACTGTTAAGTTGCATTCATCTTATAACTGTTGTGCATTTCGTTTCCTTGTATAAAAGTCTCCTTTTCCCTCTTTGGAGACTTTTGCTGACATGTGCCATTTTCTCTTTGGGCGTCACATGTCAGGTTTGAGCCTGAGTTAATTGCAGAGAACGACAGGTTGCTGACGTCCAGTTCGAGGATTCCGGTCCTACCCAAGTCTCAGCCGGTGACTCTCTTTTAGTTGTTGTTTACCTTCTTAGTAGCTACTGTTAGGTTGTTCGGTGCGCAGCACCATTACTTGTTGTAGTTTCAGCCATGCTTAGGCCTCCTTTTCAGACTCTGTACTTTAATTTTTATGACTATATCTCCGTAATGTTTGGAATAAAATCGATGGATGTTGAATGTTGGAAAATTTTATTGTCTATCCCTCATTATTATTATTATTATTGTTTTGTCGTAATGCAAAGAACCTGCTAATGTAACAAGTTACCAGACGCTTATCAGACTACAGCTTCACAGCTCCAAGTCTGAGCGGACCTCCTCACGTCTCGCCTTCCATACTTGGGAAGCAGGGCGTGACAGGTTTTAATGGTGGCCCATATAGGTCCTCTTTGCATCTGCAAAATATCGGAACAACAATAATGATAGCAACATCCATTTAAATATTCGGAACATTCAAGTCATGAATTGAGTCTAACTTGAAGGATTTCCTTGTCTTAGATGGTAGGAAGACTTAAATAGACGTCCAGGTTTGATAGTCAGGCGCTTTCGTTAAGATTTAGTTGTACTCGTCGTAGGTTGCCTTAGTAGTCTCTCACCCAGCCCTGACCATATTGGACTTCTAGAGCTTTTCATTTAGTCGTTCATTGAGTCCATCAATTTCGGGCACAGCAGAATGTAATCTTATTACTCTTAGGACCCTTTCCCTGAGACCTCTATTACAGTCTAGTCCATCAGAGAGTCTTAGTGTTAAGTTTCTCTTGATCTTTAGTTGACCTGGTAATTAGAATCCCTGATTTCTAGCATCTTCCTAATCATTACACTTCCGTGTGGTCGACCGTAGAATTCCATCGTCGCTTTTCATGAATCATATCCTAGACGTATTCATCATGCTATCATATTCTTTGCCCTCGAATCACGTGATCGCCTCATGACAATTATCGTTAACTTTCGGATCTTCCCGTTGCAAATCTTGATTCCTTCAAATGTATTTTTGATTTTCCTTATAAAATAATTTCGCTCAGTTTAATTTCTTGAAGACCCCTTCTTATATATTTAAATTCCTTGCTTTTCGGTTAAGTTAAAATTCATTCTTAGATTTTGAAGTCTTCTTGGTCATAATTTTTAATTACTATCTCGTTACCATTTTCTAACCTATAGCTTTCGTATTTCGGTTATAAAACCTTATTACTATTCTAATAATTCAATATATCATCTTTTTCTAAACTACGAAAATTTATTTTTAACCACTTGCCGTGCTTACTTTTAAAATATTTTTCTAAGCTAAATAGAACTTCAATTATATTTTTATATATCAGTTCTATGTTCATCGTACTCATACTTCACAAATCTTTGCATAAATTTATTTTCATTGCAAACCAATCACTACCTCGCCCTACTCATTATTTTCTTCGTCTAAAACTTTTTCTGTGTCTTCAAATTTTACAGCCTGCTCGCTATTTCTACATAATTTTATATGAATATATATCTATGAATATATGATATCATATTTTACACGTGTCCCTCTTTCGTCTATTTAATTATTTAGAGCAATATTTTGTCCCACTCAACCAAGCTATCTCCTTATTCTCACCTTGACGGAACTTGTTCTTTCCGATCTTTTCTTCGTTACGCTTTTGGTTTCGGTTTTCTTTCTATTGTTTAGCCATTAGTGCTTGTCGTGGCCTGTGTCAACTCTAGTTTAGTAATGAGCCATTGGTGATGGTGATGTCGTTGAGGTGCATGTATATATGTAGAGTGTGTAGACATGTATGAGTGTGCTACCCTTAGGATATTAATGATTGTCTCTTGTGTTATGTATGTATACTCAGTGTTATTCGTGATATATGTATGAAGTTGTATAAATGTTTGTATTTACATATATGCTGATATCTAAACCACTTTAGGGATGTCAATGTATATTAGAATTTGTGTTAGAATATTTACTAGTAGTGTATGTAGTTTGAAGATACTTGTAAATGCTTGATATATATATATATATATATATATATATATATATATATATATATATATATATATATATATATATAAGTCATATGCATGTTAGGTGTAATGATAATAGGTGTACTTATAGTTAAGTGTGTATGCCTACTATATGACCTATATGTTTGTACGTGTGAGCGTGTGCTCAAACGTATATATGTATTGTGCTTAGTCGTAAGTTGATATGTATTTGCTGCATGAATATGGGTGATATACGTGTAGTAATAAGGTTATAATTTTGTTTGGTATTGCTTGCCTTTACGGGATGTTGTGCATGTGCGGGTATACCGTGAGGTATACACGATTATGGTATGTCCTAAACTATGTATGGATAAGTATATGTGTTGGTATACTAATTATAGGTAAATTGCTATGGTGTGTATATTATATGTATGTGACTATACGAGGTATGCTTGCTTAGGATGATATATTTAATTGTATACGTGTGTTGATGTTTGTAATACTATTGTGGTATGTAAAGTAATTGGATTTTGTGAGTGTTACCTGAGTAAATATTAAGTGTGATTGAGATTATGTTATGTGTGTGGTTATGTTGGTAGATGTATATATATTGGAGTGTTGTGTTGGTGCATGTATAAGCATCGTGTTATGTATATAGAGTACTCTAATATAGGTTTTGAGTCTCACTCAAGCTTGAGTGGGTGTACTCTAAGTATATTATTACATATGTTTGTGGTTGTGTATAGTACCATGAATATAGTGATGGATGATGTATGTATAGTGATAGGATTGGTTGTATCTGGTTGTGTTACGTACATGACTGTGGGTGGCTACACCATTATATAGTTATAAGTGTCGGCCTTGTAGTATAGTTAATTACTAAGGGTTTCCATGTTTGATGTGTATCCGTTAGCTAAACTAGGTGTGTAGTTGTGATAATAAAATAGTTGTATGAGTAGTATGTATGAATGGTATATTAGCGTGTGTGGATATGCACCATGCACGGGTAAGTATGTGCTTAGGTATAGGTATTTGTAACTATGGTACGTGTGATGAGTCTTGAATATAGTTTTAGGACTATATATGATGTGAATATATGGTGCAGTATCTGCGTGCATTTGAATGACTATATATTGGTGAAAATTATAGTAATGGTGAATGTATATTAGATATAGTAAGCTTGATTTAATAATGGTATGGTGTGATTACATGTGTTGATGTGTTTGGTGTTGGATGTATACTATGAGATATTAGGGTGTAGTATATCCATGTTTGTTTTGTGCATAGGTAGTTACCTATACGTGAGTATATGATTGTATTTGCTAGTGTGAACTTTTTCGTATAAGTATGTGTACCTTGGTTATGTGATAAGTTAATGACAGTTATATAAGGATGTACGTGACTATATGAATGATTGAAGTACGTGAATGATTTTGAATGTTTATGATAGGTATATGTATAGAGTGTGCATAAGTATACATGTTTGTAGTATTAATGTTTGACTATCTAGTGCATATATAAGCACTTGTAGTGACTATACCTAGTTGAATTATAATGTGTTATGATTGGGGTAGTTACTAGAGTGACTAGATATTTATAGTTAAAAAGTCCAAGGACGGACTTTATTCTAATGTGGGTAGGATGTCACTGTCGCTTTTCGATCGTACGATTTTCGTGCGTGTACTTTTGTTCGTACGCGTATTTATTTTGACCACTTCTTGAATCCGAACCGTAAGATGTGATATGTCGTTGTAACCCTCTAGAAGAATACTTATTTGTGGAATTATTTTTGAACGTCATTTCACGGGTCGTTCTCCCACAAAATAACTTTGTTTGAAGAGGTGTCATAGCTTCCACCTTTTTGTTAGACCTTTCTATTTTTAGTTCCATTTTCCGTCGCACTGGCCCATGACTGATCATCGTAGTCTCGATTCTCTCGTCAACACAGTCGTCCCGATATTTTTATTATATTTTTCGGACACCATTTGGTTGGCCTTCTGCACAAATCACTTCCAACTTGTGATTAGCCTAGCTAATCCCTAGTTTCAACCTTAATTAACCACTTGGGGATTTCATACGCATGAAATATTCTCCTAACTATTCACCATCCTCAATCACCCTAAGTGCACCCCCTCCCTCTCACATCCTCTCTCTCCTAGCATCTAATTCTACCCCACTTGTAAACCTATATAGCAAAACTAACAACCCATCATCTAACTTTCGAAACAACCCTAGGGCTTCTCCCCATTGCAGCCACCACAAGCCCCTTTACCTCCCACCTGCGAGATACCCATCTCCGGCCATCCCCATGGCCGTCGGCCACCCATCTCCTCCTCCACCTTCACAAGGTTGCGCATCCCCCTCCATTGCTCGTGCAACCACCCAGTCAAGCCTAGTTGCTGGCCCCACCTCTTAGACCGCCAGCCACGCTGGCCAGGGCCTCCACCGGCACACCCCTACGCCGCCCAACAAGACCCCCACGAGCGGCGCTCCTCCCCATGGATCCGATCTCCTCCATCCCCTACCTATACACGGCCAACCACCTCACTTCCTTGGCCGGAAACCGCCCAGTCGTAACCCCACGACAGCTGGCCATCTCCCCTTACCGGTGCACCCAGCAACCCCCTATCGACTGTTGCCGCACAGCCCTATCAAGAGCAGGCCGAACTCCCCTAGTTGCCACACAAAATCTCAAGGGATCCCCTCCTTCCCCTAAGCATTCGACCACCTCTCTTGTCGCGCTTTCCCTTACCGGCCAGCTCCTCCACGCGCCACCCGTGTCCACCCTATATCAGGCCGAACACCCCCACCTCCAGCCCCTTGCTGCACTAAACCCCCATCTCCTCTCAAATCTGCAAAACAGCCCGTGTCGTTGTCGTGCCCCAATGTGTCGTAGCCACACGCAACATGGTTGTTCCTCTAGGCCGAAGACCCTTGCACGGCCTTCATTTGCCACTAGCGTTCGTGTTGCCCGCCGTCGTACGTGCATCATGCTACTGTGGTCGCTAGCTATATGTCGTATCATTGCACGCTACTGGAATCAACCCCTGAAGTTGCTACCCGACGTCAGTGTAGCTCTCGCGTCGTGTTAAGGTATACTTGAACTGTAGGAACCCACACCCGCATGTTAACAAAATAAAAACTGTGTTTTCATTGCTTTGGTAACTCACTAATTGAAGATAATTAATACGGGACTGTAGGTTTGGGATGATTGATTTGGAGCACATAGGGAGATCTGGACCATTGTTGAACTGAGACTACGGACGTTGTTCAGGCAAGTGAAACTTGCATAGTACTTGTTTTAGGCCATGTTTTAGGCCATTTTGTAAAATTGTGTAAAAGAGACTAGGCGGTGAAATGAGAGTCGCCTAGACGACCATATTTGATCAAGTTTGACAACGAAACTAGATCCGACCCCCTACTTGATCTAGCTTGACAACGAAGCTAGATCCGACACTTTTACCATGCTTTCATTCATGCTGCCATGTCACATTTAATTTCAATTAACGGTACGCACTTTAACTGTTCATTGCCATGTCATGTCATACACTAAAATGTTTCATCATGATTGCATAGCACACGCTACAAAAATTGTAACTATTGAGGCTAGGCACCTGCTTCGCGGGCATAACCCTAAGCCATATTGAAAAGCACTTCCTGGCTTGTGATCCAGAAGATGGGCGCCAGTCCATACACCAAAAACACTTCCTGGCTCGTGATCCAGAAGATGGGCGTCAGTCCATATACACATGAAATAGTGATTCGTAGTTTTCTGCTACGACGTGCTTGCTTGTTATCATCATGTTCATTTAACTGCTGCATTCATTAAATTATCGTGTCATGTCATCATTATTTTAGAACTGTTAAGCTGCATTCATCTTATAACTGAAGTGCATTTCGTTGTTGTACAAAAGTCTCATTTTCCCTCTTTGGAGACTTTTGCTGACATGTGCCCTTTTCTCTTTGGATGTCACATATCAGGTTTGAGCCTGAGTTAGTTGCAGAGGACGACAGGTTGCTGACGTCCAGTTCGAGGATTCCGGTCCTACCCTAGTCTCAGCTGGTGACTCTCTTTTAGTTGTTGTTTACCTTCTTAGTAGCTGCTGTTAGGTTGTTCGGTGCGCGGCACCATTACTTGTTGTAGTTTCAGCCATGCTTAGGCCTTCTTTTCAGACTCCGTACTTTAATTTTTATAACTATATCTCCGTAATGTTTGGAATAAAATCTGTGGATGTTGAATGTTGGAAAAGTTTATTGTCTATCCCTCATTATTATTGTTGTTGTTTCATCGTAATGCAAAGAACCTGCTAATGTAACAAGTTACAAGATGCTTATCAGACTGCAGCTTCACAGCTCCAAGTCTGAGCGGACCTCCTCACGTCTCGCCTTCCATACTTGGGAAGTGGGGCGTGACATTATTACCTTAGATAAATTCTTACCATACAGCTTACTGTAATTTTGAATAAGATGTTTGTACACTCACATAGAGATAAATTGCCTTGAGTTCGAGGGCATACCTATCTTCCAACATCTTTCACTTGCACTCAGGCCCAGTATCTCATACCACATTTACACATAAGTCTCTCTAGACTTTATATGGTAGAGCCTTCGTGAGTGAATCTGCTAAACCGTCTTTAGTTATAGACTTGAGGAGTTTCTATGTTCATGTTAGACCACACATTTGAATCTCATCCAAATGATTTCCTTGGTCTCTTGGAATCCATAATATTTAATTTGTCTGGATCTCATCCAGCTCATCATACCTTACAAGAATAATACTACATAGTTACTGGTCAACTGCACGGTTCATAATAATTTCTGATAAAGTGTCAAACTCTTTAATCACTTTGTCAAAATATATGTTTCGGCTCCTTGATGCCTCGCATGCTTTTAATCGCTTCCACTGACCTTGAAAACTCTATGGCTAATTCATATAAGTTCCTTCTTCTAAATCATATTTAGAAAATAGAATATACTTAATACAGCATTTTCATAGTCATCTTGAGCATTTACATCGAGTCTGAAACGAATATATCTGTTCACAGCTGTTGGTGATAAAGTTTCATCGCAATCCATTTGGGGGGGGGGCTTGATGATAACTATTCTCAACCAGCATAACTTGTACTTCACTCTTTTGCATCTGCACTAATCTTCTATCTCAAAGATTCACTTGCAGCCAAAAGAAACACTTTCCTTGGGCATGTCAACCAAGGTCTATACCTTGTTTACGTGCAAGAACCTTTTTCGGATTGCATCAAGCCATTTCTTAGAGTCACTACTCCGAATGGCATCTTGGAAGTTGTCTAGGCCGTCATCAACTTTGATGTTTTACTCGACTTTTCGTCTCACGAGATTCGAGTAACCTGTGAATTCTTACCGATTAATTTGAGGAATATCATATTTGATAAGGTCCTCACAGAACCTTATTAAGAACCTGGGCATTATAATCTTGGACATAACCCATAAGGAGGATTGTAACTTATAGTCACTTGCCATGCATCACACCATGTCTAACAAAGTACGATTCATGCTCTCCAACACACCGATGTGTTAAGAGACTTGACCTGAGAGAAAATCATATTTACTTTTAATTACGCAAGAATTATATAGCTAAGTATTCGACTCTTTGATCTGATCGAAGTAGTTCAAATACTTCTGTTACTATTTACTCATTTTTATCAGACTTATGTTTCATCAAGAACATGTGTCGTAATAAAATAAGTATAACATATCTAGGCTAATTTAGACTTGATTCTGGATATATCCGTATGTATAAGACCATGAGTTCTCCAACTCATTTTCCCACTGTGAAGGAGTTTGGCCATCATAACTTTGAGACAAGACTTACAAGTGTCTTGCGACTCATAATACGAGAGATTAAAACCCCTCTTTATGTGACTTGTTAAGTCTGATCTCATCGGTAAAGTCTAGTCTATTTTGATATAGATAAAGTTTCTATAACTTGCGTATTCGTGTATTAATATTTAATACAATATCGTTATACAAAACATTCACACCGAGACATTACTTCAGAAGCAAAGTGACGACATTCGCCAAAATTTGTTCTCCTTTTGTATAACAATTATCCTGAAATCGTGACATCAAATATGTCACATTTTTCAGTTCCTCTTACTTTTGTCTTTTCTTATTATAGTCAAAACTTTCTTTCTCAACCGACTTTCCACAATGCCTTCTCTGTTCTAAATCACATTTAGACAATTCCCAACAAAAATTATTAGCTATGCAAGCACCTCACGTATACAAACACTTGAGCTTCATAACCTTGAGTTGACTCAACAAGTTGCTTGACTCAAGATCTGGTTTGGATACATGGTCTTGCACCGCTCGTGCACTCATCTTCGAGTCAAACAGTTTGATCGAAGTTTCGTATCTTGCGGATCGAAACTGTTTTCCATACAACCTTAAGTTGACTCAACAAATTGTATGAAGAAACTTGCTTTGAACATCAGTATGTTCAAGCTGCCCTCATAGAGGCGAGTGACATGTAGTGTGCTTTTATTTTGTTGGACACAGAGCTCAAGGAAATCATTGTGCGTAAGCTTGGGCTAGGAAGGACACTTTAAGGTCAGTGAGAACCTGGTTTAGACTATCAAACTTGATCTTGGGTTGATATTCCTTAAATAATCATCTTGACCAGTTAACATATTCCTTTAGGACCTATATTTGGATTCCTTCATGTATAACATAAAATTTACCTAATTTTAACATAAGTTCATGATTTTAAATATAGTTAAATTGAATTTTATCCAATTATACCCTCCCACTATTTGTGCGATCATCTTAAGCCATATAGATGAACGAATAATAATATTTAGTGGGAAAGAGATCCGACTATCCTGAGTCTCACAGCCTTGAGTTGGCTCAACAAGTTGCTTAACTCTGCAATCGGTAGATGAATCTTCATCAATCACATCGTATGTGATTCCCTTACTGGTTTTTACCCCTAGTCACTTATGACTTTGAGTTGGCTCAATAAATCATATCGACTAGTCTAGTCAAACCCTTGCTTTCTTATCCAATCCTAACTTACACCAGCACTTGGTTATGTTCACGATGTGATGGTTTGGGTTAGGTCGAACTACATCTCATGATAAATGGAATTGGTTCCCAAAAGATGGCACATGTTGCAGCTTGAGTTGACTCAACAACTATAACATGAATTAGGAGTGGCAATATTGCTGGACGGGGCGGGTGTTTAACTACCCAAGCTTGCCCCAACCCATCTACATGCCGGGGCGGGGCGGGGCGGGTTCTTTCTTACCAAAACCGGGTCGGGCCGGGCCGGGTCGGGCCGGTCGGGTCAGGTTATTAGTGCCATCCATATGAATCCCAAATAAAGATTTTAATTGTGAATTGGGAGAATTTTGATTTATTTGGTAATTTAGGATTGGGAATTGGCCCAATTAGGAGAACCGTGGAATAGAGTATGAGTTATGGGTTATTCGCTGACTGCATGGTCCGCATCAAAATAGTAAGGTTTTTTTAGAACCTCTATAGTTTACTGGGTCGGGTCGGGTCGGGTCGGGTCCGGCCGGGGCGCATACAAAGCCCAAGCTTGCCCCGATCCGGCTGCAGGTCGGGTCGGGCCGGATTAAAACCGGGTCGGGCCGGGCGTGTCAGGCCATTATTGCCATCCCTAACAGGAATCCCTAGTTTGCAAAATCCAAAAGCAATGAGGGCAACGGCTAACCTTGAAAAATATTTTTAATGTAATGTACTAGATGTAATCGACGGTGTCACATAATCATAATTTACATCCTTGCGGTCCAGCGGAACATGGCCAGGGATTTGGCTAGGACAGGATCATTATCCCCAGTCGAGTTAGGGTTATCCACAACACTATTCAAAAAAAACACTGGACTGGATTATGGTCCATTGAAGGAAACTTATTATTCATATGTGTGCCATCGACTAGATATGGCTTCATTAAAACTAGTTAATCTTATCAACTAGTTGAATCCTGAAATTCAAAATTATTAGGATTGGTTAATACCTTTTATTAATGACATTATCAACTATAAGGATTTTTAAGGTGCTATCCTAATTATATATTAGGCATTTAAAATTCAAGTTGCAACAATTTAAATCATAGCCTTTTGTTCAAAATTATTATTAGAAAAATTAAAACAATAATTATGGGAGAGGGTTACCCTAATCATGTATTATGAGTTTAATTTGTTGCAACAAATTTAAATCATAGCATGTCCTTCAAAATTATCATATAATTTTCTTAAATCTGTTAATTGCTATCCTAAAAGTCTTTCTTGTATTATCACATAATAAAGAAGAACAATTTAACCATTAAAAATATCAACTAAACAATTTAGCT
Organism: Scilla litardierei; assembly: GCA_030789695.1. Classification (NCBI taxonomy): domain Eukaryota; kingdom Viridiplantae; phylum Streptophyta; class Magnoliopsida; order Asparagales; family Asparagaceae; genus Scilla; species Scilla litardierei. Next base: position 304,037,751 of record CM061142.1, on the reverse strand, counting down.
AAGCATGTAACTTAAAATTATCTCATAAATCTAGGTTACATTAAAATTATCAAATAATTTTAAAGATCTAACTTATTAAAATTATCTCATGATTTTATAATTAGATCTAATTTTCAAAAACAATTTTTTGAAATTCAGCACATGAAATCGACAATTTAATAGTTTAAATAAAACCTCCATCAGATGGAGAAATATGATGTATCACATAGATTTTATAACTGCAAAATATAGATCATGTAGATTGGCTGTGATACCAATGTTGGGTTTTCAGTGTCCTTACGGCCATAAAATCGACGTCCAGCCCAAGTCGGTCGGACAAAGAAATCAAACAACCAGCGAAAAAACATCTTAAAACTATTTTAAGAACAACCCTAAAGAGAACAACCCTAGCCAAGATCTCTACTATCCCGGGGTTGGGTCCGACCAAACCCTAAGGATAGATCTATCTAAGATATGCAATTTTAAATGCATGAATATTTAAACTACATATCTTTCACTTCGTTTCTGCAGAATACAAAGCGTCGTTTTCAGCAACATTTCTTTGGCCTCGCACCGCTTCTCCTAAGCCGAACCGCGTCTCGAGCCGAATCGCTTCCTGAACCGCACTGCGTCCCGAGGCGAGCAACACCCTTATCACCGAGTCAACCACATGCCGAAGAAAGTTTTCACCTTGAGTGGATCCTCTGTAAAGACTTCGTATCCGATCCGAACTCCTTCGTGGCTTTGCTAGAGCCCGATCAGGAGCAAGGAAGAATATAGGGGGAGAGGGAATAATTAATTTAAGTCTTAATCCGAGCGTGCTCAAAACTTTTGGAAGCTTCTCGGATTTGGAGACTTGGTGTAAGTTTTCAAGGAAGGGGGTTGGCCACTACTTATATAGGCGACTGACCACTCCCCTTCTCTTCATATCCGATGTGGGACTAAAGATATGGAGTGTAAAAATCAACTAAAGTTTGCCTTTCACAAAGGCAATCTTTAGCGAATTTTTCATCCCTCACCGTTGAGCTTCGCAAGTGATGCAACCTATCAAATCGAAGAGCACTAAACGATGAATAAATAGAAACAAACGAAGCTCAATTTCGACTTCGTTTGACACGTCAAACATAGTCTCAAAGATAGCAAAAAATTTGATTTTCGTTCAAAATACAGCCGCCCAAAATTAATCCATTAGGGTTCAAAACCCTTGTAGGGCCCACAGCATAGGCCCCACAAATTGATTCCTGCCAACCCCGGGGTGCGTGCCCCTATGGCGCTACCAGGCACGCAGGCGCATGCCTGGAACGCCCACGCATGTGCACGGGGGAGGGGCTGCCCGCAGCAAGCAGGCGCCCCCCTCCCCCCAGCAAAGCGGGAGCTGCAATTTGCCCCTTCCTTTTTTTTAACTTGCTTTAAAAAATCTGTTGGGCTTTCTCATTGGGCCTTTTTGTGCTCTATTTAAAACTCCTTTTAAATAGACTTTCTGGGCCTGTTTGGCCTCCAATTTGAGCGCGGTTTTCTCCCGGACTTTCGTGGAAAAATCCTCTTCATTTCTATGCATTTATTTTCAAATATATTTGTAAACGATTTATAATATATTTTATTATCTTTTGTATCATATGCAATATCCCACCACTTTAATGTTCTAAAACTTATATCGTAAACTCTTTTGCGACTTAATTAATTCCCTTTTAATACAAAAATCCATTTGCATCTAATACAAATGAACTTAGGGTATACATCCCTCAACACCATCCAACTTGACAAATATCATTGTCGATTGCATACCACATCTCAACACCCTGAGGCTAGAACCACTCTCATACCCGAGAGTAAAAACATCCGCTAACAACTGAGCGAAAAGTACCTTTCGGTAGACGAATACATATCTACATAACCTTGAATTCATGCAGTTGTGGATAAAAAAGTGGCTAAGGAGATGGATTCTGTTCTATAGGATGCAATCTTAGAAGAACAAAATATAGACAAAATTTTGGCTTTGTTTGGCTCAAAGAAAGATGAGAAATCAAGTATTACATTGGCCAAAGATGTGTTTTCTTATTGTGTTTTCTTGTGTTTTTGTGTATGAAACAAATGAGGGTTAATCCCTATTTAAAGAGGAGAAAACACATTGAAAGAAATTACAAAAATACCACTTCCAACGGCTAGAAAATTGCTAGTTTTTGAAAAGTAAACTGAGCCAAAGAGACTATTAGTCGACTAATATAATCACTAGTCGATTAATGGTTCAAGCCAAAAAAAATTATTTACATTCTGCATTAGTCGACTAGAAGACACATTAATCGATTAATGACAAAATATCAAAGTTGCACAGTTCTGTATTAGTATATTAATGGACTGAAAAGTTGATCAATGCACTGCAGCGGTGGCTATTAATCGACTAATAGAAGAGTTAGTCAACTAATGCATTATAACAAAATGTAGAACATTATATATTAGTCGACTAGAAAGCATATTAGTCGGCCAATAAGCATATTAGTCTACTAACTCACATTAGAATGAACATATAGGCTTAGAATCAAGGTGAATTAATCATGTTTAAGGTCATATGTATTCTAAGTCTTAAACCTATTATTTGAATGTGTGAGTGTGTTTTCAAGGCTTTAATATCACTACTACGATAAGTAAATAAAAATACATCATAAAACAATACTACAAGTTTGTTGCACTCGATTGACATCGCTAATATCCAATTCCTTTTCATAGGTGTTGTCATCCAGTGTCTTAACACATTGTACATTGCTTCCTAATAGCTACACAAATCATATTAGGGGGATGATAAGGTTTGATCATCATCAAAACATATATTGGGACATGCAATATCCAACATAGTGCATTTAGTTGCCATATAATCATAGCTCCTCCCAATGTAATTGCGCCAACAAGATTCAAGCAAGCATAAATAGTGTCTCATTCTAACACTAGGAAGGATGATGTTAAATATAGATTTGTTAATTCTTGGTTCAAGACTAACGTTGTTTTAATGATGATCAATACATTATGTTAGTGTACTAATCAATCCTATGCTTTAGTCTCAGTTTATTTTAACGATTATTTGTTGATGAGACAAAGCATAAAGCTTAGAGCATGATGCAATGGATATACTAAAGACCTCCAAGAGTGATGAAGTGCTCAAGCTTGGATGAAGTCATGTAGATCATCTAATGAAGCCAAAGCTTGGAGCATGATGATGGATGGATATATAGAGGAGCAATGCCAAAGCTTGGAGCTTGATGAGGGAAGCTCATCAAGAGGTGCCAAAGCTTGAAAGATGTTGGGGAGCATCAAGGTATCATGTGCTTGAAGACTTGGACTCTAGGAGATGCAATATGTAATCCATGTAATTTTCAATTACTTGCATTTCTCTTTTTGAGTCTAAGTTTATTGTAATGCCTTGATAGATTGTCTACTCATTCATGCATTTGCATAAAATCATCTTAGTGAGCCTTAGGATTATCATAGAATACAACCCAATACGTTCGCCATGCCTTGAACTTAAACTGGAGTTTTTGGCTCTCCAACAGGCGACTGATGAAGGAAGGGCAGGCGACTGGGTGATTCTAGGCGCCTGGCCAGCCTTCTACCATCGGAGGTTGTGCATTAGCTCAAGTCATAATTCTTGACTCATTCTTGAGCTTTTGGAACAGTCGACTGAAGCTCAATTTACAGTCGCATGTCTTCCAACAGCCACCTGGGAATTGTTCTAAAGTCGTCTACGTGCCAAGTTCGTAACTTGCATTTTTGGGCATCTATCCACCTTGTGTGACAGCCAACAGATTCAGAGCTTACAGTCACCTGTATTTCCACAGGAGCATGTACTTTGGTCATCAATCGTGTGTATACACAAAGTGCGTAAGTTCATTTCTCGGCTTTATTTCCATCCTCTACAGGAGGCGACTGACGAAGGATATTCAATCGCCTGCTCATTTACAGACGCCTGTGTAGTCTTCTACAATCGCCTATCCTGGCTCGGATTATAGCCGTTGGGATTTTTATAGCCATTGACCAGTCGACTGTCAGTTGTTCATCAATCGACTGTATGTGCCGTAAACTACCAAAATCTAGCCGTTGCAGATTTCTTCCCTTTGGGTTTTTGGTTGGTTTTATGGGCTCTTCATGTCTTACTATATATATGAGACGGCTTAGTTCATTTAGAACTCTTGAAAGGTTTAAGAAATCATAGAAGATCATTTAATATCTTCTCTAAGCCACTCCTCCCTCATTCCCTTTTAGAGCTTCACTCTTATGCTATAGCATCTGAGCTCAGGGGAATTTCTCCAAGGGATTTTCAATCTCATTTATTTCTTGGAGATCATATTTCTTCTCTTCATTTCATACACTCAAGTGAGAAGTGTTAAGATTCATTCCTAGAAGAGAGAAAGATCATCAAGTGCAATCAAAGCCTCATCTCAAGCACTTGAATTTTACTTGCATGCCTTCTTCTTCATATTGGTAAGATCATATCAAGGCATAGGTAAGTGTTATTTTGTTTTATTTGTTTCTTAAAACCCTAATTCTCTTTGTGAGAATTAGTTATTTTCTTTGTGGGAGTTATTCTCTTTGTGAGAGTTTGGTTCTTTCTGTGTGAGAGAACAAATCCTCTATATGAGGTCTCTCTGTGTGAGAGCAAGGATATCTCTTTGTGGGAATCCAAAATCCTCTGTATGAGGTATCTCTGTGTGAGATTGTATTCACTTCTCTTTGTGAGAATTATAGTGGATATTGGTGTGGCTGGATGTACCCAAGTTTGGAGAACCAGGGTAAAATCCTTGTGTTTTCTATTGTTGTTGTTGAGCATACTCTTTAATTTCTGATGCTTATTGTGTTGTAATTTTAGTAAATTTTAATTAAGCACTTTGCTTGCCATTACACTATTCACCCCCCTCTAGTGTGTGTGTGTGTGTGTGTGTGTGTAGCCCCGCAGGGTCTTAACAAGTGGTATCAGAACCTTGGTTTGGTGGCTTTTGCAAGTATGAGTTCTAAGTCTCAACAACCCCTCTCCATTCCTCCCGTCTTCAAGGGCAAACTTTTCTCAAAATGGAGGAAGAACATATTTTGATGGCTTGATGAGCATGAAGAGTCACTTATTACTTCGGATGCTCAAGAGTGCAATGGTTTGCTCCATGCTCTCCGAAAATTGCAAAGAAAATGATGGATTTCGAGACACCAAATGAGATATGGGATTATCTTGATGAAAAGTATGGTGGAGAGGAATCTTGCGATGATGAGAGCATCGTTGGTAATGAGGTATCTCGTAACTCTCCCGTTCAACGTGGTAATTTTATTGAAAATGATAATGCGTTGTTTATGGACTCTCCTAAAGCTAATAAGTCTAAGCTTAAAAGAGCTGCTCTCTCTCTCTCTCTCTCTCTCTCTCTCTCTCTCTCTCTCTCTCTCTCTCTCTCTCTCTCTCTCTCTCTCTCTCCCCCCCTCTCTCTTCCATCTTCATCATCCAATCTTTGTGATGATACACGTTTTTTTACCTTGAATCAAGAAAAAATGCTCTTGATTCTCATGTATGCATGTTGAGCAAAGAGAATGACTCTCTTAAAGCTCGTATTGAGTATGATCGTGATTTTCCCAAATCTGTGACAGAGAGTCTGTATGCATCGCATAATGTTGAACTTAATTCTTTGCATAACGAGAAAGACACTCTTCTTTCTCAATTGAGTGCCTTAAGAGATGAGAATGTTTTGCTCAAACTCCAAATGGAGAAGATGCACTCGGAGTGTGATTACAACATTTTGAGATCTGAGACATTGGCTCTCAAGTCAAAATGTTGTGAGCGTAGCTCGTGTATATCCAATAGGGATGACAACATTTCTTCTCTTTGAAGAAATGTGAGCTATTGTCTACTCAAATTGAAAATTTCAAATTGAGTAAGGACAGTGTTTTGGGATCCTCTTCATTGAAGGTGAACAACCTAAGCTCTTCTATTAGAAGCACCCAAATAAATTTTATGGGAGAGCATTCTAATGAGAAAGTCACATCCAAGTCTTCTTTTGGCCAAAAATTAACTTTGAATATTAAGCTAAAGAAGAATCATGCATATATGTACACCTCATTACATAAGAAGTCTATTCAAAAACCTATTGGTGTGAATGCTTATTTATATGCTGATATGCATGATAAATCTACCCATATGAATAACTGACTTTGCTTGCATGCTAGATTGATGCTAAACCTTTGCATGCTTCAAATGTTCTTATGCATGGTAGAAATGCTTGTATGAATGATTCTAATGCTAAATTGCATGTTTCACACACAGGACACGCCAATGTCGTCGATAGGGTAGGGTAGTGTAAGCGGGACCGGGGCTCGAGGAGAGGATGCAGACAAAAGGTAAAAATAAGGGGGAGATGGTAGGCGGGAAAAGGATTCAAACCATGGGAAATCGGGTACAAGATGGAAGTGGTGGGTAGAAAAGAAATACGAGCTCAAAAAAGTTGAAGAAGTAGCTGCATATGATTGCATGTCAAGACTTTGGATCGTCTCTAAGTCTCTAACACCATCCTCAAATTCTTGGCAGACTTCTGAGTCTCTTTCGAAAACGTCGCCACCACGAATATGTCTAGACACTCATAGAATACCTGGATTATGAGACTCGTGAATGCACGCGGTGGGTTGACCACATCAACGGCATCATCAAGTATTCGTAACTTAAATACTTGGTCATGACATCCTCTTCTCAGATCCAATCTTTGCTTGATCCTCCAAGTTGATCGAATTATAATCAATGCGAGGAAGACGACGTTAGCTCTTCCCAGTCTTCTCATTCAGCAATCAATAATTGATACTCATGTGTCAAGATCCATCCTTCCAAGAGCACTCCAATGTTAAATCATATCCATTCATTTCGCAACAAATCATCCATCCGAGACTAAAGCTTAGATGGCATTGTGCGTAAAGTGCCTTCGATATTGGTCGGGTACTTGGCACCAGATCATTGGAAAACTCGAGGACATGATCCAAAATAATCATATGAGATTATTCAGAAATATGTCCATGAGTTCTCGAATCACTTCAGCTTTCCTTGGCTCATCTTCCATCGCAGTTGTCACTGCCTCTGTAAGTCTGGCCTGATCTTCACTGGTCCTTCTGATCTGCTTCCGTTGTCGGACTCGAACTTCGGATGATCGAAAAATTCGAATGCTACCCTCCTTATAAAAGTATGTAGCTAGAGTTCAAGCGAAAAATGTCGTAATGAATATTCTAAGAATGAGAAGGTCGGTTATAAGGCAATGACATACTAAAAGAAGGGCGATGAAGATGAAGTGAATAAATGGGCCCACTCATGGAAGATTACTCTAAGTCGATAAAGGAGGTTACTAGTAGAAGGGTGTATAAAGATATACTCATAGGATGGAACAAAAGTCCAAGGGTTCAAAGAAGGGAAAGACTGTCAAAGAAGATGGGTAATAAGGATACTTCACTCATATGTCCTATACAGGTGAGAACTCGAGACGTCCTGTACTCAAGGTCAATTTGAGTATTGCATACTGTACATCCTGGTCATACTATATTGTTCACAAGGTAGTTAGCGCGGAGGTGGTGGTGGTGTAGGTTATGCATGTGGTTGTCCTTACAGTATCAATTGTTGTTGAATCTCCAACATTCCTCTTATGACACCCATGAGTTTATGGATGTCAGGAACACTACTTCCGTTGGCTCCATTCTCGTCCTGAGTGTGTGGTCTTCCTGCCATGCTGCAAGAGAAACAATGTAAACATTTGCGTACAAGATTTATCAAGACAATCTGGCTAATAATGACATCTATATTTTTCCGAATATTTCGTAAAATGTAGACCTGCATGGGCCACCACTAAAACTTGTCACGTCCCGCTTCTCATTATACTTAAGAGCGAGGACGCGAGCGGGTCTGCATGTGCTTAAAGCAAAGAAGAAGTACTTTTTTCTTTCTTTCTTCTTTGACTTAAGCACAATAAGCGTCTGTGTATTAAGCTTTGCAAGTTCTTACAGGTCTAAGCAAGCTACCATTACCAGAATCAGGCGAATCGAGGTAAAACGGACAACAGGTGAGAAGGTCTCTTCGTAGTCTATCCCTTCCTGTTGCGTAAAACCTTTCGCAACAAGGCGAGCTTTATATCTGTCAATAGAGCCATCAGCCTTATGCTTGATCTTGAGAACCCATTTGTTTCCAATAGCTCTACGTCCTCTGGGTAAGTCAACTAAGTCCCAGACTTGGTTAACTTTCATGGATTCCAACTCTTCCTTCATCGCTTCCATCCATTTGTCTTTCGCAGGGCATGATACGGCCTGTTTGAAAGTGGCAGGCTCGTCATCATCTTGTAGTAAAGTCATAAAGGTTTGCGGAAATTCATCCTCAAATCTTAGAGGAGCCAACCTTGTACGACTACTACGTCGTATTTGAGATTCTTCACGTCCTTGTTGACTCGAATTTAGATCAATTCTAATATCACTCCCACTTGAAATGTCGTTAGAAATGCTCCCACTTGGATCATTATTCCCGTATGGAATAGGATTAGTGTCATTCGTATCATCCATTGGTGAAGTTTGAAACGTATTTTCTTCTTCACCAAGAATTCTCCCACTCGAATGAGGTAATCCTTCTTGATCATTAATCTCAAATAGAGATAAGTCCTGACTTATCTCGCCCTGTCTTGGAAACTCGTTTTCCAAGAAAGTGACATCCCTCGACTCAAACTCAATTAGACCTCCATTGTCTTCCTGACTAACGAAAACATAACCTTTGGAGTTTTCTGCGTATCGTATAAAGATACATTTCCTTCCCCGTGGCCCAAGGTTGCCATACTTATGGGAGGAAATATGTGCGTAGGATGCACATGCCCAAGGTTTCAAAATGTCTAAGTCAGGAGACCTTTGGTTCCACAACTCATAAGGAGTGGAGCTAACTGATTTCGAGGGTACGCGATTCAAGATGAAAGCGGCCGTCAATAATGCATCACCCCAAAAGGTGATTGGCAAGTCAGCTTGCGCCATCATTGAACGGACCATTTCCATTAAAGTCCTATTTCTCCTTTCTGCAACACCATTTTGTTGCGGAGTATAAGGCATAGTTACCTGATGTACTATGCCCTTTTCATCACAAAGTTCCTTAAAACTTGTTGATTGATATTCACTGCCCCTATCGGTTCGCAGGACCTTAATCTTGCGATCTAATTGATTCTCCACTAAACTCATATAGTTCTTAAAGCGGGTTAATGCTTCACTTTTGTGGGATATCAAATAGATATGTCCGAATCGGGTGAAATCATCAATAAAAGTGATGAAATAGGACGTCCCGCGTCTTATCTTGACATTCCTTGGACCACATATGTCCGAATGGAACCTCGGCCCTTGTGCCGGTTCCAAACGGCTTGCGACAAGATTTCCCTACAAGGCAATGTTCGCAGGTCGACATTTCAACCTTTGAAACATTGGATAGAAGGCCATGTTTGGCAAGTCTATCCATTCGTGTTGGTCCAATGTGACCAAGCCTTGCATGCCAACAAATTATATCAGACTCATAAGTCGATGAATTTGCAACAAGGAAATTTTCATTACAATATGAAGAGTCATACATTGTATTTAATACAATAAATCCTTTAAATACATACCCAGTACCAATTAAGGAATTATTACAACACAAGTCCATTTTACAATCATGAAAAAACCAGCTATAACCAAGACCCATTAACACGACCACAGATATTATATTCCTTCGAATATCTGGAGCGAAGAGAACATCATGAAGTAGGAGAGTGCGGCCGTTGTCCAAGACTAGCTTGCAAGTCCCAACGCCTTTCAATTGCTATGTGGTCGATCTTTCTTCTTGTGCCATTTCTTGTGCCCACCCTTATGTTTGGGCTTCTTGGTAGACTCAGGTTGCTTATTACGTTCATTAGTGAACTTCGAACGATCTTTCCGTTTCTTTCCCCCGTGTGAGGAACTAGCAACCATGTGCACTTATGCACTTGGCTTGGCAGCCGCAAGCCGTTCTTCCTCTAATTCGAGGTGCTTAGAAACATCGCTGAAAGTCTTGATGCTCTCATTGTGAGTGAGATGCATCTTCATTTGGTCCCACCCATTTGGTAGGGAACGTATGACTGCTTGGATTTGTTGCTCATCAGTGAGCACATGACCTGCATCCTTTAACTCTGAGATTAGATTCGCCATATGTCGCAGATGTTTCCCCATGGAATGATCTGGACGTTTTTTGTATGAATCAAATCTTATAGTTAAGGCGCGAAGTTTGGACACCGATGTGCCACCAAACTTCTCCTCTAGCTTGGACCATATGTCCATGGCTAGGTCATGCTCTCGAAAGATGCGCATTATATCATCGGCCATACTGCTCAATAATGTAATGCGAGCTATATTATTCTTCCGAGACCAAGTATCAAAAGCTTCCTTGTCTCGTCTGTGTTGGACCGTAGTGTCCAACTCGGGTTCAATCATTACGTTCTTTAAAGTTTCGAGCACTTCTTGCTCCTCTAAAACGTATTGTATCTTGATGGACCAAAGTTTGTAATTATCGCCGTTGAGTTTTTCACCTCTGTTTAACTCAGCGACGATATTCTTTGAAGCGGAAGACATTTTACTTTTAAAATGCTGCAAAAGACACAAAACCGAAGGTTTGATCAAAAACATTGCATTAAAAATTCTTAAAATACAATTCCCACTTGAAATGATAATAGAATATCCCATTTGGATAGTTCTAATTTGAACTCCAACTTGGAATGATATTTATAATTTGATAAGTTACTTTCGAAAAATATTGAAGATGTTACTCTAGAATCGGAAAGGTCACTATGTTTCCAATCACCATCTAGAGTAACTTTCAATATTTCCCCATCACTTTATCAAATAAAAGTACTCTTATAGTACTTTGCAGCGGAAAAAGCGTTTTTGAAAACGTATTTTTCAAAACGTATGAAAAAGGTATTTTTCAAAAATTTGTATATTTCAACCTAGTACCCTTATGATACTAGTGAAATATTCGGCACTTCCTGGCCATTTGCCGGGGATGAGCCGTATCCGTGCCAAGGCCGGATTCCCCCTGAGGGGATTTTTCTGCAAGCCATTGTCACCGGCTCCCGTATGGATCCAGGTGCTTCCCCCCGTCTGGGAGAATTTTGCCGCAGACGACTGTCGTTGGCCCCGTATGGGCTAGTCGACATGTTCGTGTTCGACCAAGGCCTTTTGACGAATTGGTCGACCAAAACTCCCGGATTGGTCGACCAATACCAATGATCTGAAACCCCTCCCAGCCAGGGCCTCTGCCCTGGCCGAGGCTGGCCAAGGGCCGGCCAGGGCCTCTGCCCTGGCCGAGGCCGGCCAGGGCCGGCCAGGCCCTGGCCTCTGCCAGGGCCGGCCAGGCCGGCCCATGGCCTTGGCCGAGGCCGGCCAGGGCCCTTGGCCCTAGCCTGGCATTGGCCAGGCCAGGCCTTGGCCACGGCCAGCGCCCCCTGGCCCTGGCCAGGGCCGGCCAGGTCCGGCCATGGCCGACCATGGCCATGGCCGGCCATGGCCGGGCCATGGCCATTTGGCCTTGGCCGGCCATAGCACATATGGCCATGGCCGGCCACCCCCTTATATGGGGTTGCCGCACACCCCACCGGAGGGGTGGCCGTGGTGGTTATTGGCCGTAGCCAACCCCCTCCGCATGGGGAGGGGGGTGCATTGCCTTCATAGCCCATGTGGCCATGGTGATCAAGCACCAAAAGTCATCTTCCCCGATGGGAATAACTACCATCTTCTTCCTCGATGAAGCACCCGTTCGTCGATAAAGCACCCGTTCGTCGAGAAAGTAGTTATTCTCTAATGGTCGTGTGCCAAAATGAAAAATAACATACTTTAAAGTTCGTAAACTACACGCTCCACATGAAGAGAGTTCACATTCCCTATGAATGGAGACTCGGCATCCATGAAGAGTGCGAGTTTGACGATATGAACGGTCGGTTCTTTCCGTCACGGAGAGTTCTTGCCATATCCGTAATGGTAGGAGACCCTAAAGTGAAAAGAACAACCGATGCGTTCTCTTCGTCACGAAGCGTTCCTACCATATCCATAATGGTAGGATACCCATTCGTGAAAAAGACAACGCCTCGTTCATCGGTTCGACGGAGCGGCGGTTTGACCGGGGCGAACCCTTATGGCTCTGATACCATGTTGGATCCTGACAAAACAAGAACGTTAGGATCGATTAATGAAGTAGAGACTTACGCTTGCGTAAGCGGCACCGTAGTCTCGGAACTTTGCCCTCGGATTCGCCACAACGGTCGATACTTCGTCACGGAGGATCGAAGCAGAGTTTCACCGCCTAAATCTCTAACTAGAAGAGGATTTTAATGGAAGGGAGAAGAAGAACATAAGATGCCTTATGAAAACTTATGGCATGGAAAGTGTGGAATGAATGCCTTACCCTTGGGTCCTATTTATAGGCTTTAGGGGTGGTTATTGTAGGAAATAACCAATTATAAGCTTATTAGCATATATTAGCACATTCATTTATCCTCTTCTTCATTCACTTATCAAGTGCCTTTATGCACTTATAAAGTGACTTTTTCCACTTATCGAGTGGCTTTTTCCACTTATCGAGTGGTCCTTTCCACACGAGAAAAGGTTCCCTTCGTGCACGCCTTCGTGCACGCGACATCTGAGGTCCGTATACCCTCATACATCCCCTCATGGGTGTATTCATGTCGTCCATATCCAACACTTACATGCAAAATCAGAACAACACAAAATATCATTATTACAACTCAATGTCCAGATTACATGTACACAAATAAAGCCTAGCATTGCCATTAGAAACAAATACATGATGTGGAATTGCACCTGAATAAGTTTACAACAACAATATTAAATTATAGCAGCGATGCGAAGGCACGTCGTTCCTCAGCAAGGGATCTCAGCGTCAAAGTACTTCTGGTCAACCTGCAAAATCTCAAGGTATGTTCCTCTGTCTCAAACCTGACGTATATTTCACAAGATAAAGACAAGGAAATATATGTCAGTGAGGGTCGCTTAGCAAGACATAAAACGTTAGAAAACTGACCCTCGGCAAGATTTTCAAAAGCATGGCAGTTAAAGAATTATGAATAAACGAACAATTATAGTTTCTAAGCAGAAATTACATTAGCATGGCAGTCTTATTATAAGTGAAAGCAGTAACGACAATTATAATTTCTAAGCAGTATGAACAGAAATTATCCTATCATGACAGTTCTATTTAAGTGAAAACATGGCAGTTCTATTTAAGTGAAAGCAGAAAAAATTCTACATGTCGTACGTTTTCGGTATAGCATTTTCAAGATATTCAAGAGTGTATTTAATTTAGTGCACTATGGTTCACGTCGCTAGGCGGCAAGCAAGTAAATCTACCTTCAAGTGCCCCCGAAGGTGACCCGTTTACTTCCGACTAGTGCCCGCGAACCCAACCCCACCCACGTGTACTTTCTGGACCACGAGCCAGAATCAGCCAAACCGGCCATCAAAAGTTGTAATACTGGAACACGAGCCAAACTAGCCAAACCGGCCCACTGGAATAGCCAAATCTTGGCATGCAATATCTATGATTAGCCAAACCGGCCGGTACGTCTATGATTTTCAAGCAGTTCAAGAAATTCATATAAGTCCAGAAATGTTGCAATTCACAAGGCATATTCAATTAACTTATTAAAGGGTCCACACGCACGCATATGGGTTTTTATCTTGCAATACACTATAGGTAACATGTGAAGTTTGGTGTCGCATTAAATGAAACGGTATTTAAAACATGGAGAAAATGCACACTTGCAATAGTATAAAGAGCTGATCACAGAAATGATTCCAACTGAGCAAATGTGTCTAATTAATCTTGAAATATTTTTCTAAGGCTAGTAAACATCTTTCAAGATCTTAAAATAATTAATTGGTGCTTTTCTTAATTTATACGACCCCAAAAACTAATCAAAACGAGAAAACGATTTTTCATTATATTTTTCAAAGATTTCTCTAGGGCAAACCATATGTCAGAATTCTTCCAACAAGGGGTCACACGACCGGATTAACTAGTAATACAACATATATTTTTCTAGTACGTCAGTGTAGGTGAAAATCTCATGATATGAATTTTAAAGCGAATTTAGCTTTATTAAGTTTTGCCTTTCAAAAATCATTGTGGGAGATATACTCGCCTTTTGGCGATAAAACCAGTGCCAATGAGTCTGTTTTGTCCTTTCTGATTTTCTGGGCATTGTCTCGTATTTTTCTGCGTCATATATAATTAATTATCAATTTAATACGAATCAGCCATATTTTCGTATATACGTATTTTCGTATATACATATTTTTGTATATACATATTTCCGTATACATATATGTATATGTCTCCACGTTCTCACCCTCTCACCCTCGCGCATGCAGCAGCGAGGAGCTTCGCGTCGTCGACGGTGACGTCAGCGGCAGCGGGGATGGCAGTGGGCGACACCGGCGAGAAGGTGGACTGTGGGTGGTGCTGTCAGAGTGGCAGCACGATGGCTGGAGCGGTGGCGGATCGCGAGGAGGGCACGGGAGGCGGAGGCGGAGCGGGGAGGGCTGCTCTCGGAGCGGGCGGCAGTGGCATGCCTCATCGGAGAGGAGGCTGGCGGAGAGCTCGAACGGTGGAGGGATGGTGTACGAGGCATCGGCGAGCTCGAGGGGATGCGTGGGGCAGCGGAGGCGGAGGCGTGTCGGAGTGGGGAGAGGTCGATGACGAGATATGGTCGACGTGGCAGTGCGCTGGGCAGAGGTGGTGCTCCACCGGAGGAGAGGGGTTCGGGAGGAGAGGGGGTGAGAGGACGGTCTTCGGGCGGCGTTCCGGGCTTGGGGAGCTCAGAGAGGGTGGTGGCAGTTTGGTCGATGTGGGCGGAGCTGGGCGCATGGAGGCTTGCGGTGGCGTCCTAGGGGGAGGAGGATGCGAGGGGAGAGGGGAGTCGGACGGGGGGGGAGAGAGAGAGAGAGAGAGAGAGAGAGAGAGAGAGAGAGAGAGAGAGAGAGAGAGTGTGTGTGTGTGTGTGTGTGTGTGTGTGTGCGAAGGGGTTGTCTAAGGTCGACGAGGGAGAGAGAGGGTGAGCGGACGGCGTGGGTTCGGGAAGAGGGAGCCCAGGTTTCGTTGAGAGCCTGTGAGTGAGGGTGAGTGATTTATATAGAATTTAGAAACTATGATAATAATAATAATAATCATAATCATAAATGTTATAGTTGGAGCTGCCAACTTTAGGGGGGTGGGTTAAATAGGTGGGTTATGGTTTTGATTAAGTGGGGTTACGGGGTAAAAGTAATTAGTTAGATGTAATTAGTAATAGTAAAAAACATCATTAGTGATTGTAATTAGTAAAAATGACGTAATACTACGCCGTTTTCGCATATGACTTCGAAAATTTATGAAAACATAGCCACAAGTTTGTATCGTCGCAGGGATCGCGAATACGAGGTCCATTTCAGAGTTTGAGCTACGGAGATACAAGTTTTGGACCAAAACGTTTAGGTTGCGGGTTTGCGGCTTCTAGATCGATTTGACTCCAGAAAATTACGAAACTAATATGGGAAGCACTAAATGGCTATATAATCATACTGTAGAAGTTTGAAATCATTTTGATAACGTTTATATAGAAAATTAATTGATACAGCTATATCGGTAACAATTAAGTAAAAAATATTATATAAACTATTTAAAATTTTTGACGACACTTAAACTTACAAATACATGTTATAACTAGCATGATGATACGAAATTATTTTTATATAAGTGATTTGAAATCATTTCTGGTATAAGACTCCAGACAAACCATTTCAAAATATCATCAAAGTATAAAAATACATAGAATACGAATATACATGTACTGATGGATACGTGCAATCACATCCTACCCTCATTAAAATAATTCCGTCCTCGAAATTTAGAAGACCGAAAATTGCTAAGCAATTTAAACGATCGAAAGGAAGGCTTGATGAACGATTACGATTAGGAAAATAAGTTGTTAATAGCATGAAATATAATGTTAGATCATAGCATCAAGAAAATAAAAGATGTTACTAATAAATATATATACTATTAACATCACCATAGCTTCCGTAATTAGTCCTGAGACTAGTATCATCATAATAATTATCTTGGCTTTTCAAGTAGCCAAAAGTTAATATGGTGTTACATGAAAATGATAGTTATTATGATAACATCTGTTCGAACTTGGAACCTGTTGTGATAAGTTAGTAGCAAACTAATCAATCACATCAAAAGAAAGATCATAAAGTTTAAAATTTTAACTCAGGCTAATGATGATTAACGGTCTAGACAAGGAAGTCATCAATAATATAATATACAAATGGGGTATCAACTAATCCATATGCACTTGTGCTGTTACACCTAACTAGCCAAGCACCAATGCCATCAACTCCCAAAACACCCAACAACAAGCCAAAATCCAGATTAACATCAAAAAGCAAATACAAGGCCAACTTTCCATGACCATACTTATCGCTATAACTCCTTCCAGCAATACCCATAACAGCCAACAACAAGCCAACACCAACACCATCTTCCAAATCCAAGCACAAGGCTAACATCCAACTTCAACACCTAAGGCCAATAACATGCCAATACTCATCCCTAACGATACCCCTTGCCAACACCATTGGTTGACATCCACAGTTATCACCATCAACCCTAAGCAAGTCAGTGACCAAGAACACACAGCCCAACAAAAACGAAGGAGTGGGCCCAAGAAGAAATTGAAGCGGGACACCATTAGGGGCAAGACCCAGGACAAGAAGCTCGAAAGAAATCCAACTATCGCAACTTTCCAAGATCTCAACCACACGACAATAGCGAGGGTGGCGGTGAGGGTCGTCGCTAAACCCAAAAATCCTAAAGCAGAACGTCGGATGGCCATTGACAGTTGTAGATCCATGTCATGCAACGGATGCGGTCGCTTGGTGGCGACGGGTGGCAGGGCGGAGCTCTGGGCGAGGCCGGAGGAGCGTGAGGCGAGAGGGGTTGGGATCGCGAAGGGAGAGGCATGGCGAAGGGAGAGGCATTAGGATCAACATCATCGTTCAATCGCGCCCCGAGCCCACTCTCGTGCAAACTCGGGCCACGACCTAGGTTGGGATAGTTCCTACCCGTCCAATCTCTTGCAAACGGGTATCGGCACGGAATTGCAACCGAGAACCCTAGTATCGGTCCAATCTCTTACAAACCGATACTACGGAAACTCGATTCCAACCCAATTCGGATTTCTAGGGTTTCCTATCGAATTGGGATCCAATCTCTTGCAAATCCCAATCGATATGAACACCTAGCTATCCGTAGTAAATCGATCCCAAACTAACCCTAATAGCAATTCTAGCAATATTTCTACCAATTCATCACAAATAAGAAATTGGGCTCGTAGGGTTCATCCCCACGCCCCAAGACGTGTAGACTACTCACAATTCATATCACAAATGCATGAATAAACAATTGAA
Source organism: Scilla litardierei (assembly GCA_030789695.1). Classification (NCBI taxonomy): domain Eukaryota; kingdom Viridiplantae; phylum Streptophyta; class Magnoliopsida; order Asparagales; family Asparagaceae; genus Scilla; species Scilla litardierei. The sequence goes on along the minus strand of CM061142.1, from coordinate 304,020,282 downwards.
ATCACAAGAGAATTCATCACAATATTCAAATAAGCAATAAAAATGAGATTTTTAATGGAGAGGGAGACAAACCAATAGAGTTTTCCAAGAATCCAACAAAAATAAACTTTCCTCTCCTCTCCAATCACAAGAATCAAAACCTAAAAAGTTCAATCTAAAAAGCTGCAAAAAGTAAAGAGAAAAGCTCTCCAAACTAGGGTCAAAACAGGGGTTAAATACCCCCCCCCCCCCAATCGTCCAAAAAACTGTGACCAAAATGCCCCTGCGCAGCCTGAAAATCGCAGTTTTCGCTACAGGCAGCGCGTCGCACTCGGCCGAGTGACAAAAGTCGCTCGGCCGAGTAAGAAACCCTGAAAATTTCCAGTAAGTCTTGGTCTTCGGGGGTCTTCACTTCAGGGGCGGCTTGGCCGAGTGAGTTGTCGTCACTCGGCCGATGGCTTCTATGTACTCGGGCGATCGGCATTTTCCACTCGGCCGAGTGGGTCTTCTGAAGCTCAGGCAGACGAAAAACAGTAACTTGGCATTTTTTGATGGGCGTCGTCTGAGTGCCACTCGGGCGGACGGGGTCTCGTCACTCGGCCGATGTGGCTTCCGACGCTCGGCCGAATGCACAAATGAAACGTGTCCGATCTGGTCGGCCGAGCGGTGTCTCGCTGGTCGGCCGAGTGACTCCTTCACTCGGCCGAGTGAGACACCAAAAATGCCCAAACAGCTTGTTTTTGCCTCCTCGTCGCTCCTGCGACGTTCTTTCTTCTTCCGCTCCTCTCCAATCACAAAATACCCCTCGGGGAAGTCATCGGTGACACTCTGGAGTAGGCGTATCAGGGGATCACTCCAAATCGCTCCAAATCTCCTGAAATACGACAAAAACAACAAATCGTGAAAAGCATCACAATATTGTCGATAAATCGTGAAAAGCGTGATTTGAGCGATCTAAATGGCATGCAATCATGCGTAAAAAAGGTGTAAAATAAGGAGTGATAAAAATCCCCCAAGCTTACCTCTTACTCATCCTCGAGGAAGATAAGTAAAAGGCGAACTGATCGCTCCGGAATGTAACCCAAAAGTGCGACTGTGTAGTTTTACCGCAAGCGCGCGGTGTAGCGGCGAGCAGGATATCGAACACAGGGAGGACGAATGAAAGTGCTTGCTCCGAACAACCTGGCTATTAAGAACGAAAAAGAGAGAATTTGCCTTTGGCGATCCTGTCACAATCGTTAGACAAAGTACGAAGATATCAAATCAAATAAAGAACGCCTAGGGAATGGGGAATTCCCGCTACTCACCGTATCTCGTCAATGTGATTCGTTGGTATCAAAATTGCTAGGGTAGAATCTCGGATGAACTAGTTGCAACTGAATGTAAAACCTAGCTCACGCTCTCGCGCTGTTGCCGGTCTATAGCTATCCTAGGTTCGGGTCCAATCTCTTGCAAACCCTAGCCTAGGCGAGCTAGCATTAGGATCAACATCATCGTTCAATCGCGCCCCGAGCCCACTCTCGTGCAAACTCGGGCCGTGACCTAGGTTGGGATAGTTCCTACCCATCCAATCTCTTGCAAACGGGTATCGGCACGGAATTGCAACCGAGAACCCTAGTATCGGTCCAATCTCTTGCAAACCGATACTACGGAAACTCAATTCCAACCCAATTCGGATTTCTAGGGTTTCCTATCGAATTGGGATCCAATCTCTTGCAAATACCAATCGGTATGAACTCCTAGCCATCCGTAATAAATCGATCCCAAACTAACCCTAATAGCAATTCTAGCAAAATTTCTATCAATTCATCACAAATCTGAAATTGGGCTCGTAGGGTTCATCCCCACGCCCCAAGACGTATAGACTACTCACAATTCATAGCACAAATACAAAAATAATCAATGGAATTAACAAGAGAATTCATCACAATATTCAAATAAGCAATAAAAATAGTATTTTTAGAGGAGAGAGAAGCAAACCAATAGAGTTCTTCCAAGAATCCAACAAAAATCAACTTTCTCCTCCTCTCCAATCACAAGAATAAAAGCTAAAAAGTTAATCTAAAAAGCTGCAAAAAATAAAGAGGAAAAGCTCCCTAACCTAGGGTAAAAACAGGGGTTAAATACCCCCCAAAATCGTTCAAAAAACTGTGACCAAAATGCCCCTGCGCAGCCTGAAAACCGCAATTTTCGCTACAGGCAGCGCGTCGCACTCGGCCGAGTGACAAAAGTCGCTCGGCCGAGTGACAAACCCTGAGAATTTCCAGTAAGTCTTGGTCTTCGGGGGTCTTCACTTCGGGAGTGGCTCGGCCGAGTGAGTTGTCGTCACTCGGCCGATGGCTTCTATGTACTCGGGCGGTCGGCATTTTCCACTCGGCCGAGTGGATCTTCTGAAGCTCAGGCAGACGAAAAACAGTAAGTTGGCGATTTTTGATGGGCTTCGTCTGAGTGCCACTCGGGCGGACGGGGTCTCGTCACTCGGCCGATGTGGCTTCCGACGCTCGGCCGAGTGCACACATAAAACGTGTCCGATCAGGTCGGCCGAGCGGTGTCTCGCTGGTCGGCCGAGTGACTCCTTCACTCGGCCGAGTGAGACACCAAAAATGCCCAATCAGCTTGTGTTGGCCTCCTCGTCGCTCCTGCGACGTTCTTTCTTCTTCCGCTCCTCTCCAATGGCAAAATACCCCTCGGGGAGGTCGTCGGTGACACTCTGGAGAAGGCGTATCTCGAGATCACTCCAAATCGCTCCAAATCACCTGAAATACGACAGAAACAACAAATCGTGAAAAGCATCGCAATATCGTCGATATATCGTGAAAAACATGATTTGGGCGATCTAAATGGCTTGCAAACATGCGGGAAAAAAAGTGTAAAATAAGGAGTGATCACGAACCCGGTGGATTCGGAAAACGAAAACGACGAAAAACGAGAAACGAAGAACGATGAAAAACGAGAAACGAAATAAAAACAAAGAAGAAAGAAGAAAGCGAAGAGGGAAGCTGCTAGATCATTTTCTCAGGACGTGGGTTTTGCTTACTCATAAAGCATGCACCGAATGTAGAACACATGTCAAAGAATTTTATTTCGATATCATAGTATAATGGTGCAAGTAGAAATAGAAAACCCAAGATTGATGATATAACATGAAAAACGGAATAATTTTAGAATTAACATCGTTTGAATCATTTAAAGAGGTATACAATATCGCAGATCACACGCTTTTCAATTGAACGCTTTCTAAGAGGAGTATAAGAATATCACACAGTAGAATAGAAAGAATAGAAAAGTGTGGATTTCATGAAATGAGTGCTAGGCATAGATTTCTGGATTTCGTAAAGCTAAAACAATCTTACCGAGTATAGAATATTACTTAGCCTAGGTTGTCGTGCAACGTCAAGTAGTCACTCTCTCACACATCATTGGATTCTCTCCCCCAAGCTTATCTATAAGCGTGGTGGCATAAAAAACAATATTTACATCCCCATTTTTATGAAGCTCCAAAAGTAATAAAAATAAAAACAAAAAGAGAGAAGAGAGAGAGAACATGAGATGGGATCGTTTATTGAGATTCTTTTCTCTTTTCTTTTCTTTTTTCTTTTCTTTTTCTTTTCTTTTCTCTTTTTTTTTCAAATAGCATATATACACAATGATCCCAACTCAAAGAGAAATAAGGATATACAAGAATTTTTTCTTTTTTTTTCTTTTTCTTTCTTTGGTTTTGGGAAATTTGGAGCTAGGAATTAATAGCGGGGTAAATGCCATATAATAGAATCGCTAAGGGGAGATTCACCAATGAATTTAAAATAGAGAATTGATGTTCAAGATATGTGGAGAAAGAAATAAATATGTCCCTCAGTTCACTCTATAAGACGTGCACGACAACTTCAGCAGGGTAATCTAATCTACTCAGTTTCAATCACAAAAAAGCTAAACTAATCCAGATTTATCATAGCTAACATCATTCAATCATCCGGAAGTGAAATGTACAAATCATGCATATAGAAGTGATATAGGAAAAGAAAACGGTACTCCAGATATAAGCATTCAATGCGTGAATCTTGGTGTGTTTTCTGCGATAGCATACATATGAATATTCAGACTCAGCTAATAATAAAATTGCATCCATTTTCATGCGGAAAAAGTGTGGGTTACTATCTCTAAATGCAAGGCAAATCACAGCATATGATATCAGAAATAAAATCTAAGACATAACAAATATGGCATGCATATAGAGGAAGCTAACTCCACGTAATCATCATCATAGAAAAGTCATCTCTAGCATGAGATGAAAAAGAAATAAAGATAAAGGGAGAAAATGAAACTATTTACAATGCAGCACACAAAGAAAATAAGGAAAACGTGATGCATGGTAAAATAAAAGAAAAAATGATGAAAATAAGTGCAAAAACGGAAAATGGCGTGAAAACCCTAAAAATAAAGGTGGTAAATCAAAAAGAACGTGAGAAGTCACTCCCCCAAGCTAAATGGCACAGTGTCCTCAATGTGCGAAGTGGGCACACCGAGAGACAAGTAATGTGAGGTGTAGGTGAGGATGCATGCATGAGGAAAAAAGAAAATAAAAATAATGAAATGAAAAATATGATGCGGATATGATGCATGCAGATATAGGAGTGATACAGATATAAAGGTGTGACACCAAAAACTCTCCCTCTCTCCCAAAAAAGATATATAAAGATATATAGAAAATGTGTTCCCAAAAACAGTGAGGGGAGGGGGGGTGGGCAAAATGCATCAGGACCCAGCAGAGACGGGTAGCACAATGGCAAAAAGAATCAATGGCATCAAGGGTGCCTAAGAGGGTGGGGCTGCGCCGTCTCCGTCCTGAGGCGGAGGTGGTGGTGGTGGTGGAAGCAGTGGAAGTGGAAGCAGGCTGGGTGTGTGTAGGAGTGGGGGTGGGGACCTGCTGGGTGGGTGTGGGTACGCGGGGGAGCCGCTCTAGGACCTGGGTGAGGCAGTAGTGAATATGCGGGAGCAGGTCGAAGCGGCCAGCCATCGCGGTGACGGTGGCGGACAGGGTCCTAAGGTCGTCTCTGAGTCCACTCACCGCCCCTTCTAGAGCACGAATGCTCTGAAGTACAGTGTCGGGGGGAGGTGGTGCAGAGGGACGCACCGGTCTGTGCTGTGTAGGGCGGGGCTGGCGTACTCGGGTGGCGTAGGTGATGGGCTCAGCAGGTAAGTGGACGAAAGGTGCTGTGCTTGCAAGTGTGGGCCTGGCCTCAGTGTGAGGCTGGGCAGGACGGTAAGAAGTGGAGGCAGCAGCAACGGAAGAGGAGTACAAAAGTGGCAACGAGGCGGCCAGAGAGGTCGGTGACACAGACGTGTGGACAGACGCCACGACACTCTCAGAAAATACAGCAGCGGTGGAGACAGAGGTGGAGACCACAGTCTCTAAGGCGGTGGCAAAAGAGGGCTCTCCACACTCAACTATAGTCGGCGGGCGCTCGGGTAGGGCAGAGGAAACAGGCTCGGCAGACAGAGGGCCAGTGGTGGTGGTGGGAGTAGTGGAAGCAGTGGAGGTGGGCTCAGCGAGGGTACTCCCGACACCGACAGAAGTGTGGACAGAGGTGTCAGCAGCAGAAGTATCAGGGATAGGCTGAGGGGCCACGGGGTCAACAGGGGCAGCGGGCTCAGCAGGGGCCTGCTCGGCCTCATCGGCCTCGAGCACGTATGCGGCTGGGATCAGAAGATCCATCGCCGGGAGCCAGTCCACCTGGGCCGGTGCAATCTGAGTCCGAGCTGGGCTCGGAAGAATCATGTAATCGGCACCGTAGGGGCCGTGCAGCCAGACCCAGTGTCGCTCACCGTGCGGACGAAGCATCTTCATCCGGGCCATGACATCTATGGACAGTGAAGTGGGGCCCGGTGCTCGTCGCAGGTCATCTGGAAAGTCCTCGTCGGTCATAAGGGCGAGCAGGGTGATCAGGCGCCACAGCATATCGGTGAGCGAGCGCCCACCGATACGATGATGCGGTCCAAAAACCAGGCCGCGACATCAATCACGACGGCGGGGACCAACTCATCGCCCTCCCTAGATAGAGCTCTGGGGCATGTCATCGCGTAGAGCATATAAAGCTCCGGCATGGACATCGTACCCGGCTCATATCTCGCCAAAAAGGTAGTCGCCATAAGGCGCTGAGCTATACGGAGGCAGGGATGGACAATGGCCGAGGCCTTGGCCCTACTAGGGTCAAAGGCAGCGTGAAGACCCGTAATCCGGGCCCAGAAGGCACCGGCATCGAAGGAAGGTGGGGGGATGTGGGTGGGGGCGTAACCACGGTCGGCCTCAGTGACATCGGGCCACGAGAAGAAAGCTCTCATCATACCGAGAGTGACCTGGCACTCTCGGTCCATGAACCGAAACGAGCATCCCTCGTCGGTCCGGGTGATCGAACTAAGCACCTCAAGTGTCGGACAGATAAACGTGTCTGCCGACACCTAGAAGAAATCTCGCCACCCCACATTGTCGTACAACGTGAGCATCCCCTCGAGTACCCCCAGGCGTCCTAGGTCTGCAAGGTGTGAGAACCTGGAGGGTACGATCGAGCGCTGGGAAATGCGCTCAAAAGCGACGCAGTGTGCGTCGTTCCGGAATGTAATCCCCAGCGGCCCGATAAGTGGAGCCGGTGGTGGTGGCTGTGGAGCGGCAGGGAGTGGCTGTGCGGGGTGTATGGGCTGTGCGGGCTCTGCAGGCTGTGCGGGGTGTGCGGGGCCTACAGGCTGTGCTGTGTGAACGGGGTGTGGTGGAGAAGGCGGAGGAGAGTCCTCCATCTCGTGGGAGGGGCCGGCATCATCCGACCGCTTCTGCTTGGCGGAAGCTCTCCTCGACCGAGGCCGTGTCCGGGGCGGCATATGGGCCCCGAGCGCTCACCAAAACCAACAAAAATGCGGCGTGCGTAAAATAAAGGAAAGAATATACCACGACACGCCGCGAGAGCAAAGCTATGGAAGCGTGCGAAGACGACGCCTCCACGTAGCCCAAATCAGTCCCTGGAAGCTCCCCTGGGCTCCCCTAAGCTCACAAATATAACTTGCACATGAAACGGAGATATCAGCGAGTAATATTCAAAACGTATGGGGCATTAGGGGTATAATAGATAGAAATTGAAATTAATTTGGGTTTGGGGTTCGTTAAACACATGGATCGTCGAAAAATACGAGAGAGAGGAGAAAATAGGGCGATTTAGGCGTTACCGGAGGTGGCCGGAAGCGTGGCCGCCGGCGGCGACTCGGGCGAGGCGCGGCGGAGGCTCGGCCGGCGGTGGGTGGCCGAGCGCCGGCGCGGGGTGCTGGTTCGGGCGAGTAAGGGGGAAGTCGCAGCGGGAGTAGGAGAGTCGGGGCTCGGGCTCGGGCAGACGATCGAAAATGATGCTTCGAATTCCGCGCCGAGCTCGCAGCGACTTATATAAGGAAATGTTACGGCTCGGCCGAGTGACTACGTCGCTCGGCCGAGTGAACTCAACGGAAAAATTCCTCCCCGCTACGCTTCGGCCGAGTGGCCTTGCCACCCTCGGCCGAGTGGAGTAAGTCCATTCGGCCGAGTGGATCAAGCTACTCGGCAAGACTCGCCCTAGGAGCGTATCAGTTTTACTCGGCCGAGTGAATATATATACTCGGCCGAGTAGCAGTTATACTGAAATCAAGAAAAGAAATAGAGAGTTGGGTACAGCAGACTTCCCTCGTTCGTGAGCCGCTCGGCCGGACGAACTTGTGTGCTCGGCCGAGTGACTAGTATACTCGGCCGAGTGAACCCTGTTTTCTGCTGTTTGTCTTCGTTTGGGCTCTAAACTCTGTTTTTTCTTCCTCCAGTCGATTTCATCTTCCTCCTAAGCATCGAGCACCTTCCTGGGGCGCTCCTTATCACCTTGTTCGTCCTCCCAATGATGGGTACCTCGTTCTCCTCTCCTGTCAAGAAAAATAGAACCCGTTATCACAAAATTTTTGGGCGAACGACTCAAAACACTAAAAATTTCTAAAACAAAAATAAAAGTAAAGTAAAAATAAAGCTATAACCGTCGGGTTGCCTCCCGACAAGCGCTCGTTTAAGGTCGTGAGCTCGACCCCCTATGATTTTCAATTAATGCGGGATGTTTGGTGCATATGAGATGCACCCGTCAAATTTTCCGGGGAGAACGCTTGGATTCGGAAGTTGCGGAGGCGTGTTCTCCCTCGGTGGTCTCTCGCCTCGAATAGTGTTGGGGGTGGCTCCCCAAAGCTAGCGTTTGCTCCGGTCCTCGGCTTCACCGGTGGCGCCGATTTCCGTATCGGCGGAGCTTTCTTCGGAGACTTCAATTTCGAGAGCTTGCAGAGCTCTCGAATCCTTGCGACATCAGCGTCGCCTTCATCAATTTCAGTGGAGAGGTCGGGGAAATGCTCCATCTTCTCATCTGGGCCTAAATCCGGCTGCTCCTCAAAATCTTCTTTGAATAGAGCGCCGATCGAATGGGGGATCGCCTCCTCAATAACCTCGTCAAGGAGGTCCATATAGTCCAGCTCCTCGTGATAAGGCATGTGTTTCATTGCCTTAGGAATATGAAGCTCCACCTCGATGTTGCCGACGTTCAATGTTAGGGTACCTTCTCGTACGTCGACAATGACACCGGCGGTGGCGAGGAACGGGCGTCCAAGTATTAATGACGTATCTCCCTCCTCCTTAACATCCATGATCACGAAGTCACATGGCAAACATATGCCCCCGGGACTTGTAGCGGGATGTCCTCCGCGATCCCTACCGGCCTTGTGATCCTACCATCGGCTAGTTGTATCCGCATGTCGGTAGGCTTCAATTTCGTGCCGGTATTTAGCCTTAGGAACATAGAGAGAGGCATGAGGCTAACACTAGCCCCTAAATCCACCAACGCCTTTTGTAGAGGGACGCCGCCTAAGGTGCAAGGAATTCGAAAACTCCCCGGGTCTTTGAATTTAGCCGGCTCCTTCTCTCTCTTGGTGAACCAAGAGCCCTCCTCGGCGAGCATAATTTTTTCCTTCCTCTTTCTCCCCGAAATCAAATCCTTTAAAAATTTAGCGTATGTCGGGATTTCCACAATGGCGTCGAGGAAAGGAATGTTGAGGCTAACCCCTCTCAGATACTCGAGAAAGTTTGCTAGCCTTTTCTCCATTTTTGCTCTAGCAAGCCTCTGGGGGAATGGGACCGGTGGCATAAAGCGCCTCTCTTCAATCAATTGCTCCGCTCTAGATTTCTCCTTTTCTTGCGGCTCTTTCTCCCTCTCAACTTCAACGACCGGCTCAATTGGCTCTACATTCTCCTCCACGGGCTCCTCGGTAGGAATCATGGCGGGGGTGGTATCCTTCCCGCCTCTAGTTGTAACGGCAACCACGGCATTGATGTGACCGGTGTTGCCCCGTGGGTTTTGCTCGGGTTGAGCTGGCAATTGTTGAGTATTTCGATTGAGCAATGCCAATTGCTCCGAGATTTGAGATACAACGGTTGTAAGGGAGTCTTGGCCCGCCTTCAAGGAAGCATTGACCTTCTTTTGCTCGACCATAAACTCCTCCACTCTAGCTTCGAAGTCGGATCGTTGTTGAGCTTGTGGAGGGTTTTGATTTCTCCACCCTTGATTGTATCCGGGCGGCCTATAGGGTGGAACTTGTTGCTTCGGTGGAAAATTTTGTTGTGGAGGCCCCCTCGGTGGATAGTGTTGTTGTTGTGGTGGTGGTGGTCGAGCTTGTTGAGGTGGTTGTTGCGGCGGGTTCAAAGCTCCTTCATTGTTGGCATAAGAGAAACCGGGATGATTTCTTGTGGCCGGGTTGGCCCAATATCCTTGGTTCCCCGCGACATATTGAACTTGCTCCAAGGATCCCTCTCCTTGCTCTCCTCCCAAATACATAGCTTGAGATTGGTCTTGCCAATCACACATTTGATTCGTTGGTGCGGATGTGGAAGGGGTTCCTTGGGGCTCCGTGATAAACTTCTCCAGTCTCTCCACTACCTTGTGTAGAGAATCAAACTTGCTTGTAAGCTCCGCTACGGCCTTCGCCTCATAGATGCTAGATGGCTTCAAGGAGGACGTAGAGTGTCCTCGCTCATCGCCCCATTGTTGATTGTTTGAGGCCATCTCCTCAATTAGGGCCGTAGCTTCGTCGGGAGTCTTCGATAGGATGGCACCATTTGCCGCGGCATCAATAATTTGCTTGGTCCCGGTTGGAGACCATTGTAGAAGCTATGAACTAGCTCCCAATCTTCAATGCTATGGTGCGGGCACTGATGCTGCAGATCTTTGAAGCGCTCCCAAGCCTCATAAAGTGTCTCTTGAGGTCCTTGCTTGAAGGACATAAGAGCACTCCAAATATTTACCGTCTTGGAGGGTGGATAGAACTTGTCAATGAACGCACTCGCCAACTCGTCCCATGTGGTAAAGACTCCCTCAGCCTGCGTCCTCAACCAATAAAGTGCTTTGTCTTTTAATGTGAAGGGGAAGAGGCGCAGTCTGATGGCATCGATGGAGACCCCCGTCATCTGAAATGTGGCGCACTTTGACAGAAATAGCTGGATGTGGTAGTGGGGATTTTCATGGGCATTCCCATGAAATGGATCCTGCTGCATCAGAACCACTAGTCCAGTCTTCAGCTCAAAATTCTTGTCAGCCGCCAACTCCGGCATGGCAATGGACGAGGTCGTAGAAGAGGTCTTAGGCCGAAGCCTATCTCGAATAGAAATAATCCTTGTCATTCTTGCCGCTAATTGTTCCGCAGTTTCCGGGTTGGTCATAAACATCCCTTTCGGATCTTGTCTTCTCTCCGCTCTGATTCTCCGCGCAGTACGCTCAATCTCGGGATCAAATAATATAGCTTCAGGGTCCGCCGTTGATCTCGTGTTCATGCACGGGAAAACAAAGTTTCAAAGAAGTGATTAGCACAATGGAAGGGTTAGATAAAAAAATAATGAAATAAAAACAAAAAGAAAGAAATAGCTAGGGTGGTAAGATCAAACGCAATCGCCTCCCCGGCAACGGCGCAAAAAACTTGATTGCTCCGGAATGTAACCCAAAAGTGCGACCGTGTAGTTTTACCGCAAGCGCACGGTGTAGCGGCGAGCGGGATATCGAACACAGGGAGGACGAATGAAAGTGCTTGCTCCGAACAACCTGGCTATTAAGAACGAAAAAGAGAGAATTTGCCTTTGGCGATCCTGTCACAATCGTCAGACAAAGTACGAAGATATCAAATCAAATAAAGAACGCCTAGGGAATGGGGAATTCACGCTACTCACCGTATCTCGTCAATGTGATTCGTTGGTATCAAAATTGCTAGGGTAGAATCTCGGATGAACTAGTTGCAACTGAATGTAAAACCTAGCTCACGCTCTCGCGCTGTTGCCGGTCTATAGCTATTCTAGGTTCGGGTCCAATCTCTTGCAAACCCTAGCCTAGGCGAGCTAGCATTAGGATCAACATCATCATTCAATCGCGCCCCGAGCCCACTCTCGTGCAAACTCGGGCCGCGACCTAGGTTGGGATAGTTCCTACCCGTCCAATCTCTTACAAACGGGTATCGGCACGGAATTGCAACCGAGAACCCTAGTATCGGTCCAATCTCTTGTAAACCGATACTACGGAAACTCAATTCCAACCCAATTCGGATTTCTAGGGTTTCCTATCGAATTGGGATCCAATCTCTTGCAAATCCCAATCGGTATGAACTCCTAGCCATCCGTAATAAATCGATCCCAAACTAACCCTAATAGCAATTCTAGCAAAATTTCTATCAATTCATCACAAATCTGAAATTGGGCTCGTAGGGTTCATCCCCACGCCCCAAGACGTATAGACTACTCACAATTCATAGCACAAATACAAAAATAATCAATGGAATTAACAAGAGAATTCATCACAATATTCAAATAAGCAATAAAAATAGTATTTTTAGAGGAGAGAGATGTAAACCAATAGAGTTCTTCCAAGAATCCAACAAAAATCAACTTTCTCCTCCTCTCCAATCACAAGAATAAAAGCTAAAAAGTTAATCTAAAAAGCTGAAAAAAATAAAGAGGAAAAGCTCCCTAACCTAGGGTAAAAACAGGGGTTAAATACCCCCCAAAATCGTCCAAAAAACTGTGACCAAAATGCCCATGCGCAGCCTGAAAACTGCAATTTTCGCTACAGGCAGCGCGTCGCACTCGGCCGAGTGACAAAAGTCGCTCGGCCGAGTGACAAACCCTGAGAATTTCCAGTAAGTCTTGGTCTTCGGGGGTCTTCACTTCGGGAGTGGCTCGGCCGAGTGAGTTGTCGTCACTCGGCCGATGGCTTCTATGTACTCGGGCGGTCGGCATTTTCCACTCGGCCGAGTGGATCTTCTGAAGCTCAGGCAGACGAAAAACAGTAAGTTGGCGATTTTTGATGGGCTTCGTCTGAGTGCCACTCGGGCGGACGGGGTCTCGTCACTCGGCCGATGTGGCTTCCGACGCTCGGCCGAGTGCACACATAAAACGTGTCCGATCAGGTCGGCCGAGCGGTGTCTCGCTGGTCGGCCGAGTGACTCCTTCACTCGGCCGAGTGAGACACCAAAAATGCCCAATCAGCTTGTGTTGGCCTCCTCGTCGCTCCTGCGACGTTCTTTCTTCTTCCGCTCCTCTCCAATGGCAAAATACCCCTCGGGGAGGTCGTCGGTGACACTCTGGAGAAGGCGTATCTCGAGATCACTCCAAATCGCTCCAAATCACCTGAAATACGACAGAAACAACAAATCGTGAAAAGCATCGCAATATCGTCGATATATCGTGAAAAACATGATTTGGACGATCTAAATGGCTTGCAAACATGCGGGAAAAAAAGTGTAAAATAAGGAGTGATCACGAACCCGGTGGATTCGGAAAACGAAAACGACGAAAAACGAGAAACGAAGAACGATGAAAAACGAGAAACGAAATAAAAACAAAGAAGAAAGAAGAAAGCGAAGAGGGAAGCTGCTAGATCATTTTCTCAGGACGTGGGTTTTGCTTACTCATAAAGCATGCACCGAATGTAGAACACATGTCAAAGAATTTTATTTCGATATCATAGTATAATGGTGCAAGTAGAAATAGAAAACCCAAGATTGATGATATAACATGAAAAACGGAATAATTTTAGAATTAACATCGTTTGAATCATTTAAAGCGGTATACAATATCGCAGATCACACGCTTTTCAATTGAACGCTTTCTAAGAGGAGTATAAGAATATCACACAGTAGAATAGAAAGAATAGAAAAGTGTGGATTTCATGAAATGAGTGCTAGGCATAGATTTCTGGATTTCGTAAAGCTAAAACAATCTTACCGAGTATAGAATATTACTTAGCCTAGGTTGTCGTGCAACGTCAAGTAGTCACTCTCTCACACATCATTGGATTCTCTCCCCCAAGCTTATCTATAAGCGTGGTGGCATAAAAAACAATATTTACATCCCCATTTTTATGAAGCTCCAAAAGTAATAAAAATAAAAACAAAAAGAGAGAAGAGAGAGAGAACATGAGATGGGATCGTTTATTGAGATTCTTTTCTCTTTTCTTTTCTTTTTTCTTTTCTTTTTCTTTTCTTTTCTCTTTTTTTTCAAATAGCATATATACACAATGATCCCAACTCAAAGAGAAATAAGGATATACAAGAATTTTTTCTTTTTTTTTCTTTTTCTTTCTTTGGTTTTGGGAAATTTGGAGCTAGGAATTAATAGCGGGGTAAATGCCATATAATAGAATCGCTAAGGGGAGATTCACCAATGAATTTAAAATAGAGAATTGATGTTCAAGATATGTGGAGAAAGAAATAAATATGTCCCTCAGTTCACTCTATAAGACGTGCACGACAACTTCAGCAGGGTAATCTAATCTACTCAGTTTCAATCACAAAAAAGCTAAACTAATCCAGATTTATCATAGCAAACATCATTCAATCATCCTGAAGTGAAATGTACAAATCATGCATATAGAAGTGATATAGGAAAAGAAAACGGTACTCCAGATATAAGCATTCAATGCGTGAATCTTGGTGTGTTTTCTGCGAGAGCATACATATGAATATTCAGACTCAGCTAATAATAAAATTTCATCCATTTTCATGCGGAAAAAGTGTGGGTTACTATCTCTAAATGCAAGGCAAATCATAGCATATGATATCAGAAATAAAATCTAAGACATGAAAAATATAGCATGCTTATATAGAGAAAGCTAACGCCACGTAATCATCATCATAGAAAAGTCATCTCTAGCTTGAGATGAAAAAGAAATAAAGATAAAGAGGGAAAATGAAAATATTTACAATGCATCACACAAAGAAAATAAGGAAAACGTGATGCATGGTAAAAAGGAAAAAAATGATGAAAATAAGTGTGAAAGCGGAAAATGGCGTGAAAAAAAACTAAAAATAAAGGTGGTAAACCGAAAAGAACGTGAGAACTCACTCCCCCAAGCTAAAGTGCACAGTGTCCTCAATGTGCGAAGTGTGGCACACCGAGAGACGTGTAATGTGAGGGGTAAATGAGGATGCATGCATGAGGAAAAAAAGGAAATAAAAATAATGAAATGAAAAATATGATGCGGACATGATGCATGCAGATACAGGAGTGATACAGATATAAAGGTGTGACACCAAAAACTCTCCCTCTCGCCCAAAAATGATATATAAATATATGATCAAAATGTGAATCCAGAACAGTGAGGGGAGGGTGGTGGGCAAAAGGCATCAGGACCCAGCAGAGACGGGCAGCACGACGGCAAAAAGATCAATGGCATCAAGGGTGCCTAAGAAGGTGGTGCTGCGCCGTCTCCGTCCTGAGGCGGAGGTGGTGGTGGTGGTGGAGCAGACTGCTGAGAGGGTGTGGGTGTGGGTGTGGTAGCAGGCTGGGTGTGGGTAGGGGTGGGGGTGGGGACCTGCTGGGTGGGTGTGGGTACGCGAGGGAGCCGCTCTAGAACCTGGGTGAGGCAGTAGTGAATGTACGGGAGCAGGTCAAAGCGGCGAGCCATATCGGTGGCGGACAGGGTCCTAAGGTCACCTCTGAGGCCACTCACCGCCCCCTCGAGAGCACGAATGCTCTGGAGTACAATGTCGGGGGGAGGTGGTGCAGAGGGACGCACCGGTCTGTGCTGTGCAGGACGGGGCTGGCGTACTCGGGTGGCGTAGGTGATGGGCTCAGCAGGTAAGTGGACGAAAGGTGCTGTGCTCACAAGTGTGGGCCTAGCCTCAGGGCGAGGCTGGGACGCAGGCTGGCGTGAAGTGGAAGCAACAGCAGCGGAAGTGGAGTATAAAAGTGGCAACGAGGCGGCCAGAGAGGTCGGTGACACAGACGTGTGGACAGACGCCACGACACTCTCAGAAAATACAGCAGCGGTGGAGACAGAGGCGGAAACCACGGTCTCCACGGCGGCAGCAAAAGAGGGCTCTCCGCACTCAACTATAGTCGACGGGCGCTCGGGTAGGGCAGAGGAAACGGGCTCGACGGACAGAGGGCCAGCAGTGGTGGTGGGCGTGGAGGTAGCGGAGGTGGTGGATGTGGTGGAGGTGGGCTCAGCGAGGGTACTCCCGACACCGGCAGAAGTGTGGACAGAGGTGTCGGGAGCAGCAGAAATATCGGGCTGCTGAGGGGCCACCGGGTCAGCAGGAGCAGCAAGGTCAGCGGGTGCAGCGTGGGCAGCGTGGGCCTGCTCAGCCTGCTCAGCCTCCTCGGCCTCAAGCACATAGGCGGCGGGGATCAGGAGATCCATCGCCGGAAGCCAGTCCACCTGTGCTGGAGCAATCTGAGTCCGAGCTGGGCTCGGAAGGATCATGTAATCCGCACCATAGGGGCCGTGCAACCAAACCCAGTGTCGCTGACCATGCGGACGAAGCATCTTCATCCGGGCCATAACATCTATGGACAGTGAAGTGGGGCCCGGGGCTCGTCGCAAGTCATCTGGAAAGTCCTCGCCGGTCATAAGGGCGAGCAGGGTGATCAGAACGCCGCAGCATATTGGTGAGCGAGCGCCCACCGATACGATGATGCGGTCCAAAAACCAGCTCGCGATATCAATCATGACAGCGGGGACCAACTCATCGCCCTCCCTAGATAGAGCTCTGGGGCGTGTCATCGCGTAGAGCATATAAAGCTCCGGCATGGACATCGTACCCGGCTCATATCTCGCCAAAAAGGTAGTCGCCATAAGGCGCTGAGCTATACGGAGGCAAGGGTGGACGATGGCCGAGGCCTTGGCCCTACTAAGGTCGAAGGCAGCAGGTAGACCCGTGATCCGGGCCCAGAAGGCGCCGGCATCGAAGGAAGGTGGGGGAATGTGGGTGGGGGCGTAACCACGGTCGGCCCCGGGGACATCGGGCCACGAGAAGAAGGCTCTCATCATACTGAGAGTGACCTGGCACTCTCGGTCCATGAACCTGAACGAGCATCCCTCGTCGGTCCGGGCGATGGAACTAAGCACCTCAAGTGTCGGACGGACGAATGTGTCCGCCGACACCTGGAAGAAGTCTCGCCAACCCACGTTGTCGTACAACGTGAGCATCCCCTCGAGTACCCCCAGGCGTCCTAGGTCTGCAAGGTGTGCGAACCTGGAGGGTACGATCGAGCGCTGGGAAATGCGCTCGAAGGCGACGCGGTGTGCGTCGTCCCGGAACGTAATCCCCAGCGGCCCGATAAGTGGAGCCGGTGGTGGTGGCTGTGGGACGGCAGGGAGTGGATGTGCGGGGTGAATGGGCTGTGCGGGCTCTGCAGGCTGTGCGGGGTGTGCGGGGCCTGCAGGCTGTGCTGGGTGAACGGGGTGTGGTGGAGTAGGCGGAGGAGAGTCCCCCATCTCGTGGGAGGGGCCGGCATCATCCGACCGCTTCCGCTTGGCGGAAGCTCTCCTCGACCGCGGCCGTGTCCGGGGCGGCATATGGGCCCCGAGTGCTCACCAAAAAACGTGAAAAGTGCG
This sequence comes from Scilla litardierei, assembly GCA_030789695.1. Taxonomy (NCBI): domain Eukaryota; kingdom Viridiplantae; phylum Streptophyta; class Magnoliopsida; order Asparagales; family Asparagaceae; genus Scilla; species Scilla litardierei. The sequence goes on along the minus strand of CM061142.1, from coordinate 304,003,393 downwards.
GCGTGCGTAAAATAAAGGAAAGAATATACCGCAACACGCCGCGAGAGCGAAGTAATGGAAGCGTGCGAAGACGACGCCTCCAAGTAGCCCAAAACAGTCCCCGGAAGCTCCCCTGGGCTCCCCTAAGCTCCCAAATATAACCTGCGCATGAAACGGAGATATCAGCAAGTAATATTCAAAACGTATGGAGCGTTAGGGGTATAATAGATAGAAATTGAAATTAATTTGGGTTTGGGGTTCGTTTAACACATGGATCGTCGAAAAATACACAAAAGAGGTGAAATAGATGAAAAATTGGGTTACCGGAGCTCGGCCGGCGAGGTGACCGCCGGCGGCGACTCGGGCGAGGGGCGGCGACGATCGGCCGGAGTTGGGTGGCCGAGCGCCGGCGCGGGGTGCGTGGTCGGGCGAGTGAGCGAGGGAAGCTGGCAAGGGAGATGAGGGGTCGGGCGATTCTGGGTTTTGCTCGTTTCGAAAAACGCCCCCCCCCCCCCCCTTATAGAAAAAGTTACGACTCGGCCGAGCGACTAGGTCGCTCGGCCGAGCGACTAGGTCGCTCGGCCGAGTGCACTCAACGGAAAAATTCCTCTCCACTTACGCTTCGACCGAGTGGCCTTGCCACCCTCGGCCGAGTGGAGTAAGTCCATTCGGCCGAGTGGCTCAAGCTACTCGGCAAGACTCGCCCTAGGAGCGTATCAGTTTTACTCGGCCGAGTGAATATATATACTCGGCCGAGTAGCAGTTATACTGAAATCAAGAAAAGAAACAGAGAGTTGGGTACAGCAGACTTCCCTCGTTCGTGAGCCGCTCAGGCGGACGAACTTGTGTGCTCGGCCGAGTGACTAGTATACTCGACCGAGTGAACCTTGTTTTCTGCTGTTTGGCTTCGTTTGGGCTCTAAACTCTGTTTTTCTTCCTCCAGTCGATTTCATCTTCCTCCTAAGCATCGAGCGCCTTCCTGGGGCGCTCCTTGTCACCTTGTTCATCCTCCCAATGATGGGTACCTCGTTCTCCTCTCCTGTCAAGAAAAATAGGACCCGTTATCACGAAATTTTTGGGCGAACGACTCAAACACTAATAATTTCTAAAACAAAAATAAAGGAAAAGTAAAAATAAAGCTATAACCGTCGGGTTGCCTCCCGACAAGCGCTCGTTTAAGGTCGTGAGCTCGACCCCCTTTGATTTTCAATTAATGTGGGATGTTTGGTGCATATGAGATGCACCCGTCAAATTTTCCGGGGAGAACGCTTGGATTCGGAAGTTGCGACGGCGTGTTCTCCCTCGGTGGTCTCTCGTCTCGAATAGTGTTGGGGGATGGCTCCCCCAAGCTAGCGCTTGCTCCGGTCCTCGGCTTCACCGGTGACACCGATTTCCGTATCGGCGGGGCTTTCTTCGGAGACTTCAATTTTGAGAGCTTGCAGAGCTCTCGAATCCTTGCGACATCAGCGTCGCCTTCGTCAATTTCAGCGGAGAAGTCGGTGGATTCATTTATCTTCTCTTTTTGGTCCAAATCCGGCCCTTCCTCGAAATCTTCATTGAATAGAGCGCCGATCGAATGGGGGATCGCCTCCTCAATAACCTCGTCAAGGAGGTATGAAAGATCATCCGGCCGTCCCTTAAGTAGATATATTCTATTGATTTCTCCCATTGGGACTCCCTTGGAATAATGCTTGAGTCTCTGACCATTTACCTTGAATGTGGCTCCGTCCTTGCTTTCCAACTCGAAGGCCCCTCCCGGTTGTATGTTCTTGATGGTGAAAGGTCCGGACCAACGTTTCCTCAACTTACCGGGAAATAGTCGGAGCCGGGAATTATAGAGCAAGACCTTATCTCCTACTTTGAAGTCTGTGACGGTTATGCGGGCATCGTGGAGAATCTTGGTCCTTTCTTTGTAAATTCTCGAGCTCTCGTAGGCGTCTCTTCTTATCTCATCAAGCTCGTTGATGTCCAAGAGTCGCCTCACCGCCGCACTCTTGTAATCATAATTAAGGGTCTTGATGGCCCAATATGCACGGTGTTCCAACTCTACCGGCAAGTGGCAAGCTTTCCCATAAACAAGTCGGAACGGTGTGGTGCCGATGGGAGTGCGAAAGGCCGTGCGATATGCCCATAGAGCATCGTTTAGCTTCATTGACCAATCCTTTCTAGATCGATCCACAGTCTTCTCAAGAATTTGCTTGATCTCTCTATTTGAGACTTCCACTTGGCCACTTGTCTGGGGGTGATATGCCATGCCAACTCTATGGTTTACCCCGTACTTCTTTAGCATGGCTTCAAACTTGTTTTCTATGAAATGGCTCCCCCCGTCGCTTATCAAGGTACGAGGCACTCCGAAGCGTGGGAAGATATTCTGCTTGAAGAACTTAGAGACGACCCTTGCATCATTAGTAGGGGTGGCGATTGCTTCCACCCATTTGGAGACATAGTCAACGGCCAATAGGATGTATTTGTTACCATTGCTCGACGGAAATGGCCCCATGAAGTCTACTCCCCAACAATCAAAAAGCTCAATTTCTTGGATGGGCCTCATTGGCATCTCATTGCGTTTGGAGATATTCCCGGTCCGTTGGCATCTATCGCACCCCTTTACAAAGTCGTGGGTGTCTCTAAACATTGTTGGCCAGAAGAATCCGCTCTGCAAAATCTTAGCGGTTGTTTTAGAGGCGGCATGATGTCCCCCGCATGGCAGACCGTGGCAATGTAAAATGATAGACGTTGCCTCCTCTTTAGAAACACACCTCCGAATAACACTATCTTTGCATATCTTGAAAAGGTATGGATCTTCCCAAAAATAGCTACGGACCTCATGCAGAAATCTCCTTTTTAGATGCGTGGGCATCCCAAGCGGTTTAATTCCACAAGCCAAGTAGTTGACAAAGTCCGCGTACCAAGGTACTCCTCCGGGCCTTATGGCATATAGCCTCTCATCCACGAATGAGTCGTCGACAGGTAAACTCTCATCCTCCTTGTCACAAATAAGCCTAGACAAATGATCCGCCATGACATTGTCCATGCCCTTCTTATCTCTGATCTCCAAATCGAATTCTTGCAACAAGAGTATCCACCTAATCAACCGAGGTTTGGCCTCCTTCTTGTTTAAAAGATACTTCAACGCCGCATGGTCGGTGTGGACAATCACCTTGGAACCAAGGAGATATGAGCGAAACTTCTCGATGGAATAGACGACCGCTAGAAGCTCTTTTTCGGTAGTTGTGTAGTTTCTCTGCGCGTCATCCAATGTCTTGCTCGCATAGAATATCGCATGAAGCTTCCTATCTTTCCTTTGTCCCAATACCACTCCAATGGCTTGGTCGCTAGCATCACACATTAGCTCAAAGGGAAGGCTCCAATCCGGTGGTTGTATAATGGGCGCAGAAACTAGTGCTTCCTTCAAGGTGTTGAAGGCTTGCAAGCATTCCCCTGAAAAAAGAAAAGGAGTATCTTTAGCGAGCAAGGAAGTAAGTGGTCGGGCAATCGAGGCGAAATCCTTGATGAAGCGGCGGTAAAACCCCGAGTGACCAAGAAAGCCTCTAATGCCCTTGACATTAATAGGAGGAGGGAGTTTCTCGATTACCTCAATCTTTGCTTTATCTACCTCAATTCCTCTCGAGGAGACAAGGTGCCCGAGAACTATACCTTCCGTGACCATGAAGTGACACTTCTCCCAATTTAGAGTGAGATTGTTTTGTTGGCACCTTTGAAGGACTTTAGTAAGATTGGCCAAACAAGAGTCAAACTCACTTCCATAAACTGAAAAATCATCCATAAAAACTTCCATAATATTTTCAATGTAATCGGAAAATATGGATGTCATACACCTCTGAAAGGTGGCGGGAGCATTACAAAGACCAAACGGCATCCTACGGTAGGCATAGGTACCATATGGACAAGAAAAAGTGGTCTTTTCTTGGTCATCTTCGTGCAAAGGGATTTGGAAGAATCCCGAATACCCATCTAGATAGCAAAAGTATTTATGTTTAGCTAGGCGTTCAAGCATTTGATCAATGAAGGGCAATGGGTAATGGTCCTTTCGGGTAGCTTTATTTAGTTTCCTATAATCAATGCACATTCGCCATCCCGTGACGGTGCGCGTAGATATGGGCTCACCTTTTTCATTTTTTATGACTGTCATCCCCCCTTTCTTGGGGACGACGTGAACGGGGCTAACCCATCTACTGTCAGAGATAGGGTAAATAATACCGGCGTCGAGCAATTTTAGGATTTCCTTTTTAACCACCTCTTTCATGTTCGGGTTTAACCGCCTTTGAGGCTCTATGGAGGTGGCGTCGGTATCCTCCAAATGGATCCTATGCGTGCAAAGCCTAGGGCTTATCCCTTTTAGATCGGAGATAGTGTAGCCAATGACATCTTTGTGGCTCCTAAGAACGTCTAGGAGTTTTTCAAGTTGATCTTGCGTGAGGTGAGATTTGACTATCACCGGGAAAGTTAATTTATTACCCAAAAAGGCGTACCTTAGATTCGGAGGTAATTGTTTAAGTTCTACCTCAAGAGGTACTGCTCCTTCTACTTCATCAGCTCACATGAGTTTGGCTTCTTCCTAGTCATCCGAGTTTAGCTCATGTTCGGGCGGCGTGCTCTCATGCGAAGACTCAGACTCACTACTTAGTGAGGACGATGCATCGAAATAGGCGCTCTCCGATTCTGTGCTAGCATCGTCAAAACCTTCACTCTGCTCCGGTTCGTTCCTGGAATCAAGAAACACATCAGACGATTCATAAAAGCAAGAGTGGGTGTCATAGAGTGTAACTCCCTGAATGTCGATTTGCTCGAAAGATTCTTCGGGGGTATAGTGCTCTTCGACACTTGTTCTACCGTCTTCGAAATATAACTTGTCGTCCATCACATCAACTCTGACATTGCCCCCGATAGTCCCATCCGGGGAGACTTGATCCATCACAAAACTAGCAAACAGTTGTTCGTCGGGGTCCTTGATATCGATAGCAAAAGTTCCGGTAGCGTGGACCTCATCGACAAGCTCCTTAAGGAGGTCTGTGAAGGAGTCATAATCTTCCTGACTGAGCTCTGTTGTCGACATTGCATCTTCCATTTTCCCTGTTAAGATCTTATGCAAAATACGGGGAGAATATGCAAATAGGGCTGCAAACAGAGTTAGAACAAGATATAGAAGAAAGTAAAGAAAGAAAGAAAAGAAAAATAACCGGGTGGTCGATGCCGAACACCGTCAAAATGTCCTCCCCGGCAACGGCGCCAAAAACTTGATCGCACCCCGGATACACGTCCCGGAGCGACGGTTGTAGTTTTACCGCAAGCGCACGGTGTAGTGGCGAGCGGGTTATCGAACACAGGGAGGACGAATGAAAGTGCTTGCTCCGAACAACCTGGCTATTAAGAACGGAAAAGAGAGAATTTGCCTTTGGCGATCCTGTCACAATCGTCAGACAAAATATGGGGATATAAAATCAAATAAAGGACGCCTAGGGAATGGGGAATCCCCGCTACTCACCGTATCTCGTCAATGTGATTCGTTGGCATCAACATTGCTAGGGTAGAGTTTCGGATGAACTAGTTGCAACTGAATGTAAAACATAGCTCACGCTCTTGCGCTGTTGCCGGTCTATAGCTATCCTAGGTTTGGGTCCAATCTCTTGCAAACCCTAGCCTAGGCAAGCTAGCATTAGGATCAACATCATCGTTCAATCGCGCCCCGAGCCCACTCTCGTGCAAACTCGGGCCACGACCTAGGTTGGGATAGTTCCTACCCGTCCAATCTCTTGCAAACGGGTATCGGCACGGAATTGCAACCGAGAACCCTAGTATCGGTCCAATCTCTTGCAAACCGATACTACGGAAACTCGATTCCAACCCAATTCGGATTTCTAGGGTTTCCTATCGAATTGGGATCCAATCTCTTGCAAATCCCAATCGATATGAACACCTAGCTATCCGTAGTAAATCGATCCCAAACTAAACCTAATAGCAATGCCCCTGCGCAGCCTGAAAATCGCAGTTTTCGCTACAGGCAGCGCGTCGCACTCGGCCGAGTGACAAAAGTCGCTCGGCCGAGTAAGAAACCCTGAAAATTTCCAGTAAGTCTTGGTATTCGGGGGTCTTCACTTCGGGGGCGGCTCGGCCGAGTGAGTTGTCGTCACTCGGCCGATGGCTTCTATGTACTCGGGCGGTCGGCATTTTCCACTCGGCCGAGTGGGTCTTCTGAAGCTCAGGCAGACGAAAAACAGTAAGTTGGCATTTTTTGATGGGCGTCGTCTGAGTGCCACTCGGGCGGACGGGGTCTTGTTACTCGCCGATGTGGCTTCCGACGCTCGGCCGAATGCACACATGAAACGTGTCCGATCTGGTCGGCCGAGCGGTGTCTCGCTGATCGGCCGAGTGACTCCTTCACTCGGCCGAGTGAGACACCAAAAATGCCCAAACAGCTTGTTTTTGCCTCCTCGTCGCTCCTGCGACGTTCTTTCTTCTTCCGCTCCTCTCCAATCACAAAATACCCCTCGGGGAAGTCATCGGTGACACTCTGGAGTAGGCGTATCAGGGGATCACTCCAAATCGCTCCAAATCTCCTGAAATACGACAAAAACAACAAATCGTGAAAAGCATCGCAATATTGTCGATAAATCGTGAAAAGCGTGATTTGAGCGATCTAAATGGTATGCAATCATGCGGAAAAAAGGTGTAAAATAAGGAGTGATCAAGTGGATGCGGACAAAAGGTAATAATGAGGGGGAGATGGTAGGTGGGAAAAGGATTCAAACCATGGGAAATCGGGTACAAGATGGAAGTAGTGGGTAGAAGAGAAATACGAGCTCAAAAAAGATGAAGAAGAAGTAGATGCATATGCTTGCACGTCGCGGTGTTGGATCGTCTCTAAGTCTCTAACACCATCCTCAAACTCTTGGCAGACTTCTAAATCTCTTTCGAAAATGTTGTCACCATGAATATATCCAGACACTCGTAGAATACCTGGATTACGAGACTTGTGAATGCACGCGGTGGGTTGACCACATTAACGGCATCATCAAGTATTTGTAACTTATATACTTGGTCATGACATCCTCTTCTCAGATCCAATCTTTGCTTGATCCTCCAAGTTGATCGAATTATAATCAGTGCGAGGAAGACGACGTTTGTTCTTCCAAGTCTTCTCATTCAGCGATCAATAGTTAATACTCATGCGCCAAGATCCATCCTTCCAAGAGCACTCCAATGTTAAATCGTATCCATCCATTTCGCAACAAATCATCCATCCGAGACTAAAGCTTAGATGGCATTGTGTGTAAAGTGCCTTCGATATTGGTCGGGTACTTGGCATCAGATCATTTGGAAACTCGAGGACTTGATCCAAAATAATCCTATGGTATTATTAAAAATACGTCCATGAGTTCTCGAATCACTTCATCTTTCCTTGGCTCATCTTCCATCGCATTTGCCACTGCCTCCGTAAGTCTGGCTTGATCATCACTGGTCCTTCTGATCTGCTCCCGTTGTCGGACTCGAACTTTGGATGATCGAAAAATTCGAATACTACCCTCCTTATAAAAGGATGTAGCTAGAGTTCAAGCGAAAAATGTCGTAACGAATATTCTAAGAATGAGAAGATCGGTTGGAAGGCAATGACATACTAAAAGAAGGGTGATGAAGATGAAGTGAATAAATGGACCCACTCATTGAAGATTACTCTAAGTTGATGAAGGAGGTTACTAGTAGAAGGGTGAATAAAGATATACTCAGAGGATGGAACAGAAGTCCAAGGATTCAAAGAAGGGAAGAGTGTCAAAGAAAATGGGTAATAAGGATACTTCACCAGGGGAGAACTCGAGACATCCTGCACTCGAGGTCAAGATGAGTATTGCATATTGTACATCCTGGTCATACTATATTGTTCACGAGGTAGTTAGCACGGAGGAGGTGGTGGTGCAGGTTGTTCATGTGGTTGTCCTTACCGTATCAGTTGTTATTGAATCTCCAACATTCCTCTTATGACACCCATGAGTTTATAGATGTCAGGAATACTACTTCTGTTGGCTCCATTCTTGGCATAAGTGTGTGGTCTTCCTGCCATGCTACAAGAGAAACAAGGTAAACATTTGCATACAAGATTTATCTAGACAATCTGGCTAATAATGACATCTATATTATTCCGAGTATTTCGTGAAATGCAGACCTGCATGGGCCACCACTAAAACCTATCACGCCCTGCTTCCCATTATACTTAGGAGCGAGGACGCGATCAGGTTCACATGTGCGTAAAGCAAAGAAGAAGTACTTTTTTCTTTCTTTCTTCTTTGACTTAAGCACAATTAGCGTCAGTGTATTAAGCTTTGCAGGTTCTTGCATGCGAACTTAGAACAACACAAAATATCATTATTACAACTCAATGTCCATATTACATGTACACAAATAAGGCCTAGCATGGCCATTAGAAACAGATACATGAAGTGGAATTACACCTGAATATGTTTACAACAACAATATTAAATTATAGCAGCGATGCGAAGGCACGTCGTTCCTCAGCAAGGGATCTCAGCGTCAAAGTACTCCTTATCAACCTACTAAGTCTCAAGGTATGTTTCTCTGTCTCAAACCTGAAGTATATTTCACAAGATAAAGACAAGGAAATATACATCAGCGAGTGTCGCTCAGCAAGACATAAAACGTTAGAAAAACTGACCCTCGGCAAGATTTTCAAAAGCATGGCAGTTACAGAATTATGACAAAACGAACAATTATAGTTTCTAAGTAGAAATTACATTAGCATGGCATTCTTATTATAAGTAAAAGCAGTAACGACAATTATAATTTCTAAGCAGTATGAACAGAAATTATCCTAGCATGACAATTCTATTTAAGTGAAAACATGGATGTTCTATTTAAGTGAAAGCAGAAACAATTCTACATGTCGTACGTTTTCGGTATAACATTTTCAAGATGTTCAAGAGTGTATTTAATTTAGTGCACTATGGTTCACGTCGTTAGGCGGCAAGCAAGTGAATCTACCTTCAAGTGCCCCCGAAGGTGACCCATTTACTTTCGACTAGTGCCCGCGAACCCAACCCCACCCACGTGTACTTTCTGGACCACGAGCCAAAATCAACCAAACCGGCCATCAAAAGTTGTAATACTGGAACACGAGCCAGACTAGCCAAACCGGCCCACTGGAATAGCCAAATCTTAGCATGCAATATCTATGATTAGCCAAACCGGCCGGCACGTCTATGATTTTCAAGCAGTTCAAGCAATTCATATAAGTCCAGAAATGTTGCAATTCACAAGGCATATTCAATTAACTTATTAAAGTGTCCACACGCACGCACATGGGTTTTTATCTTGCAATACACTACATGTAACATGCAAAGTTTGGTGTCACATTAAATGAAACGGTATTTAAAACATGGAGAAAATGCACACTTGCAATGGTAAAAGAAATGAGCGCAGAAATGATTCCAACTGAGCAAATGTGTCTAATCAAGCTTGAAATATTTTTCTAAGGATAGTAAACATCTTTCAAGATCTTAAAATAATTAATGGAGATTTTTCTTAATTTATACAACCCCAAAAACTAATCAAAACGAGAAAATGATTTTTCATTATATTTTTCAAAGATTACTCTTGGGCAAAACATACGTCAGAATTCTTCCAACAAGGGGTCAAAACGACCGTATTAACTAGTAATACAATATATATTTTTCTCGTAAGTCAGTGTAGGTGAAAATCTCATGATATGAATTTTAAAGTGAATTTAGCTTTATTAAGTTTTGCCTTTGAAATATCATTGTAGGAGATATACTCGCCTTTTGGCGATGAAACCAGCGCCAATGAGTATGTTTCGTCGTTTCTGATTTTCTGGGCATTGTCTCGTATTTTTATGCATCATATATAATTAATTATCAATTTAATACGAATCAGCCGTATTTTCGTATATACGTATTTTCGTATATACGTATTTTTGTATACGTATATGAGTACGTCTCCACGTACTCACCCTCTAACCCTCGCACATGCAACAGTGAGGAGCTTCGTGTCGTCGTCGTCGTCAGCTGTGGCGGGGGGTGGCAGCGGGCGGCGGCGGCGAGAAGGTGGACGGCGGGCGGTGCTGTCGGAATGGCGGCACGGTGGCTGGAGCGGCAGAGGATCGCGAGGAGGGCACGGGAGGCGGAGGCGGAGCGGGGGAGGGCTGCTCTCGGAGCGGGCGGCGGTGGCGCGCCTCGTCGGAGGGAAGGGTGGCGGAGAGCTCGAACGGTGTAGGGATGGTGTACGGGGCAGCGGCGAGCTCGAGGGGGTCCGTGGGGTTAGCGGAGGTGGAGGCGTGTCTGAGTGGGAGAGGTCGACGGCGAGCTATGGTCGACGTGGCGGGGCGCTGGGCGGAGGTGGTGCTCCACCGGAGGAGAGGGGTTCGGGAGGAGGGGGGATGCGCGGACGGGCTTCGAGCGGCGCTCCGGGCTTGGGGAGCTCAGAGAGGGTGGCAACGGTTTGGTCGACGACGGGCGGAGCTGGGCGCGTGGAGGCTTGCGGCGGCGTCCTAGGGAAAAGGCAAGGGGAGAGGGGAGTCGGACGGCGAGAGAGTGTGTGTGAGTGATGGTGAACGGGCTGTCTGAGGTCGACGAGGGTGAGAGAGGGTGACCAGATGATGTGGGTTCGGGAAGAAGGAGCCTGGGTTTCATTGAGAGCCTATGAGTGTGGGTGAGTGATTTATATAGGATTTAGAAAATATGATAATAATCATAATCATAATCATAAATGTTATAGTTGGATCTGCCAACTTTAGGGGGCGGGTTAAATAGGTGGGTTCGGGTTTTGATTAAGTGGGGTTAGGGGTAAAAGTAACTAGTTAAATGTAATTAGTAATAGTAAAACGTCATTAGTGATTGTAATTAGTAAAAATGACGTAATACTACGCCGTTTTCGGATACGACTTCGAAAAATTACGAAAACATAGCCACGAGTTCATATCGTCGCGAGGATCGCGAATACGAGGTCCATTTCAGAGTTTGAGCTACGGAGATACGAGTTTTGGGCCAAAATGTTTGGGTTGCGAGTTTGCGGGTTCTAGATCGATTTGACTCCAGAAAATTACGAAATTAATATGGAAAGCAATAAATGACTATATAATCATATTGTAGAAGTTTGAAATCATTTTGATAACGTTTATACAGAAAATTAATTGATACAGCTATATCAGTAACAATTAAGTAGAAAATATTATATAAACTATTTAAACTTTTTGACGACACTTAAACTTACGAATACATGTTATAACTAGTATGATGATACGAAATTATTTTTATATAAGTGATTTGAAATCATTTCTGGTATAAGACTCCTGACAAACCATTTCAAAATATCTAAAAATACGTAGAATACGAATATACGTGTACTAATGGATACGGGCCGTAACAATCAAGGTATCATGTGCTTAAAGACTTAGACTGTAGGATATGCAATATGTAATCCATGTAACTTTTAATTACTTGTATTTCTCTTTTTGAGTCTAGGATTATTGTAATGTCTTGATAGATGGTCTACTCATTCATGCATTTGCATATAACCATCTAAGTGAGCCTTAGGATTATCATAGAATCTAACCCAATAGGTTCACCATGTCTTAAACTGGAGTTTTGGCTCTCCAACAGGCGACTGATAACGGAAGGACATGCGCATGGGTGATTCCAGGCGTCTGGCCAGCCTTCTACAGTTGGCTGTTTTGCACTATCTCAAGTCATAATTCTTGACCCATTCTTGAGCTTTTGGAACAGTAGAATGAAGCTCAATTTACAGTCGCGTGTCTTCCAACATGCGCCTGTGAATTGTTCTACAGTCGTCTGTGTGCCAAGTGTGTAACTTGCATTTTTGGGCATCTCTCCACCTTGTGTGACAGATTCAGAGCTTACATTCGCATGTATTTTCACAGGCGCATGTATTTTGGTCATCAGTCGTCTGTATACACGAAGTGCGTAAGTTGCATTTCTCGGCTTTATTTACATCCCCTGCAGGAGGTGACTGACAAAGGATATTCAGCCGTCTGCTCATTTACAGGCACATGTATCGTCTTTTACAGTCGCATGTCCTGGCTCAGATTATAGCCGTTGGGATTTTTATAGCCGTTGAACAGTCGACTGTCAGTTGTTCATCGGTCGACTGTCTGTGCCGTAAACTACCAAAATCTAGTCGTTGCAGATTTCTTCCCTTTGGGTTTTTGGTTGGTTTTATGGACTCTTCTTGGCTTCTTATATAGGAGATGGCTTAGTTCATTTAGAACTCTTGAAAGGTTTAGGAAATCATAGAAGATCATTTAATCTCTTCTCTAAGCCACTCCTTCCTCATTCTCTTTTAGAGCTTCACTCTTATGCTATAGCATCTAAGCTCTAGGGAATTTCTCCAAGGGATTTTCATTCTCATTCCTTTCTTGGAGATCATCTTTCTTCTCTTCATTTCATACACTCAAGTGATAAGTGTTAGGATTCATTCCTAGAAGAGAGAAAGATCATCAAGTGCAATCAAAGCCTCATGTCAAGCCCTTGAGTTTCACTTGCATGCCTTCTTCTTCATATTAATAGATCATATCAAGGCATAGGTAAGTGTTGTTTTGTTTCATTTGTTTCTTGAACCCCTAATTCTCTTTGTGATAATTAGTTACTCTCTTTGTGGAAGTTACTCTCTTTGTGGAAGTTTGGTTCTTTCTGTGTGAGGGAACAAATCCTCTGTGTGAGGTCTCTATGTGTGAGAGCAATGATCTCTCTATGTGGGAATCCAAAATCCTCTATGTGAGATTGTATTCACTTCTTTTTGTGGAAATTAAAGTGGATATTGGTGTGGCTGAACGTAGCCAAGTTTGGGGAAACAGTGTACAATCCTTGTGTTTGCGATTGTTGTTGATCATACTCTTTAATTTACGCTGATTATTGTGCTGTAATTTTAGTAACTTTTAATTAAACACGCTGTTTATTGTGTGTCTAGACCCGCAGGGTCTTAACAAGATTATGCGACAAATGTGGTTTCTCCTTAGACATGGGGGTTGTTTCCATAAAGATTAGTACATGGCCCCAACTTCATCCATCAAACAACAAAATACATATTGATAATGTATCCCTGGGGTGAGCGAATATTGGGTCTAAGATCGTAAACCACATTTCAATAGGTGAACCTTATGAGGAAAGCATGGCTAGAACTATGGCTTGCATGGCTCCAATCATCACCGGGAGGTATACTACAGTATCAAAACATAGAAGAGTGTGATTGGGTAAACTAGCAGCATCAGCTCTAACCATACCCTTTCGCTCAAAGAAGAAGAAGAAGAAGAAGAAAAATAAAAAATGACCAAACGACTGACCCTCTACTAGATTTTCATGGTTTCTATTCGGCTCACGTCAGCGCGGTCAGCAGACCAAGAATCTTAGCATGGGTGCTCAGAATGAACCCCTACGACTCTTCTCGCTCTGTACAGCTGAAACCATAAGCATCCCACACATGCCCTCATGGTAGTGACTGATGACTACCACCTTTGGCCCTTTAGCTTATTCCCTAGCTGAGAGGGAAGCCAATTGAAGTATTCTGTGGGACTTTGGATGCCCAATCTTTTTCAGTATTGATTTCCTCTCCCCCCATAATCCATTGCCCCCCTCCTCGGGTTGAGCTATTGTTGAGCTATAAACCCTTCTATTATTGTTTGATGGGTGCACGCATCTCAATGTGATTAATCGATTAATTAGCTCACCCCCCATCCTCCCAACTAATTTAAGCCCAATGAAGTCATGTTGATGCCAAAACCCTCACCCACAACTCACCAATGTTGGAATTGATTCTTTATGGGGCTCGCCAAAAGAATAATATCTCTAGGATTGATTCTTTACCACCATTGCTCTTCTTAATGTAATTAGTTTAATGAAAGCAGTAAGAGTCATTAGATTTGGATTAGTGTATGTGCGAGAGTTAAATTAGGCCAGAGTTGAGAACCTCTTGTCGCTAGTTTTGACCACAAAGCAAAGAAGCCAGGCACGAAAAAAAAGCACATCCGGATCTTGGGGCCTCAAGTCATGCATCATGCCAACAAGCTTTTAAATTGCTCGGCAACGCATTGAACAATTGAAAGCTTCTTGTTTACTTTTCCTTTTAAATAATTAAACCATGTTCATTTAGATTGGTGGGGACGGACACCTAACTATGAGGTTAGGTTTCGCATAGGTTTAGACCTTGGAGGCAAAGTTGTGGCCAGCGAGAGAAGCTATCCATGTAGTAGGAGACCTCGGTGTATCTTAGGTCAACATGTTTCCCTCACACAACTAATTCATCCATGTCTGATGTTAATATCTTTGGAAATGATGTGTCCAGACTTGATATGATGGCTACCAAATTGTGACTCCTCCATATTTTTATATAAACTTTCTACCATAAAATGCTTCTAAATAGTTCCTTTATCAAGCTATCCTCCAACGGCAATTAAATTTATAGTTGCTGAATTAATTCATATTGGCTGGTGGGCAAGCATTATCCTTCTATCTTGCTTACCTTCCTGATTTAGCCACCCCTCCCTTCAATTGCTAATTACTAACCAGTTAACCAGTTGGAGCTGGTTTGGCAACATGTTAAACTATGATTGAGTTTGAAAGCAAGGGTTGTCATGGTTTGAAGACTAGTAGATTGCTTGTAAAAAGAGAGAGTCTCTCTTTCATGAAGAAAAGAGGGGGATAGGTACACAGTACACTCAATTAAACATTGTGAATAAAATCATGATAAAGGCTGCATTTCCCTATTTGGTAGGGACCTAATTTCTCATTAAAGAGCAAATAATTCAAAGGAATCTCCATGATAGCTTCCAGCAACCCCAATTGTGTTCGTGATAATGTGATGACACCAAGTGGCCATTTCTTGCAACTAATGATTTGTGTTCATCAAGGATCATGTATCAACCAAAGCTGTCTACATGAGGATACGGATCTATCAACACAAGCGATCTTGATGGAGAATCATATACTCAATAGAGTGGCACAAAGTGGCTATTAAGCTAAGTTCAGGCACACTTGAGATTGCGTTAATCTACTTCAAAGTAATAAAGGGTTTTAAGGGTTATGGAGAGGGTTAAAGCAATAAAGCAAAGAGCCCTCAAGCACATGAAGAAACTCCCCCCACCAAGCCAAAATTGATTGCCATAAAAGATTGACTTTGGTACTAATTTTCTCCCTTTAGCATCAATTTTGGGAATCATTGCTGAGTGCACCACCAACTTCATGGAGGCAGCACCACTTTGATTGCCAAGTAGCTTTAGTGTGTGCGTGAAACCACCAAGGGAAGTCATCAAGGAAAGGGGAAGGAAAGAGGAGGAGAGTGCATCCTTGAGAAAAGAAACCCCTGTTTGATAAAGACATGGGATTTCTTGGTGACCATGGAAATTTGAATTACACGTAGCAAAAAGTAGAAAGAATGGAAGCACAGTGGATATGAATGGTGGGCTCTATGGGGCGCTGCTGCTTCAGTATTTTTCTGTGCTTGCTTGACTTCTTCATGTCTTTTTTTCCTTGAGTTGCCTCCCTTTGAATTTCAAACTTGGGAGCCTCAACGGTCTGGCTCCATTTCCTTGACTAGTAACGGCTGCTTGATCTTGAACTAGACATTGGACTCAATTATTGTTAAATCTGCATCTGGGTTCATACATGGACTTGAAAGGAGGTTCAAATGTTGAGTAAAAATTATGGGCATAGAGCAATTCAATTTCAGAGGCCGTAGATGCTACTTACAGTGTGTGGATGCCTGTTGTGATCCATGTGCAAGGAGAAAACACGTCTACGAGCAATAAGTTTTGGTCCCTGCAAAAATTTTGTGCGTCGACAGCGCACTGCTATAGTGAAAACTCTGCTGGGGAGTGACAGCACACATCCTAGCAAAATAGACAGCTACAGCAGTGATGCACTCACTAGTCATTGCCATCAGCCCACTGCAATAGCAGTCTGATCCACTCACATCGCAACATGCAGAGAATGCTCTGCAATTTCAGATGGGAGGCAGAGAAGTTGATAAATTGGCTGACAATTGGGCCATCAAAAATGCTTGGAATCTCAAGGGCCCAGGCTTGAAGATATATCCTGAGCTCTGGAGCTAGAACTGATGTACTGATAATTGAACTCACAAAATTCATGCTTTTTAACTGTTTATACACGGCATTATACATGTGACACTACTAGGTTTGGTTAATGTACGCAATATCATGCTGCTCGCTTCCAAGCAATTCGACTGGAAACATTCAGGGAACTGATTTCTTCCCAGAACAACCAAGCGAAGGAACAGACGTTCCCGTTTCTTTTCAGAGATGCTGATATAACTCTGTACGCTAGAAACGGTTTTAACCTGCATCAATATCAGTCTAGTGGAAAGATCTGGCCTTCATTGGGAAGTAAACCCATGCTAACGTAATCGCCACAAGTGTATCCGTGTCACAATTCTGCTAATTGACCAACGGACGAAAGCTCATCACTGATGGTAGAAATAGCTTCCTGATCCATATGAACAACAGTGCACATCTTCGGTAGAGCATAGACGGGTAAATCCGTCACAGTATCTGGTTCTTTATTTGGTCCCAGAGGGTTCTCACCAGATGGATCAACTTCCTCGGTCTCGGAATGATTTAAGAGCTGACGCTTAAGCTCCAGACACGATTTAAGATCATCCTCGGTCCGAGTTTTACTCAATTTCTCAATTAGCTCACTAAATGCTATGGTCCTATCCGGCCACCACTCTCCTTTCTTTGCTCTCTTCGAAGGCTTGCAAGCATCTGGTTCATCATAGGGTGAGCCCTTATAAGCAACAAAATCCCTCTCCCGCAACTTCCTCGACAGTTCACCCACAAGGTCCTTTATCCTCTCCCTACATCTATCAGCGTTCTCAGGATTTGACTGAAGCCTCACTTTCATCAATGACACCAACTTCTGAAACTTATCCTCAGAAGAATTAGGTTCCAGACCATTCGAACCATCTGATACAAGCCCCTCGGTAGAGAATGTTTCCTCCAGTAAACTGACGTTCCACATATACCTATCAAATGCTTCATTCTCTGCTTCAATGCTTCCTTCAATATGCTCCTTCAACTTTGAAAACCTCCACTTGTTTATATTCAGGGCATCCTGACATAGGAACAAATAATGATAGAAATACAGAAAGAATGAACATGAATATCTACAGAATATGCTAAAGGACATATATTATGAGGATGCTAAAATTTCAGTATTTATATTACAGCACACACGCAAAAGAACAGAAGCACCAAAAACTAACCATCATCATTACGTATTAGAATAAAGGAGCTGTGAATCATAAATTTAAATATTTAGGAAATTTATGTAGCTTGTCAGCGAGGCCACTGTAAAAGAGTCGAAAAATAAATTAGCAAAGGATGCTCCTAGAAATAATCAACAAGTAAAACTTTCATAAAGCCTAAGATGAATGGACCTGTACAAAAGACACGGACACGAGCATGCAACATAGTAATTCTTTAATCAGTTGGACACATGGGCATGACATGTATGCGACGTTACATATTTAAATTACAGGCTGTGCATGTTCAAACATATATTTATGCATATGTAGACAAGTCCATGCATATACATGGAACACTATTCAAGGCATGCCCAAGTCCACACCAACACCATATCCTAGTCAAAATCATCAAATTTTTTTAAGTATAGTGATGGGCCTGGGCCCAAACCCATGCGGGTTTACACCCGCCGGCCCAGGCCAGCCGCCACACCCCCCCTCTAGCCGACCCCTTGCCACACCCTCTTCTTTGTACTTGCCCTAGCCGAGTCCTTGGAGTAGGATTCCCCCTCCCGCCCCGAGTCATCCTTGGAGTAGGATTAGCCGGCCTAGTCCTACTTGGTTTAGGATTGTCATGGTTTCTATTATAAATAGGGGGTAGCCTTCTCTTATTTTCTCATGCTTAATATTGGAATATTTCTATTGAGCATCCATTAGGAGTAGACGAGTGCGTACGTCCTCTAGGCGTCTTGGGAGGAGGGCACACCTCTTTTGTGTCCAATTATCTTTTTATTTCGCTTGTTATTTTCTAATAAAAATTCCATCTTTGTTAGTTCCTAACAATTTGGTATCAGAGCACGTGACGATTCATGGCGGCTTGCACAAGATCGCAAGACAAATTTGAGGCGTTGGAGGCAAAATTCACGGGCGAGATCGAGGCGATCAAAAAGTCGTTGGCATGGAACGACGAATCCATGGCCAAGTTGACTACTTCCATCTCCCAATTGGCGTCAAATCAAGCAAAACACGACGACCAATTCGCGCAATTGATGGGTGCCTTGAATCAATCAGCAACAAACCCTAAAGGCGAAGGAAACCCTAACCCATCACCAAAGGCGGCACCTTTGAAGAAGGAGAAGGAGAAAGAAGAGATTTTTTTCCAAAATCAACCCTACTTCGTGGAGGAGTTGGATGAGGACGACGCCGAGGAGCCATGGAGGGACGACTACCGCGAGGAGGTGCGGCGGAGGGCGGTACAAAGCCAAAGAGAGGCCGGAAGACCTAGACCCGGGCCCGCCGCCAAGCCCGCAGGCCCCTGTGGGTCCGCGACAGGGCAGAACCCCTCCTGGCAGCCGCAGGAGGGGGGCGGGGGCTTTGGACAGCAGGATAGGTGGGTTTTTGAGCCCCCCGAGCAGCGGACCACGAAGACGGGAGGCCGCGGACAGATTTCGGGAGACTTTTGTGACCCTCCAGGGCACCGATCAGCATTTGATGATCTTTTCTACGGCCATGGACGCGGGAGAGGCTATTACTCAGACGGAAGGAGTGGATATGAGGCAGAGTTCGGCGATGACGCCAGATGGGACGACTTTGAGGGGCGTCGCGGAGGTCACCAGGGAGACTACGGGAGTCACGGAGGCGGGCCACCCCGGCACTACGAGACACTGGAGGAGAGGCGTCAGCACTACCGTCCGCCGCCCAGACAGGAGGGGAGACCCGAGCAGGGGCGTTTTGGAGGAGATTGGCGCGTCCGAAAGCTGAAGATGCCGCTATTTTCCGGAGAGGACCCACACGCCTGATTATTTACCGCAGAGAGATACTTCACGGCCCACCACATGACCGAGGCCCAGAAGCTGGAGGCGACAGCGATCTGCATGGAGGGGCGTGCTTTGGGATGGTTCCAGTGGAGGGAGAGGCGACAGCCGGTGAGGAGCTGGGAGGAGCTGAAGGATATGGTGCTGGAGAAGTTTAGAGACCCCCGGCTGGGAAACTTGCACGAGCAGCTTTACGCCCTCAGGCAGGAGGGGTCGGTACGGGATTACATCGAGAGGTTCGAGACACTGGCCGGGCGAGTGCTTGGCGTCTCAGACGAGTCACTGGAGGGAACCTTTCTGAAAGGGTTGCGCCCCAGCCTGCGCGCAGCAGTGAGACCCTACAAGCCTAAGGGGCTTTCGGAGGTCATAGAGATGGCACAGATGGTTGAGGATGCGCAGACCGAGGACAGGCGTGTCCGGAGCAGCTTCAGTAGTCAGACAGCGAGAGGCGGTCCGTCTGGGACGGGAGGAGCTGGCACCTCGGCAGGGGTGGGGCAGGCGAACCGGGAGAAGGCGGGGGAGAAGAGTAACACCACTACCTGGGGGCAGTTCAGACGCATGACGGACGCAGAGATGAGGGACAAGAGACAGAAGGGCTTATGCTTCCGGTGCGATGAAAGATTCTCACCAGGCCATAGATGCGCAGGGCGTAAACTCCAGGTGATCCTACTGGAGGACGACGAGGGCGAGTCTGATATCGAGGAAGAGACCGCTGCGGTAGAGGATGAGCTTGAGGGCCAGCAGTTGGACGTAGCGGAGGTGTCCCTCAATTCTGTGGTCGGGTTCACACCGAATCATATCATGAAGCTGAGGGGAGAGGTCGGAGACCAGGAGGTGACGGTGCTGATCGACAGTGGGGCCACCCACAATTTTATTTCCAGGAGGGTGGTGACACAGCTGGGCCTTCAGCTGACAGATTGCGGCAGCTTTAGCGTGATGATGGGGACAGGGAAGAAGGAGAGCAGCCGTGGAGTTTGCCGGGGTTTGGTTCTGACCATGCAGGGGATACAGATTATTGCAGACTTTTTACCTCTAGACCTTGGGAGCACCGACGTTATCCTCGGCATAACTTGGCTCCAGACTCTGGGGGAGATGACCATTAACTGGAAACTACTGCGGATGAAGTTTCAGGAGGCCGGGCGAGCGGTGATACTACAGGGAGACCCCAGCCTCTGCAGGGCATTAGTCTCTCTGAAGACCATGGTTAGGACCATTCAGACGGAGGGTGGCGGATATTTAGTGGAGCTGTACTCGCTGACCAGGGAGGGAGGAGCCGAGGCCAATTCCGAGCAGCCCATTCCGAGGGAGGTTCAGCAGTTGATGGGGCAGTTTGAGGAGATATTCCAGGAGCCTCGTGGACTTCCATCGCCACGGGACCACGAGCACGCCATTGTTCTACGAGAGGGGGTTTCCCCATTAGCGTGCGGCCCTACCGATACCCTCAGCACCAGAAAGATGAGATCGAGAGGATGGTTTCAGAGATGGTGCAGGCCGAGGTAATCCAGCCAAGCATTAGCCCGTTTTCCAGCCCTGTTCTATTGGTCAAGAAGAAGGATGGTAGTTGGCGGTTTTGCGTGGACTACAGGGCACTGAACAAGGAGACGGTCCCGGATAAGTTCCCTATACCAGTGATTGATGAGCTCCTAGACGAGCTACATGGAGCGACTTGGTTCAGCAAGCTAGATCTGAAGTCGGGCTATCACCAGATTCGGATGCGGCGGGAGGATGTGCCCAAGACGGCGTTCAGGACGCATGAGGGCCACTACGAGTTCCTGGTCATGCCCTTTGGGCTGACCAATGCCCCGGCCACCTTTCAGGCTCTCATGAATAAGGTATTCCGTCCCTTTCTCAGGCGGTTCGTTTTGGTTTTTTTCGACGATATCTTGGTGTACAGTCGTTCGCTGGAGGAGCACTTGGACCACCTGCAGGTAGTTTTTCAGGAGCTGCAGTACCACCAGCTTTATTTGAACAGGAAGAAGTGCATGTTCGGGCAGCCACAGGTGGAGTACCTGGGACATGTGATGTCAGCGGAAGGAGTAGCCGCCGATAAAGCTAAGATAGCGGCCATGCTGGATTGGCCACGACCTACTACTCTCAGAGGGCTGCGGGGCTTCTTGGGGCTTACAGGTTACTACCGCCGCTTCGTAGAGGGATATGGGACGATCGCCTGGCCATTGACAGAATTACTAAAGAAGGATCAGTTCCATTGGGGTGACGAGGCGACGACAGCTTTTGAGGCCCTGAAAAGGGCAATGACCACGGTCCCGGTCTTAGCATTGCCCGATTTCACCCGACCTTTCGTGGTCGAGGCAGACGCGTCAGGACATGGGCTGGGCGCGGTACTGATGCAGGACCATCGTCCTATTGCATACTACAGCCAGGTGTTGACCACCAGGGCCCGATTGCGGTCAGTCTATGAGCGGGAGCTGATGGCGATAGTCTTGTCCATTCAGAAGTGGAGACCTTATTTGTTGGGACGGAGCTTCATCGTTCGCACTGATCAGCGGAGCCTGAAGTACCTACTTGAGCAGCGGATGGTAGCAGAAGAACATCAGAAGTGGTTGCGCAAGCTGATGGGTTACAGATTCGAAATAGAGTACCGTCCGGGACTGGAGAACAAGGCAGCTGATGCTTTATCCCGGCGGGAGGAGGAGACAGAGATAGCAGCACTTACCGTATCCATCATGGACGATTGGGGCCCACTGCAGCGGGAGGTTGAGACAGACCCGGATTTGGCGGCTATACGAGAAGCTCTTTTGCAGGGGTCGACTGAGTACCCGGGGTATTCATTGCAGGAGGGGCGATTACTGTACTGGGGCAGACTAGTGATACCAAGGACTTCTCCTTTCTTACCGACCATACTCAGAGAGTTCCACGGCAGTGCTATTGGAGGACATTCTGGGGTCCTCAAGACCTACCAGCGGTTATCACGGGAAATTTACTGGAAGGGGCAAAAGAAGGATGTGGCTAGGATGGTGGCGGAGTGTGACGTGTGCCAGCGTCACAAATATCAGGCTATGTCTCCAGGAGGATTATTACAGCCACTATCCCTACCAGACAGAGTGGGAGGACCTTTCTATGGATTTTATTGATGGGTTGCCTAAGTCGGGAGGGTTCAGCGTCATTTTTGTTGTGGTAGACCGCCTCAGCAAATATGCACATTTTATCCCACTTAAGCATCCTTACAGCGCTGTGTCAGTGGCCGACACTTTTGTGCGCGAGGTTATCTGTCTACATGGTCCCCCAAAGTCCATTGTTTCGGATAGGGACAAGGTGTTCCAGAGTAAGTTTTGGCAGGAGCTTTTTCGCCTACAGGGGACATCATTAAAAAAGAGCACTGCTTATCACCCCCAGACAGATGGCCAGACAGAGGTGGTCAACCGAAGTGTAGAGACGTATCTGCGATGCTTCATCTCGGAGAATCCTAAGGAGTGGGTTCGCTGGTTACCATGGACAGAATATTGGTACAACACTTCATACCACACGGCAGCCCAGACGACTCCCTTTAGGATTTTATATGGCAGAGACCCTCCACACTTACTTCATTATGGGCAGGAGACGACCCCGGTTTCTGATGTGGAGCAGTACTTAGCTGAGCGGGACCGGGTTCTAGAGGAGATGAAGCTCCATTTGGCGAGAGCTCAGCAGGTGATGAAGGCTCGGGCAGACCTCCACCGTCGAGATGTACACTTTGAGGTGGGCGACATGGTATATCTGAAGTTAAGGCCCTACCGGCAGAGGTCGGTGGCTCAGAGGAAGAATGAAAAGCTGTCACCACGATATTTTGGGCCTTTTGAGGTCGAGGCACGGGTTGGATCGGTAGCTTACAGGTTGCGCTTGCCGCCAGGATCGACCATTCACCCGGTATTCCATGTTTCACAGTTACACCAGGCTATTGGCACCCACACTTCTCCGACATTGCCCGAGTCACTTACTGCGGATATGGAGGTTGGACTGGAGCCAGAGCTAATGAAGGGGGTACGCCGGACCGACACAGGCGCGCGACAGGTCTTGTTGCAGTGGAAGGATCTACCAGAGCACGACAGCACTTGGGAGGACATGGCTGATATGGTGTTGCGATTCCCAGATTTCCACCTTGAGGACAAGGTGGCTCTTTGGGGGGGAGTATTGATGGGCCTGGGCCCAAACCCATGCGGGTTTACACCCGCCGGCCCAGGCCAGCCGCCACACCCCCCCTCTAGCCGACCCCTTGCCACACCCTCTTCTTTGTACTTGCCCTAGCCGAGTCCTTCTTGGAGTAGGATTCCCCCTCCCGCCCCGAGTCATCCTTGGAGTAGGATTAGCCGGCCTAGTCCTACTTGGTTTAGGATTGTCATGGTTTCTATTATAAATAGGGGGTAACCTTCTCTTATTTTCTCATACTTAATATTGGAATATTTCTATTGAGCATCCATTAGGAGTAGACGAGTGCGGACGTCCTCTAGGCATCTTGGGAGGAGGGCACACCTCTTTTGTGTCCAATTATCTTTTTATTTCGCTTGTTATTTTCTAATAAAAATTCCATCTTTGTTAGTTCCTAACATATAGATATTTAAGAACCCATTTATATATTAAGAAAGTTATATTCTGACACGTTAATAGGAGAAAAAATTTTAAAGAACCCATTTACATATGAGAAAAATTTTGATGAAACCTGTTTAAACTGTTTTTAAGTATAGATTCCCCATAAAAATACTTGCAAATATATTTTCAAATAAAGAACATGCATTGAGAATGGATACACACGCACATATATGAATGAGAAAAATAGATACCATATGATATGTGAGAGAGAGAGAGATCTCATGTACGCAGACATGAATTCTCCTCCACATAATATAAATGATCACATGGGGTGTATTTTTGCCACTTATGGAAGAGAACGCGTCACGTCAGCTACCCAAGCAAGAATTTCCTTCTATGCACTCGTTAAAAAATCCTCTCCATTATTATTTTTAGATGAATAACATCATTCATTTTGATCTTCATTTTTGCAAACTATAATACACCAAAGATCTAGTGAACCTAATGTGTTTAACTCGTTAATCTAATCGTTGCAAAAAGTCCAATTACTATGGTACCGTTAAATCTGCAATGACTATATCAATGAGCAAACCACAATTGAATTGCTGATGCTCATATTTTTTATATATATTTATTTATTTATATTTATATTTATATGTATTAATTTATTTATTTATTTATTTATTTATTTATTTATTTTTATTTATGTATTTATATTTATTTTATTTATTTATTTATTTATTTTTATTTATTTATTTATTTAACCAACCAACCAACCTTTATAACATATTAGAGATCTCTTACATGCGCCAATATGTTGCTTTCTATTCAACAAAGAGCAAAAGTATACCTCGTATAACCTTATATAACATATTAGAGATCTCTTACATGCGCCAATATATTGCTTTCTATTCAACAAAGAGCAAAAGTATACCTCGTGAAACTACCTGCAATATGTGAAGAACATACTATGTCTGCATATATAAGGGATATCTCTCATATATCATATGAGGTACATCATTCTCTATGAATGTAGAGAGAAATGGGTCATATCATATGCGGTACATCATTCTCTATGAATGTAGAGAGAATGTAGAGAGAAATGGGTCATATCATATGCGGTACATCATTCTCTATGAATGTAGAGAGAAATGGGTCATGTGGCGCCTGAAAAGTCCATTCCCTACTACTTTTTTGGGGAATCTGCTCAGTATTCAAATTCTAAAACTCTAAACATCCAATTTCGATTGAATCTAAAGTTTTTTACTTGTTGATCTAAATGTGACAAGTTTTATTATGGGAGTAAATCGGCGAGGTAAAAGCTGTGTGTTTAGTTGAGATTTGATATGTTGTGATTTTAGAATATGAAGACCAAGATGAACGAAGTCGATCATTTAAACAATAGAGTGGATTTTTCCACAACGCTATGGTATATGATACATATTTTTCTCATATATATAACATAGTGGTTATTAAATGACATATGAGCGTGTCATATAATGGCCTCAAAAAATCCACTCAATTTACCTAAGAGAAAAATCTTGAAGAAACCTGTATAAACTGTTTTCAAGTATAGATGCCATATAAAAATACTTGAAAATATATTTTCGAAAAAAGAACATGCATTGAGAATGACTATATATATAGGAATATGTGCGTCGGGTAGCCAAGGAGGAAACACTTTACACAGGTTTTTTTACAAGCTTCAAAACCCCACACATCCCATATTTGTTTGTTAACGATCGAATCTGTTTATTTTAATCTTCATTTTCTAAAACTCAAAATCATTAATTTTCAAGTGAACCCAATGGATTTTGCTCATTCATCTAACTATTGCAAAAAGTTTTGATACTACAAAATCATTAAATTTGCGACGAGTGGATGAACAAGTAAAATCTCTAGGGTGCACTCAAAAATTGGTGTTTTGGGGTTTTAACATATAAAGATCAAAATGAATGGATTCGATCGTTAATAAATACATGTTGTGGGGTTTTGAAGCTAGCCAAGGAGGAAATTTCCCACTTGGCTAGCTGATGCCCATATTTCTTTTTCAACGATCGGATCCGTTCATTTTTTATCTTCATGTTCTATAACTCTAATTCATTAATTTTCAAGTGAACCCAAGTGTTTTTGCTCGTTCATCTAGTTGTTGCAAAAAGTTTCTCCTTGGCTAGTTAATGCACATATTTCATATATAATAATAATAAGTAGCATATGACATTTAAGGCTAAGTCTCATATGCTACCTCAAAACTACATCCTCCTATATTTTGTTAGACGATCAAAAACGTTCAGTTTGATTTTCATATTCTAAAACCTCAAAGCACCAAATATTTGATGAATTCAAAAGGTTTTGCTTGTTGACGGAAAACGAAAACATTAAGGGATATGGTGGGGATCTGGAGAGCTCGACAGTTGATAACTTTTAGGGTCTCACCCCGAAAATCTAAAGATCACCTCGCATGCGGATATTTTTCAGACCTTTCGTCCATGCAACCAAGCCCACTATCGCACACCAATGCAAAAGATCAGATTTTATGAAGAAACTGAAAGTTTACAGCAAATTTTTAATCTTCATTCATCTATCTCTATCATTCTTCCTGACTTGAGAACTTCACCGCCACCTGGTGAACTGCAAGAAGAATAGCATAACTGAGCAGAAATCAACAGTCTCTTGTAGCTTGAGAAGATGGATCCATGAACTTTGAAGTATAATAAGATGTAGATCTGCAAATGACTCTTCTTAAAATTTCTCCCAGATAACAAAAGAAATGAAAGCATACAGAACCTTCTTGTTGGTAGGTTGTGGAGGGTCTAGGATGACAAAATCGATGTGTTCAATCTCCTCAAAGCTTCTGTGAAATACTCGACTCAGCCACATCAGGATCATCACTGGGTAAAGCACGTCGAGAACATGTAAGATGCATATAAAGTTTTCTCATTGGTTACAAGACGACCATCTCCGAGCAAACTCTAATCATCTCGTCATCCATAACCGCAAATTCTTGTAAATTTCTCTTTGATTCTGCAGCAGACTTGTATCACTGTTTATTACAAAATTTTCATAAGTTTCGACATGCAAAACACTGAAATCATATGCAAAATGCTCATGAAATGCATTATGAATAAGGTCAAACCCTAACTTTAAGGAACTGAGATATACATAATGAGATATTGGAGTTAGTGGTTTATTAAGGATTAACACGTTCTTTTGATTTTCAATTATGTTTTTGTTTACAAGGGGTCGACACAATTTCCTTTCTTCTAAATATAAATGTGTGTTGGATCTCCCAAAATGTGTAACATCTAAGTCATACAGCCAAGACCTACTTAGCACAATATGTGTAACATCCATAGGTATAACATCATATACCAGATGCTATCGAGATAGCTCGAAAACTGGATAGGCACTAAATAATGTTGGGTACTAGAATGTGATTTATCAACGCATTTAAATCTTATAGGGATAGGAGAGGTTCAGCGTTTAGTCTCATCTTTGTAATAGCTGATTTGGTGATTAAATTAGTACAACAACATGGTCAATCATTACTTTGAAAGATATATCTTTAATTTTGACGTATGTAAAATAAATATTAGTGTTTCACCAATCAACATCACACCTAGATGTAGTAACTAGACACCTAATGACTTGTATTTGGTCCCTTGATTCCTCGACATCATTACTTGTATCATTGGTGTGTCCTTAAGAATATATTCTTCTTAATTAATCCATCATCAATATTAATCTCTCCCACAATTAGGATTTTATTATGGCAATGACTAGCAAAATAACCAAAGCCATCACATTTAAAATATTACACCTTTTTAGGGTTTTGTTGTAATGGTTCTCTAACCCTAGCCTTTTTCTAATGATTTTGTTGGATTTTTGGTGTTTTAGCCGTATTTCAACCATATTTTCAACGTATTTTGGCAATTTCTCTAGCTTTTTAAGCGAAATTGTAGGCCATGATCATCTGAAACGGAAGCAAAAATGGATGTGATGGTGATCTGGATAATTCTGTATTTAATGGCCAGAAGCTTTCTGTTGGGGGGCCAAAGCGAAATTGTTGGCCTCATTTATATATGCATAACATTACCACCATCCCCAGAGCCCAACAACCGTGACAATTTGATTCAGGTGATGCAAAGCTGATGAGTTACGCCTGAAGATAAGCAGTCACACCTGAAGATGAGCAATGGCTCCCAATTCAATCGTTAGGTGCTAAACAATCGTGTTCAAATCAACCCATTACAATGCGTAAAAATAAAGAATCGGCCCGCAAATGAGTGCACATGGCGTCAATCGGTGAAGATGTTTAATACAGTGATGATCGAGGGGAAGACAACGCTTCGATTACTACACCCATGACTTTATAAATAAGGGTGTGGGGCTCGTTAGAGAATTTCTACACTGCCCTGCAAGAAGAACAAGATATTGTACTTTTTTAGCTCGAAGTTTGAGTTTGAAATTTAAGATCATGTTGAGTTCTGATCCCTGTTTCCTCCACCTGCCCAATACACACAAAAGTATCCTCTTTATTCTCCCTTGCTTGAAAATGGAGTCTGTGGAGTCTTATTTAGCCCGGGCATAGGAAGATGCAGAGAGGGTTGAAGAAGTGTGTTCCTCCATCATGGTCGGAACAGTTATCGATGCCATCCCGATCTCAAGTCATCCTCTGATGGCATGTGCCAACCTTGGTCATGAGACGAGGGTTGAGGCCATGGGCTCCCTCGAAGAGTGCATGTCCCAGCAATAATCTAGCTCTGATGATTGGCATGATGAATGCACCCCCTAAGGCGGCCCTCATGCCTTGTAGAGTAAATGGAAAGGGCCTATGATTGGATGGGTGTTAATGATTCTGTGTCCAAACCTCCGCCTAGGAGCTTGATTTCACGAGTAAGATCCTCCGGGCCTATCTTCGGGGTGCTTGATGAGATATATGAACTTGTATCTGAGGTCCCACCTGAGCCTCGTCGAGCTGTGTAGGGACTTCCTTCGACCTTCCTATAATGTGTACATCCCTTAAGAGAATGAGTGGACATACTTCCCTGATAGTTACGAGGTCTGAGTATATGTGAAATGCTTTAACCTCAACCTCTGCTTCCCCTTCCACCCTTTCCTAACCACTATGCATAATTACCTTAAGCTCACATTGTATCAGTTGATCCCTAAAGCAATGCCTTTTTCTGCCTTAGTCTGCTTCACTATGTTATCTTCGTAGTGACGTGAAGCCGACCATAGGACTGTTTAAATACTTTTTTCAAGTGAAACTCCACAAATCTGGGGAGTGATTCCATTTGACTGCTCAGAGGAAGTGACTCCTCGTCTCGGGTTGCCATCCTTCATACATGATTTGAAGCACAATTACATCTTTGTTCGGATGTCGAACGAGGCAAACTTTCTAACCAATTGAACGGCATAAGCCTCATAATTGAGAATGGTGTGCTCTTGTCCAAAGATGAGATTTGGGCTACCAAGCATTTAGGATAGACGCGTCTAAAAGGCATGCATGCCCTAAACTGATATGTGTGAACCTCACCCTAAATGTTTGTTTTTTCTTGCATGAAGGAATTTCGTCGACCCAAAGGTGGCGACCTACTTGCGGCTAGGAGTGATGAAGCCCGGAGCAAGAGCCCAATAGCTGGGCTCATCAAATGGAAATATCGAAGAGGCTTCAAAGACCTCTCAAAAGACTTGGAAGCCTCCCAAGGCAACCAAGGTCACTAAGGTGCCCAAAGCGTCTGATAGCTCAACTCGACCCAGTGCCCTAGAGGCTTCTATCAGTTCGGCCAGGCCCTAACAGGCCCCAAGCAAGAAAGTGAAGGCTCCGAAGACTGCCAAGACTGCCAAGGTCGCCAAGGTGCCCAAAGCATCTAGCTCACAACTCGGACCGTTGCCATGGAGGCATCCATTAATTTGGTCGAGCCCTAGCAGGCCCCAAGCAAGAAGGGGGAGACTCCGAAGAGGAAGAGGGTCGATACCGAGGCGAAGAATACTGACAAGCTAATGATCGTTAAGCCATCTGCCTCCATGGATGTTTCTGTTGAGGAGCCGATCTCCAGCTCGATTGTTACTGGGTCATCGAGGGCCAATTTGTTAAGGGAAGAGCCACACCATCTACAGATACTTGGCCGTGGGACCTTATCCCCCCAGGAAGTCGATGCTCCTCCATAAATAATACGACGCTGCCATAACGACCTTCCACTACAATCAGCAAGATTTTGTATGCCAGGATAGCGAGGTTTTCCAGCCAACATATGCTATGAGCATAGTGGACACTATCATCCTCGACTGCAGGGCGATGACGGGCAATGGATAACTCCTACTTACCTTGGGACCGAGCTGCCATTTCAAAGGTGGACTAGGATCGGCTTTCCACTACCGCGGTGGGGTATGCCATGTAGGGTATATATCTGACCTAAAACACAATCATTGATATGTAATAATTTGGGTCATGCTAACATTTGCATGTTGCTTGCAGCTCGTGATGTTGAACACAAAATTGCATCATCAGATGACGGACGTGACCACGACGGAGACAAACATCATCCGGATAATAAAAGCCGTTCAGACATGGCACCAGCTGAGGGAGGAGTTTTAAGGAGTACGACGGTGTTGAAGCCTTGCTCTGCAAAACCTCAGAACGCCTCCACGCCGCACAACGCTAGGCTAAGGCTCTGGAAAAGGACTTATCTGCCGAGAAGGCGTCTCTTAATGAGACGGCAAAGCGAATGAATGATACGAGGGTCAGCATCGACAAGCCAAGGAGAAGGCGCTACAATATTGGGATCACTAAGATCAGGAGAAAGGTAAGCTTCATGACCAAGCTGGCAAGGCCGTACATGGGTTCAAGGATAACATATATGCCTCGACATTAGGGAAGATGTTCTTGGCACGCTTCCAATAATGCTAGGGGCAAGTCCAGGCCAAGTTCCCTAAGTTTGGGGTGGTCTGGAAGGAACGTGTGATGTTTCCCCACGCTAAGGAGTACACTCAAGGCAACTATGCGGATACTGAAATTGAGGAGGTAGAAACTAAAGACCTTGGTTAAGATGAGGTCGAGATATCTGGAGCTACCGACACCAAGCCCCCCACCCCGACCGTCCGCCCCAGTTGTAAACAAATAATTTTGTATAAGTGTTGGGTCGACCGTGAGGGCCCATTCATGTTTCTGTACTCTTTTTATTCCTTTGTGGTTAATATAATGTGATCTTTGTGCTAGTTAATAAATGAAATTCACTCTTGTCAACTTTCTACACAAGTGTTGGCTCGTATTTCCATCTTGTTGCTTTTAATTTTATTGGAAAATCAAGTGTTAGCTCGTCCTCTTGTAGACTATGCGACTAGAAAAGTTATCATTAAGTGAGCTTTCTTTGTTTAAGCTAAATATCAGCTCGTGGTCGCTGGGTATTCGGCTCACGAGCCCTTACTCCCATGGCTAGCTTGGTTCAAACCATAGGCCGAAGCCAAGCTCCCAAGATAATGATAGCGGTGAGTGTTCGGTGGGCGAGAGGATGACCGGAAAAGAATGGATATTGCTCCTATGACGAGCTCGGCTCGGCCTGTATGTCAAAAGGCAAGGTGGGCAACCATTAATCTCTCCCAAAAGAACAATGGCAGTGAGTATCATGTAGAAAGGCAGATGATTCGAAAAAGAATGGCTCTTGCGCTTAACCACCTTAGCTCAGCTTATAGGTCAGAGACGAGATGGGCAGCCTTAGGCCGCTTCCAATACAACATCAACGGTGAGTGTCACGTGGGAAAACGAATGACTCGAAAAAGTAAGGCCATTGCTTCCATGGCTAGAACAGGTCGCTTGCAAGAGATAGTAATCAGCTTCTATGAATAGCATAAAAGCATGGTGGAGCAAGGTTCATCATAATGCATTCGGACTTTACCTGAAAAGGGTCGAGGTGGGCATTCCCTACTATCATGATGAGGTCGGCAAAGCAATCAAATGGGTGAGTCGCATGCCGCTTCAAAAAGAACATCGAGGGTTAGGTAGGAGCAATGCTCCCAAGAGAACCACCAAGGATTGAGAGGATGGTTTCTGCAAGAGCGATTGGTAACCCAATCTATATCGTCGAGACCATTGGCCAATGTAAAGCTGGGGCACACCGACTATGCAATGATGATGTCAAAAGATGTTTAGGGGTGGCGAAGGAGTATTAGGCTGATACTGTCGGAAAAGTATGCAACCTGCTCCCAAGAAAACACACGAGGATAGACAAGAGCAATGTTCCTAATAGAACAGCCAAGGATGGGCTGAAAAGGGTCTGCGCTGGAGATCGATA
The DNA here is from genome assembly GCA_030789695.1 of Scilla litardierei. Classification (NCBI taxonomy): domain Eukaryota; kingdom Viridiplantae; phylum Streptophyta; class Magnoliopsida; order Asparagales; family Asparagaceae; genus Scilla; species Scilla litardierei. The sequence goes on along the minus strand of CM061142.1, from coordinate 303,971,529 downwards.
ACTCCATTTGTACCGTCAGGGCCGTTGGACGACGCAAAACCAGGGGACACACCAAGCGCGTCGTGATGACGTCTAAAGACATTTGAGGGTGACTAGTGAGGATAAATATTAGGCAGGTGCATGTCAGAAGAGTGTGTGGCCTTCTCCCAAGAGAACATCTGAGGCTGTGCAAGAGCAATGCTCCTAAGAGAACGGCCAAAGATGGGCAAGAGGGGTCCGTGCTAGAGATTGTTAAAATTGTCTATACCGTCAGGCCCGTTGGTCAAGGCAGAGCCAGGGGCAAACCGAGTGCGTTGCGACGATGTCTAAAGACATATAAGGGCGAAAGGGGTACACCCAGCCAAGGTTTTAAGTCTCAGATTTGGTCTTGGTTTCGTTTCTCTGAAAATTTAGGTTTCGGTATCGGTATTTACCCGTTTCGGTGGTTTCGGATGTAAGATTCGTTTCGTCTATATCGGTAGTTTCAAATACTTCAAACATATCAAATACTCTCAAATACTCTCAAATACTAAGCATCGAATACTTAAAAACTAAAGTATTAAACATACTATGTGATATCTCTTATATCAAATACTTAAGAAATGTGAACTGAACAAAAAGAACTGAATTCTCAGTTCACAGAACTGTGAACTGAACAAAATGGTATGTACGCATAGCAACTCAAATACCTTTGTTAGTCTCACACATTTTGCTAAACAAATTGCATCATTTACAAGTTTGCCATTAAAATTTACAATTTAAATGGCAAACTTGTAAATAAATGCCATTTGTTTAGAAAAATGTGTATGTGACTAGCAGCATCCATATTAAATTAGGACAGCATCGACCTAGCGACTTTGCCATCTTCAACGAGGCGGCGAGAGGCGGGAGCGGCGGGAGGCAGCGGTAGGTAAGTCTCTTTCTTTCTCTATCTCTATCCCCCTTCTTCCTCTTCTTCTTCTTTTTCTTTTTTTATGTATTGTAGAAATTGATGGGTTTTTTTTCATTTTTCTTCTTCTTGCTTTGATGTCTTTCCTCTTTCTCTTCCTGTCTTCCTTTTTTTTCTTCTTTGGTTTCGGCCGGAACGGTCACGTTCCGGCCGAAACCGATACGTTTAGGCTAGTTTCGTCTCGGTTAGCTCCGATACCTAGACGAAATGGCCGAAACCCTAGGGTTTTGACCGATACCTAAAACCATGCACCCAGCAGGCTTTTGGGCTCATCAGCTACCGACATGCCAAGCCTCTCGGCTGCTTGTGGACTATCTGGCCATCGTAATCCTTGAGATCTTTACATGTTCTTGCACATCTTAAATGAAAAGGGGGAAGGAAAGTAGCTATACTTTTTTGTTAGTTCTCTCTCAGGAGTATATTTTTCAAAAGTACAATAGTTTGATGGGATATAGCCCTCTCCACTCAATATGAAGAATAATTCTAAGCACGAAAACGAAAGTTTACAAAAGGAACATAAGAAACAAAAACTACATGAAGGTCGGTTCCTATTGATAATATTTCCTAAAGTGCTCGGCATTCCAAGTGCGAGTGAGGTCTTTGTCATCCATTGTTGACCATCGATATGTCGCCAGACCGAGGACTTCAATAACTTTGTAAGGCCCTTCTCATATGACGGAGAGCTTACATTCATGACATATTTCTCCTAAAAACCGCCTTACTCAGGACCAACTCCCCAAGGCAAAAGCTTCAACCTCTAATCCTAGAGTTGTATTGGGTCACTCGATTCTTCTGTGAGATAAAGGTGATAAGTGCTCTGTCCCTGACCTCATCTAACTCTGTGACATGGCAGAGACCCCCTCAGAGTTCAGCCTTTTAACGAAGCAGTTAAGGCAGCGCGATTGCTCACCGATGTTAATAGGACCACAGCTCCCGCCCCAAACACCAATATAAAGGGTATCTTCCCCATAGCAATCCTTCTAAGTTGTCATGTATGACCAAATAATATTGGGTAACTCGTCCGGCCATGCTCCTTCGGGGTTGCCGACCTTGCACAATGGCTCCGGAATGCATTTATTGGTATCTTCTGCCATGCTACTAGTCTGATGGTGAGCAACAGAGGCGAAGTGGAGTCTGATCCCCCACTCCGAGCAAAACTCTTTAAAGCCATTGTAGTCAATTGTGGTCTGTGGTCAATAATGATAGATCTAGGAATACCAAACTGGCAAATGATCGATCTACATATGAGGTTCTTCACATTCTTCCATGTTATACTGGCAAATGGTTTTGCCGCTATCCATATGATGAAGTGATCGATGGCTACAATGAGGAATTTTTTTAGGAACTTTTTCTTCCCGTTGAGCGGGGTGAACAAGTGAAGATGTCAGGTCCCCACTTTGCAAAAAGGATGGTGCTGATGAGTAGCACAAGATCCACAACCGAGGCTGTACTATTATAGGCAAAGAGTTGGCACTCCTGACACTTCTTTACATACTCGATCGTGTCCTTCAACATTGTGGGCTAGTAGTATCCCTACCTCGGAGCTTTCATCACGAGCATCAGTACCCTGTAATGATTACCGTATAGACCTTCATGAATCTCCCCTATGACATATCCGGCCTCCTCTGGCCCAGACATTTATGGTGAAGCAGTACATCGTATTTAGAGCATCGCTCTCTGTAGAAGGCCCGCTATGGAGCATATATATGAGAGCATTTCTTTCAAGTTTCTGTGCCTCTGATCTATCCTCTGGTAGTCTGCATTTCTACAAGTACTCATAGATCTCATCCATCAATATCGGTTCTTGACTTGCGCTCTTCAATTCCACTTCCTTTAAGCTAGAGGTCGAAAGGCTTTTTATATAAACGGAACGTCCCAAATATACAGATGAGGATGCAAGTTTGTAAAGACCATCCATCCTAGAGTTCCTCGATCTTAGATGGTGTACTTCCACAGTGGCAAACTTTGATAGCACAGCCTTGACGGCCTTCATATATTTCTACATTATATTCTCCTTGAAACTGGCTAATAATAAGTCGAGGGTCACTGACTAAACAAATGGCATATACTCTTATGGCCTTAGACAACTTCATTCAATTGATAGTGGCTTCATATTCGGTCACATTATTAGTCACACAAAAACCAAATTGGAGAGCATGCTTTGTAGTACTCCAATTATGAGATTCAATGACTATTTCAACCAACTTGACTGTTGAACACTCTGTTCATCATCCGATGGTAAGTGACACACGCATTCTTTAGACCGAATGGCATCATTATAGCAATGAATGCCTCTATCAATGATGAAGGATGTCTTCTCTTCGTCAATTGAGAATATTTGAATCTGATTGTATCCAGAGAAAGCATCCATAAAGCTCAGCAAATCGTACCCGAGGCATTATCTACTAGGTAATCAATCCTTGGAATCGGATAACTATCTTTTGGACAGCCTTGTTAAGTTTGGTGTAATCGACACACATCCTTCATTTGTTGCTGGGTTTTTTTACCATCACCACATTAACGAACCAATCAAGATTCTAACTTCTCGGATAAACCCAGCTTACATGAGCATGTCAACCTTCCCAACCGCATCTTTCATTTTCTAGCCTCTTAGGCTCCTTTTCTTCTGCTTCACAAGTCTAACGGTCGGGTCAATATTCAATTCATGCATAAATACCTTAGGGTCTACCCTGGCATATCCTCATGAGTTCAAGTAAAGACATCCACGTTAGATCGAATCAAAGCAATCAAGTCTTTTTGAAGCTCTGACCTAAGCTTAGTTTCAATCGAGATAGTTTGATGTTCACCCTCTAACACTAGTAGCTGCTCGGTTTCTTCTACAAGGGTCTGTAATTGATCAGTAAGGTCCCATTCAGCTTAATGGACAGTAAATAGCCCAAGTTGGATTGGACTTGGTTCCCCTTCACCTCACCAACTCCTTTGAGAGTCTTAAACTATATCACCTGGTGGAAGGGCAAGACCACTGCATCTATCATGTTAACAGGTGATCAGTTGATCCCTTTGTAAGTTAAATCCACTCTTGCTACCATAAATTTCACCATCTTGACATCTACACGGGGGGATTCCCCCAATGTTACGGGTAAAATGACGATACATGTGATTGGAATGATGTGTCCGATGAAGCCGACTATGGGCCATAAGCACTCCTCCAATTCGGAGGGATTGAGTCACATCTTATCAAATGCCAACAAGAACAACACGTCATACGAGCTCCACGTGTCCATCAGCAATCTCTTCATTTGTGCTGAGCCAATATTGGCGTTGATGACGATGGCATCATCATAGGGTATCTCTACGCCTTCCAAATATTTGCAAGCGAATGAGATGAAGGGTAATCCTCTTTGCTTCTTTCAACTCTGACATCAACCTCCAAGCATAAACCCTCCACGCTGACGAGCTTGTGCCTGTTGAGGCAAGGACACTCGCTATCACATCAATGACTTAAGTTGGCGATGATGTTGGGAGCTCCAGAGCCATGATCATGTCTTCGGTCCTCAGGGGTCATCACACGTCTGTTGTTTCAGCTCCTCAACAAATCTCTTCCTAGATGAGATGTTCTATATCTTCATTGAGCTGAAAATATCCTTTAGTACAATGACCATAATCCTAGTGGTATCGCCAGAAGTGATTCTCATTCCGCTTGTCTAGTTAGGTCTTTAACTTCGGAAGTCAGTGAAAATAACTCTCATTTTGTGCATATGCCATGACCTTGGCTCTTGGAGTTTTGAGTATAGTGAATCTTCGTTTGGTCTTCTCCATTCTTCCACTTAGGCTCCATTCACACTTCTAATTGCGTCTATCCCTCCTATTTGGCTCCTTTGGATGAGTGTCCTTCGCTCTATCTAGGGCAACATTAAACACACCAACATCACGGTGGACAAGGCTTTCTTGACTTTTATATACCGATCTACTCTCGTCAAGAGCTGACCTATCCTACGCGGAGACTTAGGTACAACTTCATTAGATATTCATCCAAAACCCCTTTCTTTACGGCGGCAATCGCGATCTCATCGCTGTAATTCTCCACTCAGCTTTTTGATTTTGAATCGTTGTATAAAGCTTCTAAGGGTTTCTCCCTCTTTATGTACCAAAGTAAATAGGTGGTCGAAGCTTCTCTATAGTGTCTTTCAAAGACATGCCCTAGGCCTTCTTGGTACAATGGTCTAATCTCTTTGTAATCCTGAATGTGCTCCAAAGTAAATAGGTGGTCGAAGCTTCTCTATAGTGTCTTTCAAAGACATGCCCTAGGCCTTCTTAGTACAATGGTCTAATCTCTTTGTAATCCTGAATGTGCTCCCCGTGGGTCCTCTCGTACCATCGTACATGTCTAGGTCAGGTATTTTGAACCTATGCGATCAGGGTGCTGAGATGATCTTGAATGGAGTGGGATCGTCATCCTCAGAGCTAGAGGAGGATGATCAGTAACGACGAGAGGGTTTTCTACTTCCAATTTTCTTCACATAAGGCATCAAAGATTCTAAGGGGGTTATCACTGTGGTCATCGCTGTCAACAAGGGAGCTCGACACAGATATGTTGTCTTGTCAAATCCTTTTTGATGCCCCTTGCTTAAGCTGCTGCATGAGCACATGATCTCGCGATGGTAGCCTCTTCTGGCAACCACGCAACCTTCGGGAGCAATCATAAAGCAATCATAATTACGACCATCCTCCAAGTTGAGGAACATGCTCAGCTCCTAACTCTAAGCTTTGGGAGATGTCGAGCTAAATGCCATGACACTATGATAGGCTTCATGGGAACGGTCAAACCATACGACTATTAGGATAGAGGGAACACATGTTGTCGTGTCAGGGGGGATAAGTCACCGAGAAACTGACATCTGGCCCACCCGATAGCATTGGTGGAGCCTGCTAATCTTGACAGGTTTGAGGGGAACTGGGAGGACAGTCGATTTGGGGCAGTTGGAGTGGATGTGACTATGTTGTTCTTTAAATGGTGGCTATCAATGCTTGAATGTTACTATTAACCTCGACACTGAATGTCTGAAGCTGATCTTAAGTCACAAGAGTCGGCTCAAATGCTCTTTTCCTCCAATGTCGGACTGGGATGATCTATTTAGGGTCAATTGTTCAATGGACCTCTGAGTTCTTCAATGACAAGTCATAACCGGTGTTAGCATGAATAACATGGTTACTAACTCGTTCCCACTGACGATGTCAAATGTTTCGGATGTTTTCTCACCTTGAAAATTTCGGGTAGACAAAGTTATGTATGGAAAGGGAGGATCTGTCAATTCAAGACCAAAGCCACACCAATTGAAGTAACGAGATCTAAGCTTGGATCCGAGGTAACTGTGAAGGCGAGGAGGAGCTTGGGATAGAACTCCTTTGACCAAACTCAGACGACCGACCTGTAACACACAACATCTCGTCAGAAAACCAAGGCTAGGACAATCAAATCCCCTTTGATGTTAAAGTCAGCCAAGCTAAAGGTGAACCCAATGTAACTACGACCAATCTGTTCGAAGACCAACTTGTAATTTCCTAAGCTATAATGGTGTAAGGACTGAAAGGATTACCAGGGTGTTGGGTGCAAGAATTCGAGCATCCCTCACTTTATGGCGGGTGGTGATGTATTTATACTGATCAGTGGTAGACACGTAATATTAGAGCTAATGTGATAACTCTAAAGGAATGGGATGCCCAGCTAGCTAAACTATAAATTAAGCCATTATCAGGCAAGATGTAGGCATGGGCCTTCCTATAAATCTCTTAAGATAATTCCCTATTTAATGGCCACGTGCTCTTTTAGGGGCCCAACGCTAGAAGTTCAAATGGGCTTGAGGCTTATTTATTAAGACATGGCAGGCACTATTAATTTTGATCGTCATATCCTAGAACCCTTGTACACCAAATATCTAATGAATCTAAGGTGTTTTGTTTATTGATCTAGTCATTGCAAAATATTCTTACTAACTACATTAACAAGCAAAACATCATGGGTTTACTAGAACTTTGGTATATTGAATTTTTAAAGTATGAAGATGAAAATGAACGATGCTAATCATCCAAAAAAATTGTAAAAGTAGACTCTTTGACGAGCGCATAGGAGAGAGTTCCTTCTTGGGTAGTAAATGCTCATATTTCTCTCTCCCTCCATATACACTTACATACATATACATGCATGCATGCATGAGATTGATGTGTAACATATAATATATGAGCACTTAATACATATGGCAGCTCTGAAAAGTACACTCAAATTTTTTTATGATCGGCACCAGTCATAGCATCTCATCAAGCAGTATAGCATGCACTGTCAACTTTTCAATTTTCAATAGAGTATGTCATTGTATCTCCCTTGTTATTACTCGAAATCCCCCTTTCACTTCTGCTTACGCCTTCAGTAGAAATGAACCTAGAAATGTAACTGTCACTGTAATTTTCGGTGGTACCGAAAATGTAATGATGAATACTAACTTCAAACCAAAGATAACATGAATCTACTTCCATAGAACATAATATCCTATTATTTTTTTACAATCACAAGATCTCATTCGTTAGAATATCGAGCGGCAAAAGAATTTAGTCCAAAATAGCAAATGAAAGTGGATCAGTTTTTTTATTCCCGAAGAAGAGCAAATCTTACCCGGATCTTCGTCCATAATGGTCCGGAACAATAGTAGCATTGGAATAGATACACAACTCGCTTTAAATACAAATACAAGAAGCCAAGTAGGTGGATTAGTCTGAGTGGAGAGGAAAAAAAGTATTGAACTTAAAATATTTTCTGGAGATATTCATTTTCCCGGAGAGAGGGATAAGATATCCAGCAAAATAGAATCTCTGATGCGGAAAGGGGTTTTTGATTGCTTTTGTTTTTTCGCATTTATCATCAAACAAATACGGGTACGGGAATTTCAATTTCTTTCACTAGTTTTCACTTGGAAAAGAAAATGTTTCATACTAACGGATTCGGGTCCATAACAATGGGTTCCAATGCACGAGATCTTGTAGCACTTATCAATGAGGCCCTATCAATTAGTATTACACAGAAGAAATCAATTATAGAAACTAATACAATTTGATCGGCTCTTCATAGACAAACTTGGGACCCTGTCGAAGTAAGGAACCATGGCATATATGTTTGGAACAGATTCCATTTTGAGAGATTTGAAAAAGCACTATCTCGTTGAAAGGTTCCATACATCTGCCCTTTCTCAACATATTTCTTTAGACGAAGACTCCGATTTTTCCTCTTTCCGGATGGTAAATATTTCTCAGAACATGGAGTGAATCAAAACCATGTTTGAATTGAAACTGAGATACGGATACAAGTTCTTCCCTTCTGAATCAGATAGATTCATATCTGAAAGAGGCCGACAATAAGTTCTTTCAAAATTGACTATTTGTTCCTCTCTTAGAGATGTTTTTATGCGGTGCTAACGATTCAATAACTATCTTTGTAGCTCCAGAATGTTTCAGCTTATGTTCCTACCTATTATCTGGATATACTAAGAGAGAAGTACGGTCTAATGAGGCTACTACGAAATATTTACTCATGTGCGGGGAAAGCTCTTCTATTTGGTTCATGGTTTCTCTTGGCTATATGGTTCATCTTGGGGGAGATCGAGCTTCAAGAAATAGTGAACGGTCTTACCAATACACAAATGTATAACTCCCCAGGAATTTCAATGCGCTTATATCCATCACTGTATAACACAAATATAAAGAGTCATGGTTTTTCATACAATTGATATGTTAACAAACTTTTTCCACTAAAGCATAATCTTTGATATATAAACAACAGTAAAACAAACATCTCAAAATAAGAGAGGAACAAGAAGTGCATGGGAAATTCTCAGGAAGAAGTGCATGGGAAATTCTCAGGAAGAAGTGCATGGGAAATGTAAACACACACGCACACTCACAGAGAAAGAGAGAGACGCAAGCCCGTATTTAATACACATTTGAGAAGTGCATGAAGCACGTTAAAGGACTGTAAGGAAAAGTTGGTGCACGTGTGTAATTGTGTCTGACGAGGGAACCCTCCATAAGTGTCTACGCAGGTTGAAACATGGAAATACTATCAAATTATAGGTTTCTACGATACATATTAACTGCAAATAGTGGTTACCTTTCTTGTGAGAGGCTTCTTTACTCGCAAGCTACTGGCAAATGCAGCAGAGAGTTTTCTAAGTGAGGACAGTCTCCAGGAAGAACTGTGTCAACAACAAAAACTTATGAATATTACAGTGGAATGTTTCTAACTTGTTCTTATTGCTATATCTTACCCCGTTGAAGGCACATCAGGTGATGGTTGTTCTGGCATAGGAGTGGTAGGAGGTGGTTGAGCTGGTAAAATGCTGCTTTGCTTCAGAACTGAAAATTAACCCAGAAGAAAATTCAGACACCAAAATATACCTGAAGTTAAATATTTCTCATTGCGATCAAGGGAAAAGCAATTTCAATATTCAATCATCAAAAGAGAGAGAATATCAGCAAAGAAGCATCTGCAGAAATTTATATATAATGCACATCAAAACGGCCCTTGCAAAATTCTGCAACTGATAGACTGCATACCATGAATATGACATGGATTCTGAGCTTTGGCACAGCAATTCTTGCATGACTGAAATGGACACCTGTGCAACCAATTTTAAGTACATTGAACAATTCACTAGGCAAAATGAGGGAAAAAAGAAATGAAAAAATAAAAAATAAAATGGAAAAAGAAAAAGAAAGAACAAGAAGAACAAGACAGGCATTTTCGAATGATTTAGTAGTAATAATAGCTCACGGAAATTTGACACAACAAGAAACAAGCAGCAAATAGTATACAACAATGCACCATAAATGTCAGAAGTATGTTTATCATGGAACTCGCAGATATTACAAAAGGAGAAAATAGATGAAAGGCAGGCACCTTATGTCAATTTAGATATATCAAATTACACATTGTCCCTCAGAATGCAAAATAGTGAAAGCAATTTAAAGTTTTAAACTGTTTGAGAGAAATAAACCGCTGACATCTACAAATGCTATACAGAATATACATTCAACATAGAATCCAGTGGCCTTTCTTTGATTTTTTATATAGATTCCAGTAGCACTTAATATGATTCTCTCCAAGTGAACTGTCTCTTTGTTCCAGCTAAAAATAGAACATTTCTAAGTTTCTATCAATAAATATCTCTGGATGAAGGCAGAGATTAAAAATTAGCATGACACATGAATCGATCTCTAATGATTCATCACTTCCCACTCAACTTTTCTGATTTACCACTCACAAATTTTATAATCAGTTCTCTAATGAGTGATTGTGTTACAAGTTAGTATCAGTGTCATTATCTATAACCTCTCATAAACAGGGTTCTCAATGAAGAATATTCATGATCACAGTATCACCAATCTTTTTTTTGGTGACCTGGACTCCCGCACCACTCTCCAAGTCACCAAAACTGTGAAGGATCAACTGCTTCTAAGATATTTGGTAAATATATTATCATGTACCAACCACAGCAATTATATTTACAAGTCTGCAATTCAAATTTATAAATGGATTGCAGCATATAGACTCCATAACATTAAGAAGACAATGTTAAGTACTTCATCATAAGTCAACAAGTATCCATTATGATTGTGAGAAATGGTCAATTCAATAAATTTTGCTTTTATGAATATACACAAACCCACAAAAGCTCAAATAATACAAAAGTTGTACTCTTCTCCAGGTATGTAAAACGTTTGTGACAGACAATTCAGTAATCTTAACCTCTAGCATTCCTTCAGCCAACATCGACAATGAGAATGCTATAGGCAGACTATTCACAGAGAATTTAACAAAATGCAGCATACATTGGAGATTGATACAGCTCTATTTGATACAGCTCTTAAGCAAATCTTTTCACATTGCCTCTTCATCTATGTAAGAGTAGCACCTTGAATGCGGATTTGAAAGCATCCAAGGCGTCCGTGACAAATTCTAGGGCTGAAGTAATGAAGACAGGAGGCCAACACAGAAAGGCCAATTTCGTGAAGTCGCTAACATTCGCACAGATGGAATCTGAAAATGATACATGTATCGTTGGAAAGTTCAGTTCGTTGGCTTTTCAAAAAGTTCAAGAATGCATGAATTGGATATTGGATGAAGAAATCACATGTCAAAAAAGTAAGATGTATCATGCTACTCAGATCCAATCCGAACTCAAACAGGATTTCAATTTCAGCACAAGTTTGAGTAGGAATTGAATTACAATTTCTAACATAAGTAAAGTTTCTAATAGAATTCTTATGAGATGTAGAGTTCTAATAGATTTAAGATTCTGTTGGGAATGGGGTGCGGCCACCTAGTGGCAATTTTGTAATTTTGGAGCCGAGCGGCAAACTTGTAATTTTGGGAGCTGAGGGCATTTTTGTAATATTGGGAAAATCAGCCCTTTATATTGAGAGTAAGAGTTAGGGCTAAGGTCATATGAAATTTGGAGAAACTAGACGATAGGTTAGGATAAATTAACAGTAGATTGAGGAAAGTTAGCCCTTTATCTTCAATAAAAGGGTAGAAGAGTGGTTTCCTCTCTAATTGAAACCATTATCTTGTATTTCTACTTTGTTTTCCATAAAAATCTATTAAAATCTCCCTTTCATTCCTCACATTCCTACCATTTTCTATCAAATTGGTATCAGAGCTTTACGATCCATGACGGAAACAAAGAAAAGATCGAAGCTTTGGAGGCAAGATTTGATGCCGAGCTCAGAGAGTTCAAGAAATCGACGGAGGAGAATTTCTCCTTGATGAGCAAGAGAATGTCAGTGGAGGAGAGACTCTCAAATCAGATCGCAACCCTAGTTGGCATCCAAATCGCTGCAAATATGAAGATCGACATGAAAAAAATTAAAGAGGGGTAGAAGCCCTAGATCTAAAAAGGAGCTCTCCAAACCCAGATCTGAGGGAAGATGAAGACCCCAACGTAGATCGGAAGAGAAAGAAGCTAGCTTTGGTCAATGGAAAGTAGAAGATCATTGAGCGGATCAGAGAAGTCTTCGCGGAGATAGATGAGGCCTGATCGAGCCCCTGAAGCACAACAAAAGGGGCGGTGAACCCCTGCGACTCGCCTGGGGCTGCACCGCCCGAGGGAGCCCTTGGCAAGGGGCTGCGAGCCCTTGCACGTTCGCTAGGCACCGCCAAGCCCCCTGGTTGCCTTGCAAGGGGCCGACGAACCCTAGGAACCACCCCAGGAGTGTCCCGAGCCATGGGCACAACCACCCGAGGCTCGCAGCCTCCAAGCGATCCAACCTAGGGCTCGCAAACCCCAAGCGGATCCCCCATGGCATCGTGATCCCTGGGCACAGCCGCCTGGGACTCCCAACCCCTAGGCGATGCAACCAAGGGCTCGCGAGCCCCAGACGGAGTCCCCAGGGGGCGCTGGCCCTGTGTGAATCCTCTGAGGCTTTGCCACCCTCGGGCATAGCAACAGGGGCCATGCGGCCACCACTTTGGGCCCGTCGGCCTTTCTTCGGGGCCTCAGCATGGTCACGCCCCTCCCACTGACATCCAGTGGCTACGACCCTGTTTTCGGGGCACAACGGGACCGTATGGCCTACAACAGAGACCAGGGCGTCACGTTTCTTGGGACATCTTCGAACAGGCCTCTGGGGCCTTGCGACAACCTACGGGATGCGGTTCCCACACTTGGGGAAGCGGTGGTCAGGCGAAAGACTAACATGGCATTACTAATGGAGAGGGAGTCCAGGTTGGGGTTACAACGAATGGGGGTATGACTTTGGGACATGGGAAGAACCGTGGGGAGACTTCGGAGCACAGCCTGATGTCCTTCAGTAGTTTCACTTCGGTCACCTGAGAGGAGCAGAACATGAAATTCCTACCATTTCCTATCAAATTCTTGAGACTTGAAAATCATGAAATCTAAAACTATAAAGAAAGGGAAGTTATCGTTGCAAGAGGATGAAAGAGATCTTGATTTCTTACAAGGTAATGGTTGAGCACAAATTGCTTCTAGGTTTTAAAAGATTTCTACTGTAGAAATTGAATGGTGAGAGTTGAGAGAATTGTCGCTCCGCTTTGTAATTCTCATAATACACCGAAATCATTGTAAACTTAGCAAAGTTATCTGTTAATTGTCTGTATGTACTTTGTTCGGGATTGTACTGCGCACTCCAAACAATCTAAGTCGGGGGGTCGGAAAAGATACGTTTTCCTTAAGAATCTAGACTCTTCCATAGTGGCGGGGAATTCAAGGTTACCTCCTTGGTTACATGATCTTAAATCACTGACCATTTAGTTAGGTATCCCTGTCTGCCAATTAGCCTTCTAGGTTTTGTGGCAAGTCCCTGTCTGACCGTCAGTAAGCAATCTGGCAACAACCCTAATTGACAGGCAGTCATATTTTTATGATTAATTCTTTCAAATGCAAAAAACCAGTTCTGATCAAAGAGAGGCTGCAACACTTTGGACCAAAATTTTGGCAACAGGTCTTGCTATGAGTCCCATTTGGTGAAGATAGGGGAGAACATCCTCTTTAGATAAAGGCAGGCGCTGCTCAACTGGGTTGCTAGTCAGCTAGACCTGTACGTTGGTACAGAAATTGATTGGTTCCCCCAGGATGTCTGTCACGCACTGGTAGGTATAATATTTGTTCAATAGTTGAGATCAATATCTAGGCTTCGCATGTTTTTTATTAAATCCTTTTAAAACATGCATTCACATAAACATGAAATAAAAGATCAGAAACTTAAATAGTTTATTGTTTACAGCAAAGTGATTACTTTCAATTAGTCAACACATGCATTATTGTTATGCATTGTGTATCTGGTCTCTTGGGTTTGCATGTTCATTATTATTCATTCTTAAATAAAAAAAATCTCAAACCCATGCTTGCATATCCATTCAGACCCAATTCCATAATAAATGGCTCATATTGGTCAGCTATAGAAGTAGATCAGATAGAGGTCCTTGTCTCTGATTGTCGTATTAAACTATGCTCACGCATAACTCTATTGGCCCCATCACAACTTGACAGTAAGCAAGTGCCATCCTGCTGTGGTCTGCTCGGCTACTAGTCTGTCTTTCTTCTCTTTTAAGCAACACAGACTTAATCCGTCTTTCTTCCCTTTTTGACATAAGGTAATGCCTCATATACCAAGACAGTAAAAGGTGACAAGTACAACAAGTACAAGCCCATTTGCCATTTGCCAACTTTTTGTGTCTTGTATATGAGACATTGCCTCATATGCCATTTGATACCCATTATTCTCATATATAGTGATATTCTGGTACGAAAACCCCAGTTTTTTGCACCATGTGAACTTTTTTAAAAAAATTTGATATTGTTTTTGCAAAAAAATTTGATGTTTAATCCATACAATTATATGCCCAGTGAAAATAATGGGTGAACCCTAGGGGGATTTGAGCACCGATCAACTCGTTACAAAATTTAATGGTTTCAAAACAATAAAACTTTTTGTAATGCCTTGACCGAAACACCAGATCACATTATTTTCCAACCATTATTTTTTGAGGGGTGTATAACATGAAATAAAGGTGGAAAAAAAAGTTTTTCAAAAAAATAATAATAATAAAGTTTTCGAACGGAAAATTCCGTGTTAAATGTTCTCATTTGAAGATTTACATATATATATATGAGAATAATGAGTATCATATGACAAGGGAGGCATCTCCACATATACAAGATACAAAAAGTGGGGTGGTACAAGCCCACGTTGTTGGATTTGGATCCTAGCCTAGGGGGGTGAATAGGCTTATAAAAATATTCTCGCGCCACCCACGAGAAATCACACGTAGTTAAAATCACAACCAGAGTAAATAAGAGGCAATCACAGAGTACGCACAGATTTACCCTGGTTCAGTCGCATCAATGACCTACGTCCAGCTCCAAGCAAATACTAGCATTAATATGTTCCTTCTGTACATCTACAATGGGGTCCTATCTTCAACTCCCCACCTAGACTGTACCACACTCAACAAAGTGCAGAACCCTATCAACATAGTAAATGCGTATCTTGACTGCAACAACACGTCAAGACCCTCTTGTCTAAACCAACCAGACAAGTCCAAAATAGTCACAAAATATGGTAAAAGTTTTTCCTGCAGAGATCATTACACTAAGACACGAATATAAAGAGTAAGAGTTTAGAAATACTCAGTTCGTGTCCGTGTAGTCGTCTCTGTCAATCAGCACGTCGTCGGCTCCAATCTGACGCAAACGGTGTCTCGATCCAACTCCTAGATCTCAATCTGTGGCTCGTCAATCTTCTGGTCTGTGAGTATAGCAATTCCAGTTCAACACTTAATTGTATACGGTCTGTGCACACAGAAATCCCAATAATTCTTTTCCACGTCAGCGCTATGTTTCGATTTGTTTTCACGCAACCACCAGCGATCGTCCTAGGGCATGCAGCGGTCAAGATTGCTTTCCCCGTCCGACTTCGCCGATGACAGCAGTCGACTCCGACAGCAGCGCCCGACTCCGGTGGCGCCTCCTTTGACGGCGACGAGAGGATGTACGGCAGTGGGCTTCTTAATCCTCTTCGATCGCTCGACGAGTTAGGGCAGCAGCAGTAACTCTCCGACTTTGGTTCGCCTTCTCCGACGATGGCGAGAGCTCACAACTCGTCGTAAAAACGTCAACCTTAAGTGCATCGGCAGCTTGATGGCGGTGACTTCGAGTGCTTCGGCGGCAAGGTGATCTTCGACGTGTGGCAGCGGCAGCTCGAGATGGCAACGCTAGCGACTAGAACTCACCGATGGCGACTCGAGGGCAGCAGCAACGGCGAGCTTTGCGTGGATGCGGCGGCCTCGGATCATGTTCTCCGACTCGATGGCGAGCAGCGCTTGATCTCCAAGAAACTCGTCTCGACGCCTCCGACGCCTCCGACTCTCCGACGGCGAGAGCTTGGCACTTCAATGACGGCATGCGGAAGCTCCTCTGCAGCAGCGTCTTCGACTTCGACGGCGATCTCCCCACGACAACGCGAAGGCGACGCGAGGGAGACGCTCCGACGACTTCGCTATGACAGCAGCGGGGTTTGATGGGAAAACTCTGATTCGACTTCTTCTTTCACAGCTCGGATAATAATGGCTTGGAGATTTTGTATGTAGGGTTTTTGGCCTTGGGGAACTTGCGGCTTTGATGTTTTGAGATGTAGATGCTTGCGGATGGGTACTTTTCTTTTTATGCTGTGCGGCAAGCTTTGCATACGGCAAGAGGATGAAGGTAGCCAATAGGACTTGATGATTTGGAGAAGCAGATTGCGGCTTGTAGAAGGCTGGATGATGGAGAGCTGAGGGTCTTTGGCCTTTTGGAAAAAATTTGCTTGGCTGCTCCGTTTTATTTTTGTTGCCGCAACTTGTAACCCTAGGAGATGTGACTATTTATAGGGTTAGCAAGGTTATAAAATGGGGAGGAGATGAGATTCCCTATCAATGGGTATTGGCTAGGAAAAGTAAGTGAATGGATGAGAAGTGATCCCTAGAATGTAGGAATAGAATATTTGAATTGGGATTTAATTGAAATTGAATAGGAAATGGGTAGCAACAAATCTCCCTAATTGATTTGAATAAATCCAATGACTTCTTGACCAAGTCATATTACTATGTGAACAGTACTTCATCTCTCTCCCAAATTGCTATAAGAATATCAATTCCTAACGGTTGACTTAGTCATCACTTTGAGAATTTATGTTCTCGCCATGCCTGAAAAACTCTTAGCACACACGTTAAATAGTTCACACGTGTTTGTCGTCATCAAACTAGAAGTCCTAGATCGTTGCAACCAACACACATAGGCTTGTATTTATTGTACCACCACACTTTTTGCGTCTTGGTATATGAGGATATGCCTCACGTATCATATGATACTCATTATTCTATGTGTGTGTGAATGTATATATGCACTTGACAAAAAATCTAAAACTGCATTAGTAATTTGGTGTATGAGCAATGGCTCTCAATCAGTCAGTATGAGCTGAAAATGAACAAAGAGATAGGCTTAGAAAGGAAAATTACATGATGACAGGAAAATAGGTTTAAAAAGGGATGATAAACTAAGAACTTCTAATCTACAAATTCGTGAGATGCATAAAGTACAAGGAAAAGCAAAAAAACAATTAGCAAACAACATGGTTCGTAGAGGAAGTAAAACCGAAGAAGCAAGAAGCTACAAAAGAAAAAGGAAAGATAAAACATAGAAGCGAACTAAACAACAAAACAAGAGGAGGGGAGAGAGAATAAGGAACGGGGAGGTAGAATACTTTCAGTTGAATGGCTGCTACAAGTGATGGTGGTGACAATACATCGTGGGTAGAGAGGTGGTTCTCTGTCGGATAGACTTCGGATTGCCAAAAAAAAGAACTGAACAGAATAGAGAGATGAGATGAGAAATGCAAATAATGCTAGATTTAATTATTGAATAACCATGTGGATGAAATCCCAACTTAATAAACATATACATATTCTATTAGTATCAAAAGGATAGTTATCAATATCTTCCTCTTTGTGATACATAGCGTACGATATGATAAGACTTAAGCGATTTTGATATATATCAAGTGACCATATTAGCCGGTGTAATATATCATATGACATGGTTGTCGTATCAAACAGATATGATATATATTGATCAATATTCCTATCAACCGATAGACATATTGTTAGCTAAAAATTGGGATTGTGTAAATCTTTATTGGGTAGGCTCTAGTTTTAAGCTCGACCCGTTTCATACGCAGTGTAAAAACATCATCAATTCTTATCTTCTCAATGATAATTACCCAAATATTTCATCTCAGCTTATTCCAGCTCATCATGCTTGTGAAGCTTGTCAATTACGTCAACCATTTTTGGATCTCGTATGGCCTTACCTAGATTTACTGACTCTTTAACCCCCACTTAACCTTGCCGACCCTTGAGAAGACCTTGTTTCCCCTTGTCGTTGTATAGGTCTTGCCAACACATGCCGTTCCCGTCGACCGTCTTCGTTGCTTTTTCAGGTTTCTATTGTATCTCCTTATATTCGTTCTATGATTATATATCTTCATATTTTTGTTACTTAGTTATAATATGCACAATTTGCATAATTCTTATATAACATAAATTTATCTTATGATACAATATATTGATACTATAATTATAGAAGAGGATAAATGATATATATATATATACATACATACTTATTAATATCATACGATATGTGAGTCATATCGTGCGATACGATACGATATAGGCACGTTTCAATACGAATCGTCGGTCCATATCTACCTGATGATATGGATTCCATACTGTACAATACAATATCATATCATATCAGACGATTTTTTTGTATAATCTGATATGATATGTAATGAGTTTTTATTGTTCGATTTAACATGTTTTGGGTTTTTTTTAAATTTTAACCTAAACCAATGGGTTTTAAGGCTCGACCGAGCTTATTTCACTCGACGAAGCAGCTAGGAGCCTGAAATCAAAAAACAAAGTCGATAATGAGCTCAAAATCAAAGACGACGATGCATCCAAGCCCAAAAACGATGACGAGGCCAAATCGATGACCGACGGCTCATCAAAGCCCAAGAGACGCTAGACGATGATGACAACCAGGCACTTGATAGATTTTCAGTAAGTTTTAATGTTTTTGGGTATTTTATGCTTTTCTGTCATTGTTGTTTCTTTTTTCTTATAATTTGGTTCTTGATTGTATTTTTTAAATTTTCAATTTATGTGTTAGTTTTTTCTCTTTCAATTTCATTTTTTAATTTGTGTTTTTTTATTTCAGTTGGGGATTGATTTCAATTTTTTTAAATTTCATATTTAACTTTTTAATTTTGGTTTGTTTCATTTCTATTTATTTCTAAATTCAAGTTATTAATTTTGATTTTTTAATTTCATTTTATTATTTATTTCAGGTTTTAATTTTTAATTTCAATTTATTTTTATTTTAGTTTTTAACTTTAATCTTGGTTTATGTTTTTAATTTTAGGTATCGAATATTAATTTATCAATTTGTTTACTTTGTCAATTGGAAACTTTAGAGATGAAAAGAACGCGCAAGAAGAGCTATAAGAAAATTGATCTGGCATGGATCATTGTCTGCAAGTAGGACGGTAAAAAATTATAGGTCAACATGATAAAGATGAAGGCTCATTTAACTGGAACACCCCAGGATATCGCTCCATGTTCATATTATCCGAATCAAGTTTGAAAATTATTTTGCGATGTTAAAGAAGTAAAATGAAGACGATGATGATAAATGCTTCAAAGAAGTTGAAATGAGCAGAAGTGGGAGCATGAACATTAGAAAGGAACCATTGATTCCTTTGTGATTAAACGAGGACCGAAAGACGGTAAAATGAGGTAAAACATAACTGATAAATTTGTGAAGGACCATGACACATTGTGCAATGACATTACTCGATTTTGGTACAGGGATGAAAATTTGAACTTTCGTTTAAGCTGGTGAAAACTCCTTTATTTACAAAGATGATTGAGTCAGTTGTTGCCTACAAGAAAGGACTAAAATCCCCTTTCATATCGTGAGCTAAGAGTCACATACCTAAAAATGAAAATGAAAAAATAGAAACAATTAATTTGGAAAAGTATTGGATGTAATGGAAGATAACGGGATGCCCATTGATGTCTAATGGATGGACCGATGAGAAATCAAGTTCCATCATAAATTTTCTTGTTAATGGTGCAAGTGGTACATTTTTCCTAGAATCCACCGACACGTTGGCTATATCGAAGAATGTAGAAGAATTATTCAAGTTGTTTGACCTTTGTTGGAGAAAATTGGTGAGAAAAATGTGATCCTAGTGATCACTGATAGTGTATATTCGTATGTTTGTACGGGAGCAATGTTGGAGGAGAAGAGAACGCCTCTTTTTGAAATCCTTATAGTGTTCACTATATCAACAATATGTCAAAAGATATTGGTGATTTATCGGTACATATGGATATAATTGAAAAGTACAATATCAACGTCTGAATTTATCGGTCACCACTTGCACAATAGATTACTCTTCCAACTTCTCAAATGGTGCATTCACTAAGTCATAGATATTACTTATCATTATGTAAATCATTAGATGGTTTCTCTGAATCATAGAACATCGTCCTTGCATAACCATGAATGACTATGTTTATAATGCTCTTACCCTTCAATCGGTCCAACAATCGGTCACTAGACTATACCCATGCAATCTAAAGTTTCTAGAAAGGATTCCAACTACTCCTCCTTAGAAACCACCTTCTTTAAAAGATACTTCTCAACAACCTCGTAAGAAGTCAGATCTTTTAAATTTGGTCCATACTTACCTACTTACCAACTGTTTTTAGCATCTAGCCAAAAGAAGAGCGATCCGCCATACCAAATGGTGATCCTATTTCAAAAATATATCGTACGATCCACTCTTATCCATCTTGCCTTTCCTTCTTTCAATGTTCATTAAAAGTGGTTTGCACACACCTTTTTTATCCTTCCACAATTGCTCCAACTTTCTAATCCATTGCATATGTATCTGCTTGTCAATAGGCCTTTTGAACTTTTAACCTCCATGGCAAGTATCATGGGAAGAATCCACCTCAACTTCCTTGTCTCCAATGATCGTGTTAGGAACTAACAAAAGATACGATTTTTATAGATAAAAAAGTAGCAAGAACAAGATAATTGAGCGCAAAAGAGGTGCGCTCTCCTCTCAAGACGCCGAAGAGGACGTCCGCACTCATTTAATCTAGATCTAATCTAAAGACGCTCGAGAGAATATCAATCATCAAGCATACCCTCACAAAGGCGGCCACCCTATTTATAAAAGAGAGGCTCGCGCGAACACGGCCAGTGATGGGCCTCTTAGACCCGCACAGGTCTATCAATACTCCCCCCAAAGAGCCACCTTGTCCTCAAGGTGGTGCCTGCAAGTCCCGGCAGTGCTAATCCGAGTGGGAGTCGTCCTCCCCTCTGATTCCTTCGTCCTCCACGTCATCATCCTCGTCGGCTTTCGCTATCAACACTTGAAGCTTTCGATCCACACAGCAGTGTCTGGGAGTGAAGCGCTCGTCGCATCTGAAACAGAGCCCCTTTTGCCTCCTCTCCCTCATCTCCGCATCGATCATCCTTCGAAATCTACCTCAGTAGTGGCTAGTCGAGGTGCCCTGCTGTAACTGCCCATTGTAACTGCCTCCGCCTCTCCTATCCTCAGTACGGGAGTCCTCTACCATTTACGCCATCTCAATGACCTCTGAAAGCCCACTGGGCTTGTAGGGCCTCACTGCAGCTCAAAGACTGGGTCGTAGCCCCTTCAAAATTGCCCTCCAGTGAATCTGCTGCTCCTCTACCAACCCAGAGCTCTACCCTCTATGCAAATAGCCGCGGCCTCCAACTTCTGCGCCTCTGTTATGCTGTGTGCTGCAAAATAGAATTATCCGCCAAAGTCGGAAGGTAGTAGTGCTTGCCGCTCGTAGCCCCATCCTCCTTGTCTCTGTACCCCTCATCACCCTCAAGCCTGCCCTCTGGCCACTCCTGGTAGTCTCGGTACCCTCCTTCGGCACCTGCGATGTGTCTCTCCTGGTTCAGAGCCTCTCGCCGTTCCCTGCAAAAAACCCTTAACTCCTGGAAAGTCAGACTGCCTGGAAGAGTCCGAACACAGGGGGTTCGTGGGTCGGAGGGTTCGTAGCCCGGGGGGCCGTCGATCCTGGGGCAGGCGGATAACCCCCGCCCTTTTCGTGGTTGGTCGAGGTCGATCCTCTGTCAAATCCTATTACCATGGATTCATCGTTTGCCACCAACGATTTCTTGATCCCGTCGATCTCGCTTGTAAATTTCGCCTCCAAAGCCTCAATTTTGTCTTGCGATCTCGTCGAAGCCGTCATGGATCGTCACGTGCTCCGATACCAAATTGTTAGTAACTTACAAAAGATACCGCTCTCCTCACAAGACTACGCTCGAGAGAATATTCACAAAGGCGGCTACATCATGGGCATGGGCCCAAGGGGTCTATCAGATCATTGCATCTCTAAAAACTTGAATCTTTGCTTCTCTGATCTCTTTCAATACTAGTGTAGCTTTAATGTCTCATTTGCTTTCAACCTAATGTCCTATGAACTTTTATTCCAGAAGCATGATTTCTTTTTTTTTCCGCAAGATGTTTCTTGAAACGACTAATACCCATCTCTTATGACATCATCATAAAATTTACACTTCACTTTGTCAGATCCTAACTTCTTTTCATGATCCCAAAAGCTTATTCCCAATGTGATGGATGAAGCCTTGCTAGACGCATCCGAGGACATTTTTCGATTTCTATCAAAACAATTAAACATTCACAAAAGATTGAATTAATATAAAACATAAAAAAATCAAATCATACCAAAAATATCACCCCCACTAATCTATAATCATACCTATGTTAGCTTCAATTCTAGAATGCCTTGCTTATTTCTAAAAAAAATCATATATTTAATTCATGTATTATAATCATAGGCTCATATATTCTCTCTTTAATTTAATTACTAATCATATTATAAAAATCATGTATTTTGTAATAAATGTAATTGTGTAAATTTAACTACTAATGATGTTTCTCTCTCGCTCTTTCCCAGCAGCAATAGCAGAAGCGATAACCGACTGTAAGAGAAAAAGCAAAACTAGAGATAATAGCAGAATCAAGAGCAAAAGTGACAATCGTTTTTGCGGTGCAGAAGTGGCGACCTTATCTACTTGGCAGGCGCTTCATAATGAGGACAGATCAGAGGAGCCTCAAATACCTCCTGTAGCAGAGGATTGTCACTAAGGAACATCAAAAGTGGTTGACCAAGTTAATGGGATACAATATTGAGATCCAGTACTGGCCATGGATCGAGAAGGCGACAAATGCATTATCGCAGAGGGAGGTGGGCTCACACTTGTCGGCCTTGTCGGTGCCTATTTTGCTTGATTGGGAGCCATTAATGTGAGAGATCGAGGATGAGGGTCTAGCGAAGATTTGCGCAGCACTACTACATGACCCAGCCGCGCATCCAGGGTATTCGTTGAATAGGCAACGTCTCTTATACAAAGGACGTCTGGTGTTACCGAGGGGATTGCCTCATATTCTGAGTGTACTACAGGAGTTCCATGGTAGAGCGGTGGGTGGCCACTCAGGGGTCCTGAAGACCTATCGGCGCCTGGCTAGGGAGCTTCTTGGAAAGGGATGTGGACGAACGTAGTAGACATGGTGGAGAAATGTGACATATGTCAGTGCCGCAAGTACCTGTCAACAGCTCATGGGGGGTTGCTACAGCATCTTTTTACCCGACCGAGTTTGGGAGGAGGTGACCATGGATTTCATCGATGGTCTGCCAAAGTCAGAGGGCTATTCTGGCATCATGGTTGTGGTGGATAGACTCAGCAAGTACGCACATTTCATGGCGTTACGACATCTCTATACTGCAGTGACAGTGGCGACGACATTTATCAGGGAGATCGTAAGCTTCATGAGATTTCGGGCTCTATTGTGACGGATCGGGATAAGGTCTTTCTTAGCTCCTTCTGGAAGGAGTTGTTCAGGACGCAGGGAGTACTGAAGAGGAGCACCACTTACCATCCCCAGACAGTCGACCAGACAGAGGTCGTTAATAGGACTCTTGAGACATACCTGCGCTGCTTCGTATCTGAGTCCCCAAAGCAGTGGGTGAAGTGGCTGGCTTGATCGGAGTATTGGTACAATACATCTTTTCACACTTCTGCCCATACCAGTGTTCTAATTATCGGTCCGATATCCGATATATCGGTCGCAATATCGGAATTATCACTTGGCCGATACGATATATGCTATTTTAATGCGGTTTTCGATATTTGAGGAAATATCACTGATATATCCGATTTGGGCCGATATTGTAGCCGATATTTCCTTTTGAAATATCAACCGATATTCAATGTTTTTTAAGTTCGGTTAGCGGGTCGGTCCACTAAAAAGTGGATCCGACCCGACCCAAATCCATGGGTTAAAACATAATGCCATCGGGTTTTTGGAGAGAAAATCGCGAGTTTGCCCTAATCACTGCTCAACTCCTCATGCTGCTCCGCTCCTTTAGCCGTTTCGATCAGACCCATCAATCAAAATTTTCTGGCGAAAGTTGATCGTGGTTCGTCGTTCGATGTTCAATCCTTGCAAGAGAGGGGTTTCCAATCAAGTTAAGTATTCGTTCCTTTTTTCAATTTTTTTTCATTTTTTTGATTTTTTTTTAGTTTTTTTATTTTTTTCCAGTTTTGGGTTTTTTGTCGATAGAGATTCGACATACTGCATTCAATCGTTGCAAGCGAGGATTTTCCGATCAATGTAAGTATTCATTCCTTTTTTCCCATTTTTTCCATTTTTTTCATTTTTTTGATTTGTTTCCTTCCAGTTTTGGGTTTTTCAGTTGCTTGAGCTTCGGCATACGGCGTTCGATCTTCGCAAGGAGGATTTTCCGATCAAAGTGAGTATTCTTTACCCTTTTTCATTTTTTTTCATTTTTTCATTTTATGTTTTTTTTTCATTTTTGATTTTTTTATTTTTTTTATATTTTTGATTTTTACTTTTTTGCAATAGACTTGTACATGTTGGATGTTTTTTATTTTCAGTTTTTTCAGTTTATCATATTTATTTTGCCACAATTGCCATCTTGCATAAATGGATGCCCTCTGTCAAATAAATGTATTTTATTTTTGAGTTGCAAGTTGCAAAGAGATTTACTTACTAATTTGACTGCATACATACTGGATATTTTTTATTTTCAATTTTTTCAATTTATCATATTCGTTTTGCCACAATTGCCTTCTGCATAGTGCCCTCTATCAAATCTAATTTGACGGCAAGCAAAAATGTGTGAAAGAGGGGGAATAATGAGGACTGGAGTATCAATCTGCTCACTTGAGGAGAATAGTTTTTTGCCCCTTGAATCATTTCAGTTTTGGGTACTTTAAACAGCACATCATATAGTTTATATTTTCTTAGATAGATCTATTCTTTTATTTGATATCATTTTTAAGTCTCTGATATGACACTCTGATATTTAGTCAATATCTTTGATATTAATGTTTAACAAGAGAAGTCTAAGCAAAACATACTTTTATTTGAGTTAGTATAGTTTATATCTTCTTAAATACATTTATGCTGGCATGTATCATCATTTTAAGCCACTGATATGACACTCCGATATTTGGTCAATATCCCCGATATATCCCCGATATCTGCAATCCGATATCAAATTTCCTAGGCCGATACACGACCGATATCCGATATTTAGAACACTGGCCCAGACCATCCCCGTCAGAGTCGTGTATGGACATGATCCCCGGCATTTGCTTCACTATGGTCGCCGCTCTACACCAGTTTCCCAGGAGGACCAGTATCTTGAGGAGTATCTTAAGGAGAGAGACCAAACATTGAAGGAATTGCGGCAACATTTGACGAGAGCACAGCAGCTTATGAAGAGCTGGGCGGATGAGCATATGCGGAATGTGAAGTTCGCAGTGGGAGACATGGTGTATTTGAAGCTGCAACCATACCGCAAACGCTCTTTGGCACATAAGCGGAATGAGAAGTTGTCGTCCTAATACTTTGGACCATATGAGGTGAAGACCAGGACGTGCAAGGTAGCGTATAGACTGAGATTACCTCCAGATTCAGATATCCACCATGTCGTTCATGTGTCTCAGCTCCGTTGGGCTATTGGAGACCAAGCTTCTTCCTCTTCACTACCCCGACACTCACGGATGACATAGAGGTGCTTTTAGAACCGGTCTAGCTGAGAGGTTCGCCAGGAAGACTCGGGTGCGGGAATTGTTGACTAGGTGGATCGACCATCCAGATCATGAGACATCATGGGAACCTTATGATGTTATTGCACAGAGGTTTCCGGACTTCCACCTTGACGACAAGGTGGTTCTTTCGGACGGAGTAGTGATGAGATCATCACGTACCAAAGACGGCGGCGCAAGACGGTTCGTGGGGCGAACAATTAGGCCAATGGAATTTTTGTGAACTTTTGGGCATTTTTGCAATGTTTGGATTTTTGAGGTGTCTTAATGTAATTTGGGCTAAATCTGCATTTATATGTTGGGGAGGGTTTTTCATTTGGGCCTTATACTTATTTTGAGAGTAAAACCCTAGATTAGAAAGTAGAACCCATAGATCAAGTGAGAGTAAGCTTCCTCTCTTAGATTCTATCTTGGAGAGTTGATTTCCTCTCGAATGAAACACTTCTCTTGTATTTTCTCTTCTCAATATTTATAAAAATCTCATCTTTTGTTCTTCAAACCCTGGAATTCTCATTTGTTGATGAGGATTTTTCCATTTGGGTCGTGTTGGATATTGACTTTCATTGGAATATTGGGATTTAGTTTCAACCCCTACAGATGCTAAACTGAAATCCTTCTTGATGTTATCTATGGTTGGAAATATGAAAAGCATGTGTTTTTATATATGCTTGTGACCCCTACTCAATCAATGGTGAGATCTTCTCTGAGATCAAAGTTAGTTATTCCTCCCCTCATGATTTCATTACTTGATGCATGTAGATGATTAGATAATATTTTTGACTGATATCAATTAGGATACATGGTTAGGTTTGGGGCTATACTTAGTGATATTAAAATGAAATATTACCGTTCTCACATGTGACACATGTTGGATGGTAGACTTGACAAGGCATGCTATGGCTCTTGAAATGTTGGAAATCATAAGGTTGAATAACTGTATGTAATCATGAGAATGTTAGACATCATGTATGCATAGAACCCCTAGCCATGTAAACTAATCATGATGTGACACTTGGACTGGTTGGGAGATTTTCGTCTCATTCAAAATTGTATGATGCATGCTAGAGTAATCCCTTCATTTTTATACTGTTATCAATTGATGCTTGCAATGATCAAACTAGAAAATCTTATGACATCAAAATATAGTGATTGATTGGATGTGTTATGATGAAGCATGATCTTAGAACAGAACTGTTACTTTTTCCGTGCATGACGCGTTGGACTTGGTTATTGGTGTCACCTTACACGTGGCATCTTATTGGGCATGTTGGCATAATGACTCCTGAAACTACTAGCATCATAAAACATGAATGGATATAACTCATATAGCACACCAACCATAATAACTAGTTTTGATGTGACCCTTGGACTTGATTAGAGACTGTATCATGATGCATGCTTAACCAAACAAAACACTGGCACTTTAAAACATCTTTTAAACAACACCACTTGATGCTGAGAGTTATACATCTTAATAACACTTGGCTCTTCAGACTCTTGGGTTTTGGGATAACTCATATTAGAGAAAGTACGGAAGCAACGGAAGTCATGCTTTTGATTACATGATCGCATCAGGAGCTCCGACCTGGCCTCATCATGCATCCAATGTGTCCCTGCTATTATTGCTAGTATTGTCGGATATTATTTTGAATCTTTCATGTCTCTGTTATGGACTCAGAGCCCCTCCTATTTCTATTTTGGGCTTGGCCTAGGTGAGCGCCCCGTATAACAAGGTGAACTCCTGATTGCTTACTATACTCTCCAATATGAGTCACGACTAAGTATTAGATAATTGTTAGAATATTGATATTATAACTCTAAACTGTAAATCGAATTTGTATGCCTACATTTAGTTATTTATTTTCATTTCTTGATATACTTTTAGTCATGCTTGTGTATCCTGTTTTAATTCTAAATTCTAGAATTATTGTGATTTACTTGAACATGACGACTCTTCATTTTTGTTGCACCATCGAGTACTAATCAGGAATACGAGGAGACCCCGGTCCTTGAGGATTCTGAGTTTGCTATGCAAGACGTAGACTTTTGATTGTGAGGTTGTGAGCATATCTCTTACGTACTTTTCTTTATGTATTTGTATGTGTAATGTGTCAGACTTTGTAATTCTTAAGTAATAATAAAAATTTCCATGTGAGTACAATTTAATACATCTCTGCACGTGGCCTATATTGTTTTCACGTGTAAACAGCAGGACTTGCATCACATGTGAAAAACAGTCACGTCCCTAGGAAGCAGGGCGTAACAGAACCCAATGAAACTGTGTCAACTATTTCAAGGGAGCTTTCATTTCTCATCCATCACATGTACCGTCGTGAAGATAACTGCTTAGTTCTTTTCAATCATGCTTCTTTTAACATCATTTATCGAAATGTGAATCTTTAAAGTTGTGTAGCAGCTTGGATCAAAATTAGTCTTTTTAGAGTTTAAGTTGATTATTTTTAGTCATTTTATATTTCTTTTGTTTGGGTCATTTTTGTATCTTAGGTCTTTTGTGTTTTCTTTTAAGAAAAACTTTTAATTTTATTTTTTTAGAAGTGTGATTCATATGATGAGTCTAAATATGTTTCTAGTTAGAAGTTTATTTTTTCCTAGAAGTGTGGGTTTATAGTTGAATGTCTAATTATGATGTGACTGAATTAAAATATGTCAAAATATGTCCTTTGTAAACTTTAATTGCAATCTATTAAAAAATTTGCATGAGATGGAAGTGTTGGCAAGAAATCGTCTGACCATAAAGTCTAAATGAATCTTTAGACGGTCGTCCGATCTCTGGGATGAGAGGGCATAAACCCTAATTTATCATTTGGTTTTGAAAGACCCCATTAGTTCTCCAGATTCTTCAACCACATTCTTAATTCCCTTTCGTTCTGAATCAGAAGGCAATTTTTCAAAGCCATGTGTTTTGGAGATAAATGAATGTACCATTAACGTGTTCATTGTTGGTCAATGGCGAGAGAAAACAAGATTAGGACAAAGGGCGAAGAATAAATTTTGAGATTTTTTTTTAAAAGGAGGAAAAAAAGAAATGTTAGCAAAAAATATGACGATGTGGATCATCCAATTCCATGAATAGCATGGTTAACACCGGGAGATCATGATAAAGGATGAAAAAAAAAGCATTTGAGATGAAGAACAGATTAACAAAGAATATGACAATATGAATCACCTACTTCCAGTGTTACCTTGGACAGGTGTATCAAGTGTCTGAGTGTCCTAAACGTCTGACGCAGCAAACCATTAAAACATCATGATACGGGAACACTGATGTGATTCGTTACAATACTATATATCAATATATTAGTCCCGAGCTTTCTTTAATTTTGTGTGCTTACCAACCATGACATTGGCATTTTAAAAATATCATGGCATGTGTTTGGATGACTATGGGGAGTAAACGGAACATAATGCTAGTTATATTACTTACCTTTGCTTGTTTTCATTCCTTCATTATTCTTTATGGATTTTTCGTATTATATTTCTTATTATATTTCTGAGGGTTTCCTTTCCATTGCAACAATCCTTACACATTTACAGGAGTCATGCCCAAGTTTTGAGACACATGTACAAGCATCCCATATGAGAACATGTTGTACAAATGGCTAAATTTCATACAGATGATAGTATAGAAAGATCTCACTTCTTAGCGAAGGATACCCACCCATGCACGGACACATACACACGCACAAACTAACCAACTCCACACCTTTTAAGAGTGGGATATTTCTGAACAACTACTCACAGTTCACACTAAAACATTAACACATGCATTAACACACTGCATAAGACCAATCCCCCCTAGACACTTGTTACTTTGCATGCCTAACAACCAAAGCAGATTCTAGGTTACAGAAGGTTCTAAAAAGACATCCCACATGGTCTGGTTTTGGTTCCAGATCCGATTCACATATATTTGCATCCAAATCTACAATGGAACCAGCTAAAATACCAATTGCAACCCCGTATAAACCATTTCATGACTCGTATCAAAAGTTTGCTCCAGAACCGAAAAATATTTTCTTCAGCAATTTCTATCCTAGTCTTCATTGACAACTTAGAATTACCAAATGAACAGAGAAAGCTTCCCTGAACACCACAACCATCCCCCCCCCCACCCCCCCCCCCCCCCTCCCAGCTTCAAAATAACTTCTTCAAATTCAGAAGAGCCTTAAGGTCTATTGCATATGTTTGATTTTAGTTACAAGATTTGAACAAAACACGGGAAGGCAACAATTTTATCCAGATACAAAGTTTCTATGGGTGAAAGGCATTCTCGAACTCGAGTCATAATCAAGCTGACACCCTCAACCTGTTTGTCGAATGGGTAGGAACTGGTTCCGGGCAATAATGTATGTCCAATAAGATAAATATTGACATGCCCCACCCCCCCCCCCCCCCCCCCCCCCCCCCCCCCACCCCATGTGCAGACTACACTCCTACCGAAGGGATTTGAAAGGACATATTGGGCATTTGCTTTAAATTTAACATGTTTAAATCAAAATTAGAGAACTCGATTTCGACTTCAGTTTCGATTTTAGTTCCTTCAAAAAAAATTGATCTCGGCAAGTTTCAGTAGTTTCGTGTGTTTCGTTTCAGGTTTTGATTTCGTTTTTACCTTTTTTTACCTTTTTTAATGTAAATATTCGTTTAGTAAAGTGTGTCTGATAGTTAAATTTTTTTCGAGGCTGGTTCATCGTCATCTTAGCCTTCATCCCAAAAATCTAGAGTCGGCTTCATTGACTCAATAGAAAGATAGACAATAATAAAATAATGATAATAATAATAACATATAAAAATAAATAAAAATATAAAGTAATAGTAATAATAATATAATAATTAATTAAAAATAAATAAATAAAAGAAGTAAAAGAAAATGAAATAACAATGAATAAATACAAACAAGTTAAAAATCATGTTGGATTGTAACATGTCGGATCGTGATGTCGGATATTTGATTTTCACCTATTATGATCTAAAGTTTTCTCTTCTATCAAAACAAGAACTTTCATATCACATCTTATCACTTCCTTTCATATCTTTTTTACATTTCTATCTCTTGATCTAAATATTCTAATGTTCTATCTTTCTAACTGACGCATCAATAGTTTTCTACATATATGGTCAAACTATTTCAACTGATGTTCTCTCATCTTATCCTCTATAGAGAGCACGCCTACCTTCGCCCGAAGATTTTCGTTTCTCATCTATCTTTTCTAATATTTACACATCCGCCACAATATTTGCATATCTTCCACATATTTTGTTCATGTTTCTTGGGGATAACCTAACATTTGATACCATATAACAAACTTGGTCTAATCGATATCCTATAAAATTTATCCTTTAGCCATAACGGTATATTCTGATCGCACATTTCTATTGCGGCGATAGGATTGGCAATTCTGATCTATCTTTAGCCATAACGGTATATTCTTATCGCACATTTCTATCCTTTAGCCATAACGGAAAATAAAAGAGTGGCAATTCTGTAATTTCAGGACAAGTGGTATTTTTGTAATTTTGGGACGGAATAGCATTTCTATAATTTCAGGGCGGCTACTGAAAACCCTAGGCCAGGGGCAGTTTGATAATTACGGGGCGGAGGCTTATTAGACAGAATTTATTATAAATAATATGGGAAGATCATGAGTGTGATTATGAAAAAATTTATGAGAGATTATTAGTAGTTATCTAGATTAGTTAGCACTACGTTATTGAGAGAATAGCCTTCATCTCGAATTGAGACCAAAATCTTGTAGTTTCAAAAATTACAATAAAAATCATATCTTTTGCCCCAAATTTATTCTAAATCGTATCAAATTAGTATCAGAGCACTCAGATCTGGGGCCAATGGCGAGAAAAAGGTGGAGATCCTAAAGAAAACGATGGAAAAGTTCTATAAAACGATGGAGGAACGACATCAAACGATGGATGAAATGTTTAAAGGAAAAGTTTTCTTCGGTAGAATCCATGTTGAGACAACTATTGGAGATGAAGAGCCTCCCACAACCCCTGGTGGTGGCTACTGAGACATTTTTGAACGGGGTTGGCTTAACGGTGACGCGACAACAGAAAGCAACTAACAAAGAAAAAGCTGTCGGCATTGAGGAGGAATCCAACCAAACGACGGATCTGAGATGGCGGGACGCACCACCTCAGAGGCGGTCGGATTTAGCCAAATCAGACCAGATCCATGCACGACGAAGGTGTTTAAGCGAAAGAGGGCCCAGAGTAGTTCGACGACGTGCACTTCCCGCGTGCCTTGCAAGAGGGGGCGGGCGGCACGAGCTTTCCGTGCACCTGGCCTGCCCACGACGACGCAAGCGGTATGTCCTTCCCGTGCGGGTGGGGCCGTGCCTGCTGGTGCAGGCGACGCGCCCATCAAGGCGACGTCGGATGGCACGTGAGGAGCACTCGCCTGGGCCGCCCACGAGGACACAGGCGTCGTGTCCTTTCTGACTACTGGCACGAGTAGCGTCCCTACCTGGGCCGTGCACGAGGTCGCAGGTGGCGATTTTTCTTTCCTGCGCAACAGGCCCGCACACGAGGAGGCAGGCGACGCGTGCTTTCCATGCATCGGGGACGTCTGGCAGACGATTTCGACGACGGTGGAGGCTTTCAGGGTTCCTACAAAATTTGGGAAGGCAGCTAGGGTTCCGACGAGCTTGGAAGAGGCGAACGGTTTCGACGAGGTCGGGAGCAATCCAAAACCTCCGTTCGGAATTCCACCTTGATGACAATGTGTCTCTTTGGGAGTGGAGTAATGATAGGATTGAGGGCATAATAAAGGAGTGGCAATTCTGTAATTTCAAGGTGAGTGGCATTTTTGTAATTTTGGCTCGAAATGGAATTTCTATAATTTCATGGAGGCTGCTGAAACCCTAGGACAAGGGCAGTTTGGTAATTACGGGGCGAGTGCTCATTAGAGAGAATTTATTATAAATATGGAGAGATCATGAAGGGGATTATGATGAAATTTGTGAGAGATTGTTAGCAGTTATCTAGATTAGTTAGCCCTAGGTTATAGGTAGAGTAGCCTTCCTCTCGAATTGAGGCCAAAATATTATAGTTCCAAACCATAATTCAATAAAATCCTATCTTTTTGCCCCAAATCTATTCCCAATCATATCATTTTCACTTCAACCAACCTGCTTTGATTCGATGATCAATATCTTACTTAATCTCTACCCCTCTTGAAAAATCGACATGAGATACCTAAAATACTAACTTACCGATATACTTCATCCAGCTTAGCTTCACCGTTATATCATCGTTATATCTTACTCTGCTAAATTTACATTCATATATTCGGTCATGTTTCTGCTTAGTTTGGAATCTCAAGTCTGCAAAATTTATCTCCAAAATTTTAACTTTGCATGTACACCACTATTCTTATCTATCAAAATAATATCGTCTGCAAAGAACACACACCAAGTTACCTCTTCTTGAATATGTCTAGTGAGCCGATCAATCAATACAACAAAAAAGAGAAGACTCGGAGCTGAGTCTTAATGTACCCAATAGTGGTTGGGAAGTTGCATGTTATTTCTCAATAAGTCTTCACATTTTTGACTTCTCATTGATACATGTCATCAAGTAGAAAGCAGAATTTAAAAGGGCCCCCTTATTCCTTAAGATTCAACATAGAACCTCTCTAGGCACTCTATTGTATGTCGTTTTGGATAAATAAAGCGCATATGTAAATCTCTCTCTCTCTCTTACTTTATATTGCTATATAATCTAACTAAGAAGTTGGATTACCTTTGTTGTTAAACGTTATGATAAGAAATCAAATTAATTTTATGATATAATGATATTCTTTCTCAATATAAACTTGAGCATCCGCTCTCACAGCTTCATGATATAACGCATTAACTAGATTCAATGATAATTAGAGCAACTTTATATATCATTTTTATTTTTTACAAAGTTACCAAGGAATACTTCTACACTCTTTTGGTATTTTATTTAGTTTTTAAACCTTATTGAACAGCTTTACTAGCCATACAACAGCTACATCACATATACATTTCAACACCTTAATAGGAATCTCATCTGATCCATATGCTTTTTTGATTTTTATTCTCTTTAAAGCTTCTTTCACCTTACATGATGTGATTCTTGGCATAAAACTATGAGTCAACTCTTCCGATAAAACATCATTATATGATAATATTCTAGGCATGACTTCAATTAAAGAGTTTGTCAAAGTACTCTCTCCACCAACCTTTGATATCCTTATCATTTACTAAAAATTTATATTTTATCTTTAATGTACTAAACTACACACAAATCACTTTGTTATCTCTCATTCAAGCAAGCCGATATATGTTTTTCTCCCTTAGATGTATTTAAGTGTTTATAAACATCGACATATATCATAGACCTAACCTCTTGAATAACTTTGTTAGCTTCTTTCTTAGCTATTTATATCTCTTCACAGCATAATCACATCTGTCTTCTAAGGTTCCTATAAATATCATGTGTAGTTTTAATAGCAATTTTCACTTGCTCATTCAACCATGATGTCTCATTACCTAGCTATAAATCTTTTAAGATACACTGAGGTCCTTTGTGACTATCGTTCTTATAAAATCAGGTATCATCATCCACATAGCACTCGTGTCCCGTCTTAAACTCCCAATCAACCTCTTTGAGAACTCTTTCTTTGAAACTTCTTTATGTATTATCATTTAATTTCAATCAAGTAATCTTATGATCAATCTTAACTTTGTTGCTCTTTGGACACTTCGTAAGATGCGCATCTAGGATCAAAATTTATGATGGATAGTTATACTCTCTGCTAACACTATCTAACAATCTTGAGTGGTTGATTGAAAAAATATATTAAGCCCACGTTGATGTAGAATAAAAAATATATAGAGTAAAATAACTTTTAAGTCATCAATTTTAACCTAACTAAAGTTAACATGTCCTAATGGATTGTGTTCTTTAAGCCATAAAGCCCATATCAACTTGTTTCAAGATGACTAAAGCTAATGGGTTAGTGGATCGAAATCTAAACCTCTAACTTAGAACATTAAAGTCAGCCCTTCATCCTTACTCTTTATGTTTTAGATGCAAGAGCACATCAAATAGTTGAAATGAGACATGAGATGAGCACATGGTGAAGAGCACATGGTGAAGCTGGCAGTAAGGATATTCACTCTCTCCCTATAACCCCCTAACCTCTATTTTTTGGATTGCTAGGTTTGGGGTTTGGGGTTTTTATGGTTGCATTGTGTTGACAATTTTTTTCCGAAATTGGTTAGGGGGTTTACTAGATGTGTATTAAACTTCTTCTATAATGATTAATGAGAAAGTTTTGTTTGTTTAACTTTTCTCGTCCTTCTTTTATTTTTTTCTATTATGCCTTTTATTAATCAATTTCAAGATGGATATGAACTGAATTCACTTGCTAGATTTGTTTTTATGATAGATTTCACAAATTAGGACATGGATTTCGTTATAATTGCATAGTTTTTGTTATTTTCTCGGTTCTTTGAACAAAAATGGGATTTGAGGGTTGCTTATGTGAGTACCTGCCAAAACCAGTGTTTGAGGTATCGACCGATACCATTAGGTATCGGCCGTATCGTATCAGTATCGACAGTTGACGATACCGAAACCAAGGGTTAGTTTCAGTATCGACCGATACTAAACGGTATCGCTTCGGCCGAAACTTGCCGAAACCGGCCGAAACTGACCGATACCGTTCAGTACCGATCAAAGACGGAGGAAGAAGAATGTGTAATTAAATAAAAACTCTCTTAAAATCCAAAAAAATTCGTGAATCAATAGGTTGCATAGAAAGCTCGGTTAAAAGAGAGGAGAAAACCCTAGGGTTTCGGCTTGAAAATGATGAAGAATTAGACGAAGAAGTGGCAGAACCAAGAAAAAATTGCTGAAAAAAAGAAGAAAAAGAACAAAGGAAGATGATGAAAAAATTGAACTCACCTCATCGTGTTACCCGCCTCGCCGAACCTGCCTCCTGCCTCGCCGAACCCGCCTCGACCAAGAGTGTGAGAGAGCAGAGAGAGAAAGAGGTCCGAGTCGCCTTTTAGGAGATGTTGCGTTCTTTAAAAAGGCAAACTTGTAGATAAGTGGTATGTGCGTAAAGTAAAACAATCGGTGTGCATATCAAGCGGATATTTTGTGGCAATCCTGTAAATAAGTGGTATGTGCGCAAAGCAAAATGGTGGGTGCGCAAAGCAACGCCCACCGATTTTTTTGGCAAACTTGTAAATAAGTGGTATGTGCGCAAGGTAAACCAGTGGGTGCGCAAGACAGGCTTTAGGATTTATTCATTTATCTAATATTCAGTATTTAAGTACCAAACTTTAGGTATTTAGTATTTGATATGATTACTAACTCAAATTTAGTTTATCTATTTAGTATTTAGTATTTGATAGTATATGATTAATATTTTAGTTTGTTAAGTATTTAATAGTATTTGATAGGTTTAGATTTAAGAACCTCCGAAACCATCTGTGTGTGTGTATAGTATATACATATTTAAAGTATCTTTGAAACCGAAACTGATACCCGAAACGAAACTGACGAAACTAGCGATACGGACGACACCGAAACTTGCTTCCGAACCCGCCGAAACGGGTGATACCAATAACAAAACCTAAATTTTGGGAAGAACGATACCCAGACCGAAACCGAGACCTAAAATCTTGACCAAAACGACCAAAATTTTTAGATTTCAACTAAAACCTCGAACTTTGGTTTAAATATGATATGTGAAATCTTATAACCTTACATGTATACACAGAGATTGAGATGGGTATCATGTCATATGAGGACAAGCATTATATGGCATCCAAAAATCCACTCGTCATTTTTTTAAAGATCGGTTCTAATAATTTTTTATATTCATATTCTAAATCCCCAACACAGCATCTGTTGGGTGAAACCAAAACTTTTTTGGTATCGATCTAGGTATGATAAAAGTTCTTGTTGTAAAACCATTAAATTTTTAATAAGTAGGTCGACAATCAAAAAGTTTTAGCTTCACTCATTATTTGATGTGTTGCGGTTATAAAATATAAAGATCAAAGTAAAAGAAGCCAATCCTCCAAAATATAATGGAGACTAGACTCTTCGAATGTGTTATAAGAGCAACGTAATCATATGTATGACATATAATACCTATTTTTATCATGAGAATAATGGGTATCATATGCCAATTGAGGCACCCCCTCATATGCCAAGACACATAAAGGGGGGCGAGTACAACAAGTACAAGCACATGTGGGCTTGTACCCGCCCCCCATTATGTGTCTTGGCATATGAGGGGGTGCCTTATATGGCATATGATATCCATTATTCTCTTTTATCATATATATTTATATATATGATTAGCTACAAAAATTTTATGTATTTTTTGAATGAAAACTTAACGCTCCAAATAGAAAAATTGTTAACAAAATCACAAAACCTTTTTCTTTGGCCGTGATCAAACACATCTAAACTATCTAGAAACAAACTTTCAAATTATTTGAATATGTTTTTACATCAAGTGGCAACAAAATCAACGTTCTAAAATTTTCTTAAAAGTAACTAATTTGTAACCTTCTTGATGCATAGGTAAAACATACTAAAATCATTTCATATTTTATTAGTATATAACTTAGATGGATTAGGTCACATGCAATAGAACAAATTTGTTATTTGAGTTCATAATATTTTTATTTGAAGAATTAAGTTTCCGTTCAAAAAATAAACGAATATTTTTACCATCCAACTCATACATACATACATACATATGGAAAATATATATATGAGCTAACATCCCATTTGCAAAAATGGGCTACCTACTCACAAGTATCCCGAACATTACCGCTACTTGTCTCATCCGAATAGTGATAAGAATAGAAGCATATGAGAGGGCATTCTATTTTTGCAAATGGGCTCTCTCTCTCTCTCTCTCTCTCTCTCTCTCTCTCTCTCTCTCTCATATGGGTAGAATTTTCCCTATGAATTAAGACCTAGCAAAGCAAAAGTTTTTAATAATAGCGTGTTTCACAATAATTGTGATTTTAAGAACCCAAAGTTTATTGAGTTTTAAAACATCAATACAAATTTTATTGAGTTTAGGATATCAATGCACATGGAGAGTAAGATGGTTTCGCACAAAACAGCTGATGGCTATCTGATATAGTCAATTAAAAGCCTATAAAGAAATCAGCTATGCTAAGCGAGAATGACGCAACAAGAAAAGTCCATCTAGGAAGTTGAATGAAACAGCTAAAAGCCGTGAATTTTAAGCCAAGAAGAAGGCCAACAAAATTTGAGGCCACAGAACCATGCTCACATTAAACTCCATAGGGTGATGTTTCTAGTAGATTATTCTCAACTCATGGTACTGTTGTTGTTGCCTAATCAAAACATCAATTATGATGAGATAAAAAAGCTTTGGTAACAATGGCTCAGGTACCACATAACTAAGTAAAACAGATATACAGACCTGGAACGAGCTACATTGCCGCACTTGATACACTTAGGCTTGTTTTGCCCACGCTGGCTTGGCTTTGGGGTCTCAAGGGCCATCAAACGCTGGGGAGTTGTGCTCCCGTTAATTGTTGCAGGTTCTCCAACCTTGTTGTTAGTAGGGACAGGAGATGAAGCAGCCATGACAACACGAACTGCACAAGAATATAAATGTCAAGATGTTACTCGCAAGAGATGGACTTGTCAAAACACATTAAAAATCCATACTGTTCAACCAAGATCGTAGCACAAAAATCCTCATAATGACAAACTTAAAGGGGCAATTTTTAAGCTGGAGAAGTGTTATTCATATCTAACATCTAAAATGCCTTAAAATTTCAGATGTTCTAACAAAATCCAATCCATCAATTACAAGTACTTCAACTCAGCGGATTTATTTTAATATGCTGTTCACTTGAGCATGCTAGAGGTACGACTCAAGAAACCCCTCATCATTTTGATGCTCGTTTATGTGACTGTTAAGAAACTATACTACTATAAAAGGACTTATTACTACAACTACAAGCATATCAAAATCTAACAAAATCATCACAGTTTGTAACCAAATATTTGCAAGAAGATTGTAGTTCAAAATCTTCTGAATGTCTATGTGAGAAAAATGGGTATCATATGACATATGAGAGATATCTCTCATAAATATCGACGTGGTACGTCCTTCAACTGGAACAAGTGGTCACATATGGTGTATTTTTACCTCCTGTGGATGAGAATGTGTAACGTCAGCATCTATAAGAGATATGTTACATATGTCAAATGATACCCACATATATATAGCAGTGTTCCTATACAAAAATTTTGTACAAGAACACCGTGTGAAAAGCTTTTTATTTAATTTTTTTTTGAATTTTTTGGGATTGATCTTGACATATATATACCCTAATACTAAAATATAGGGTGAGCCTTAAGGGATTTGACCATCAATGGAACCATTACAAATTCAACATTTTCAAAATAATAGAACATCTTGTAACGATCCAATAAGTGGACAAATAAGAGGGATTTTATTTAAATTTTGATGTAAGAAGATATTAGTATGTATAGATCGCATCTAATGGTTTACATCTTTAAAAACATTAAAAAAAACTTTTCTCACATTTTTCGCATGGAAAACTTTTTGCATAGGAAAATTTCTATTTACATATAATTATGGCAGTTCAAAATCGTCTATGATATGTTGATGCATTGCAACTGGAGTGGCATGTGATCATAGATTAATTATAACGTTAAAGGAAATTTTGATAGGATGAAATTTTGATAGGATGCTGATAAACCCAAATATGAGGTGTTGCAAGAATTATCAGCAATCAAAAACCATGCCTATCCAAGGTATAACTGAATGAAAAAATTTTAATTACATGATATAAGGACGTCCTAGAAAATAAGGATAATGTGAGAGAATTTTTTACAAGCTGCATGGGCACGGATAATACAAGTATAAAATAGGCTGTGGCTATACTAATTTGCATAATCTCAAAAGATCACAAATATGGATTCTTCATAGAATATGCAAACAATTAATTAAAAATTGGTTTTTTCGCATATTTGTCCTTTAAAATGCGTATTTTGATATTTAGCCTTTATATATGTGTATTTGCCCTCAAGTCCCTCAAATCGTAAACTTTACCTTAAATAGTACATCCATCCATCCTATATTCTGTTAAAGAGTTAACCGAACTTAAATTAATTAACGCTTAAATAATGATTATAGTTAATTAATTAAGAATTAAACATTAATTAACAATTAACCTACCCCAAATCACCCCCTCATTTGTTTTGGACGACGGCGATGGTGCCACCTCCTCCCCGTCATTTGTTGGTGCGGATGAGCACCGCCTCATCCCCCTCCTCGTTTGAGGAGGAGGGGATGGAGGCGCACCGCCTCCGCTCCAAAAAATGACAGGAGGAGACGGCACCTCCTCCTCCGCCCGCAAAAACTGACGAGGAGGTCAGAGGTGGCGGTGCTATGACGAGAGGCGACGGCACCTCCTCCTCCTCCTGTAAAAACCGACGAGGAGGTCGGCGACGGCGGCGGCACCGCCACCTCCCCCTTCTCCTCGTCGGTTTTTTGCAGGTGGAGAGGCGACGGCGGCGGCACCGCCACCTCCCCCTCCTCGTCGGTTTTTTGTAGGTGGAGGGGAGGCAGCGCCTCCTCCCCTCCTCCGGAGGGGACGGCGACGGTGCTACCACCGCCTCTGTCGCAAAAAATGACGAAGAGGAGGCAGTGCCGCCTCACCGTGAGCCGTCCGGACCCCCAACAAAAAAACCCCAAGCCCTAATGGAATATTCCTTTTCTGTTAGATTTTAACAGAAAATTAGATAGAGTGACTATTAAGATTAAAGTTTAAGATTTGAGGGACTTGAGAGAAAATACCCATATTTAAGAGATAAATATCAAAATACGCATTTTTTTAAGAGACGGATATACAAAAAACCCATTATAATTTCAACTGAAAAAATAAATTACTTTTCTCTTGATCCCTCTTGTCAATCTAATTACAAAATTCTAGAACTAGAGATAGCTTGCATTCAGCATAGGTCATTTTCTTTTCTTTTATATACGTACATGCATGTGTATACATGGATGTCCTTAAACATGATCACACAACATGACCAAGTTTCACCACAGGGTGTTGCGCGTGTTTTTGCGCTGAAGTGGAGGACTTAAAAAGGCCGGGATTGACAACCCCAACCAAATTAACCTAAGTCAACTTGGCTTAGGTCTTGACCAGCATTGCCAATCCCATCCAAAATGCCCAGAATAGTATGCTTTGATTTGTGGGCGGCGTATGCATAACTCACAATCAAAACAATTCCAGTATGCTTTGACCGGTGGTAGAAAGTCTTGAGGCAACAGTATGCCCAAATTGCCCACAACTGATCGAATCACAAGTACACTTTGATTGATGGGGGAGTTGTGTGGCAATAGGATGCCCAAAATAGCCACAG
The DNA here is from genome assembly GCA_030789695.1 of Scilla litardierei. Classification (NCBI taxonomy): domain Eukaryota; kingdom Viridiplantae; phylum Streptophyta; class Magnoliopsida; order Asparagales; family Asparagaceae; genus Scilla; species Scilla litardierei. The sequence continues at coordinate 303,930,336 of CM061142.1, read as the reverse complement.
CTAATTGAATCACATACAGAGCTCATTGAACCACATGCAGAGCTCATAGAATTATGTTGCAACCTTGGTCAAACGGCCTTTCCCATTTTGACCGGTATTGGAAACGCTGGTTACTTTGGATTAGATCAAATTTGGCCGTGATTACCAATTCCTGTGTTTTTAAGTCGTTCCACATTCGCTCACTTATGCGCCCAAAAGCGGGTATGGCTAAAGTTGGTCACTTTCCGTGATTACTTTTGAATTTGGTCTACTTTTAAAACTCTTTTAAAAAATTTGCATAAATGGAAAAGTTGTTTCGTGTATATATATATATATATGGCAATCTTCCATTGCGAAAAAGGGGCTTTTCGCACCGTGCGAAAAGAATTTTATCTTTTTTTTTGAAATTTTTTTTTTCAAAAATTCTTTTTTTGATGTTTAATCCATACAAATATATACCCCAGGGAAAATAATGGGTGAACCCGTTGGGCATTAGAGCACCCATCCACCCGTTACAAATTTAACGGTCTCAAAACGTGCGAATTTGATGAAATGCCTTGATCGAATGCCAAATGACATTATTTCTCAATGATTATTTTTTTGAGGGGGTATAACAACATATAATGAGAGTGGAAAAAAGAATTTTTGAAAAAAAAAATTTCAAAAAAAAACTAAAAACATTTTCGCACGGTGCGAAATGTTCTCATTTGAAAATTTTCATATATATATATATATATATATATATGAGAGAATAATGGGTATCATACGACATATGAGAGGGTCTCTCGAGAGACCCTCTCATATGGCGTATGATACCCATTATTCTAATATATATACACACACACACACATATTTCAGCTGAAAATATCAAAAATGTTGCAACTTTGAAGTCTAACCAGTGCATTCTTACATTGTACAAAGTAAATTTAGAACCATATACATGGAAGTATAGAGTCCGAGTAGCAAGGAGGAAGAAAACACATGCTAAAGGTATCGACTTGGGAAATATCAGAAACCAACTTCAAGAATTATATAGCTAAGCAAGTTAACATTGCATGAATTAAAACCATTTGAGTAAGATTAACCCTAACCCTAATATTCAATCCGCACTAAAACCTAAATCGAACAAGAGTAACCCCAGATAGCCCAACCCATCGTATTATTCAACAATTTCATAATTCATCCGACAATCGAATTTGAAATCTGAAAAATACCTGCTAATTTCCAAACAAATATATTTCTTTCCCTTCCTTCTCCGTCTCCAAATTTGTCTTCGCCTTCGTCGCCTTCAGGCCTCAGCTCGCCGGCGTCATCGCCGCCGCTGCCTGAACCACCGCCGTCGAATGGGTCACGTGATCGGTATACGGACTGACGACTAGAAAAAGAAGGAAGAAGGGAATTGAGTTTCGTTCGTCGATGATGGGTCAGGGTAAAAGTGGGTGACGAGCCTAAACCCGCCAAGTTATAGCATTGAGTATGAGCTATACTCAACTCAAGGTGTCCAACGATCCGGTCCGGCCCGGCCCGGCTTTGGCCGGGCTCTGGGTCAGGACGGGCCGGCCCGGCCCGCGGCCCAGCCAAGCCCGGGCCCGGGCCGGGCCATGGGCCACCCATTATATTTAAAAAAAATTAAAAAAATAAAAAAAATAAGAAAATTTGTTTAAAAAATCTAAAAAATCTAAAAATATATCAAAAAAATCTAGTTATTTACTTGATAAAATTCAAACAATTGGAAGTAGATAATTAAGCCCGAAATTTTCCTAAGGTCCCGGGTTGAACCTTTAAATTTTATTAATTAAAATCTTTTTTTGAAGGGGGGACGTACATCGGCCAACCTTACCCCTCATACAATGGCCAAAACAGAAAAATAATACAACTAAGAAAATAAGAATTCATCACTCAGCTTCTTCATCGGAATCTTCAGAAAGGTCCTTCTTGTTCTCTGAGCAGCTTTCGGCATGGAACCAATCCTTCGCACATACCGCAACTTCAACAATGTCTTCCTTCAGCCGCGATCTCTTATTGCTCAGAACGCGACCACCTGCACTAAAAGCAGACTCCGAGCAACTGTAGAAATAGGTACAGATAACAAATCACGTGCCATAATGGAAAGAATAGGATAAACAGATTCATATCCTTTCCACCTGGCAAGAGGATCAAAATACTCATCGTCTATTGCTTCCTCCGAAAAGGAAAATGGATTAGCTAAATATTTGGATAGTTCACTAGTAGAACAATCTAAATTTACGATTTTTTGTTTCTTCTTTCCTAACATTTGGCGAATCTTACTAGAAGTAGAAGCAGGAGCACTAGCAGAGACAGATGAATTAAGTGAAACATTACCATATTTAGCCTCATAATTTGCATACATAGTTCTTAAGCTATTTTTAGCAGCAGATACATGTTCAACATGGGAAAATCCCATGTTTTCAGAATACAGTTTTAATAAACCTAGTGCAGCATCCTCCTTAAAACGAGAATCAAAAACTTTAGACAATGAGTAAAGAAGAGGAACCGGATTCCAATACTTAGCTAGTTTTGCAGACATTTCAAGTATCATAGGCATTATGGTAGGGTGTGTACTTTCTCTATGCCTAGATATCTGATCAGAAATTAAAACTAATTGTTCTAATCCCAAATAAGATGTTGGGTAGTAAACCCCAGAAAATTTGTTTGAAGCAGTAAAAAAACTTCTAAAAAGTCATGCAGATGCTCTACAGTTAACCACTATATATCAGTAATGTCAAAAGCAGGATCATGTGAAAGATATGTAAGTGCATAATCTGTAATCTGCTCTCTATTTTTAAGCATGGATCGCAGCATTAAGTAAGTTGAGTTCCACCTTGATGCAACATCAAATTTAAATGCCAGGTATGGTTTTTGTCTAGTACGACACAGTTGTTTGTACTGAAGTCGTCTAGTGCCAGAAATATGTATGAACAACATGAGATTTCTAATTTTTTCGTGAACAAGTAGCAAGTCCATCGCGAACTATCAAGTTCAAGACGTGACATGCACATCTTTGATGGAACAACCCAATCACATCAAGGGGCAAAGTTCTTTTTAAAACGTTAATTGCACTAGTGTTATTAGATGCATTATCAAACGTAATTGAAAAAATTTTGTCTGCAATATTAAAATCATGAATAATATTCATTATTACATTAGCAATAGCACCACCAGAATGTGCTTCCTCTAACATTCTAAAACCAATAATCATTTTATTCAGCAAGTATGAATTATCTACATAATGAGATGTAACACATAAATATGATGCACCCCATTTTGTGGTCCAAATATCAGAAGTCAACGTTATTCTAGATTTTTACACTAGCAAAAGTTTCAATCAATTTAGCTTTACCAGCTTCAAAAGCTGACATAGCATCTCTTTGAAGAGTGTTTCTAGGCACTCTTCTAAAGGCAGGGTTAAGGGCCAACTGATTAAGTCTTTCTAAATCGGAGCTTTTCCCATAAGTAAATGGTAATTCTTGACATATTACAAATCGTGCCATCTCTTTCTCAAAGTCTCAGTAGAGTATGAGAAATTAGATAAAGGGGAAGAAGAGCCAGATAAGTTTAGTGTTGTCTGTTTAAGGTCCTTTTTTAAGTGAGAGGCATGGTGTCTCTTTAGGTGGGTTGTGCCATCAGAAGGTTTGCAAGTAAAATCAGATCTACATATTTTGCAAACTGCCTGCGTGTCTCTGCCCGGGACAGTTTCAATTGAAAAGTGCTCCAAACCGCAGATTTTGTTGATCTGGGTTGGGTTGGTGGTGTTACTTGTGTAGGTGGAAGTAGAACATCAGCAGGAATATGTTGTAATTGTGTAGCAGCGTGTACAGAAGATGTTTGTGCAGACATAGTATAGGCATGTTGCATAGTATTTGGGTACTGATACGATTCAGTTTGTTCAGTTTGTGTCATTTCCAAATGGTCATAATTTTGGGTTTCTGGGATGTTATTCCTCATCATGTTAAAGTTATCTTCCTCCTCAGTGTTGAGGTGGAAATTATAAGTCCGGCCCCTACGGTTTGGTCCCGACATTATTCTCAAAATTTAAGAACCTGATTTGTTGACAGCGGATTGAACTGAGATGATGATGACAGCGGAGGAAGATGAGAGAGATATCGATTTAAGCCGCGAATCTTGATCTTGCTTGAGAGGGGTTGATCTTGCTTGCTTGAACGTATGAGAGAGTTTGAGAGAGTTTGAGAGTGTGAGAGAGTTTGAGAATTTGAGAGTATGAGAATTGTGAAAAAAAATGAGGGGTTGGTTGAAATTTATAGGGGTTTTTGGTGTAAAATGTCCAAAATACCCCTCCCAAATAGCCGTTTATGACCGTTGGGAGGGGTATTTTTGGTCAAAAGCCCAAGAAATGACAAAAAAACCCCTCCCCCATAATTCTGCCCATATTTGTCGACAGAAAAAAAAACTGCAACTGTCATAAGACCGTTGCAAGATGCAGGCTGCAGTTGCAGGCTGCAAGCTGCATGCAGGCCGGGCAGGCCCGGCCCGGCCCGCAAAAACCATCCCCGGGCTTGGCCCGAGCTCGCCGCCGGGCCGGGCAGGCCCGGCCCGCCGGGCCGCCTGGGGTCCGAGAAGCCCGGCCTGGGCGCGGGCCGGGCCGGGCCCGTGGCCCGGTCAACGGCTCCGGGCCCAGGCCGGGCCGGCCCGTTGACCGGGACGGGAGGGCCGGCCCCCGGGCCCGCGGGCCATTTGGACACCTTGATACTCAACCCGCTAAGATAGTCGAGAAAGTCAAACTGGCAAGCAAAAATACCCAACCCATGTCATTACATATCCAATAAGGAGTGGGCGCACCTTGGAGCAAGGTTACATCAACCCTAAACTAAACCCGACCGCGGTTCGGTTCCGGTTCCGGCAGAACCTAGAACCGGAACCGCACCGGTTCCGGTTCCGGTTCCGGTTCCAGGCCGATTCCGGCTCCAGTTCCGGTTTGAGTCCGATTCCAATTTCGGTTTGGTTCCGGTTCGGGGCCGGTTTCGGTTCGGTTGTAGTGATATTCTGCGTACCATTATAATAGTTATTTTAGAGCTATTGATATTCTGTTCTTGAAATAATGCATTTTAGTTGACTAAAATTTGTATTGTTTATTGAGCTTTCCATTCAATTTCTATTCAGTTTACTTAATTAACTAATGATGAATGTATTTTCTACAGTTCTAAGAATAACGTTGCAGCGTTTCACAGAACAAGAGACTGAATGTGTCAGCTACCATATACAGATTTCTTATTTCATAGATTAGTATTAACACTTCGGAGGGGGAGGGGGGAGGGGGGGTTATAGATGTACCCCTGCTAAATTAACCTATTGTTTTCATCGTGTCCTGCAAGTAGACGTGTTTCCCTTGTAGCTTAAAGAGTGCACCAGTTATATTTAAATTTATGTACCGTTGCTACCCTAACATATTGTTTTCACCATGTCCTAGACGTGTTTCCCTTGTTGCTTTCATGATATGATTTGATGTATTAGTCCAAAGCAATCATAAAGAAAATTTACACATTGCATCTTTATTCTTATATGCTGGCTGCTCCTTGAATTTTTAGTTCGCACTAGTGTTGCAGGCTGCAGTAAATGGTTCGGTCCCCTGGTTCCGGAACCCGGGAACCGAACCAAAGAACCGGAGAACCGGAACCGTCGGTTCCGGTTCGGTTTTGCGGCAGCGCAAATCGGAACCGAACCGGCTTGGCCCGGTTCCGGTTCCTGGAACCGGCCAACCGGTTTCGGTTCAGTTCAGTTCAAAACCGGTTCGGTTCCACGGTTCGGACCGACCCGTGGTTGGGTCTACCCTAAACCCGGTCGCCTGTACACGACAGATTTCTTTATTTCCCCGGAGAATTTTAAATAAATCGGTGAATACCACCATGCAATTTCAATATAATACCCACGCCTTTATTGGATGCACATTGAATATAGACACAAGTTTTTGGCTTCACAAAAATACAATATTGTTGTAAACTTGGTGGCTACGGAACCCATAGCCCTGTATTTATAGTAATAGGGTTACATAATGGGTGGATACCCAATACACAGATGGGCCTCCAAAAGCCCGTTTATAACACTTCCCTTATCCATCCATTGTTGTAAGCCGTAATGAGCGCTTCAGGGTTCATAGAGCTTATCTGACCATGGGTATATGGATACTTCTGGATCCTAAGTTAAGAGTTCTTGCATCGTCAAAACTTTTGCCATGGAAAACCCAGTGGGAAAAACCAGTGGCTAAGGGAAAAGAGTACAAGTCTCTGTAACTTTCCCTGATCGATAGATATCATCAGAGGTGGATACTTCTGGATCCAGAGTTGATGTCGTTGCCTCGTTAAAACCTTTGGCTATGGAAAACCCAGTGGAAAAAACCAATAGCCAATGGAAAAAGAGTACAACTCAACATTAACTCCCCCTGAAGTGTACAAGCTTCATGCTTGTAGATCTTTCAACTGTCTCATCCCAATCCCTAATACAAGTTTTCTAAAAATACAGCGAGGTAAAGCTTTAGTAAATAGGTCAGCCAGGTTGTTGCAAGCCTGGATCTGCTGGATGTCGATCTGTTTGTCTACTTGTTGTTCATGCATCCAGAAGAGCTTGGGGGAAATGTGCTTCGTCATGTCACCTTTGATGTAGCCACCTCGTAGTTGAGTTATGCAAGCAACATTGTCTTCGTACATGGTGGTTGGTCCAAGATCTCCCGTCTTTAGGCCGGTAGTCACGAGGATGTGGTGGATGACTGATCGAAGCCAAAAGCATTCTCTGCTACTTTGTGGATCGCAATGAGCTCGGAGTGGTTGGATAAGGTCGTTGTTGAAGTCTGCTTCACAGATCTCCATGAGATGGCTGTCCCACCGTATGTGAATACGAAACCAGTCTGGGACTTTGCGGTGTGTGGGTCAGACCTGTATCCTACATCTGCATAACCACCTAAGTTGGAGGATATGCCTTTCTTGAAGTATAGTCCCAAGTCCACAGAACCTTGGAGGTAGCGCAGAAGGTGCTTCACTCTGTTCCAGTGGCGCTTTGAGGGTGCTGAACTGTATCTGGCTAGTAGATTAACTGCGAACGCTATATCGGGACGCGTGCAGTTTGCCAGGTATAGGAGTGCTCCAATTGCACTCAGGTAGGGTACTTCGGGACCCAGTGCTTCCTCCCCCTCTTCCAGCCGCCGGAAGGGGTCCGTATTAACATCCAATGATCTGACAACCATTGGTGTACTAAGCAGATGACATTTGTCCATCAGGAAGTTTTTCAGCAACTTCTTTGTGTATGTGGATTGGTGTAACGGGATTCCTCCGCTTAGGTTTCAATTTGTAAGCCTATGGTCTTTCATCTCAAAGGTCTGTGTGAGACTCTTGTATATCTCAGCTATCTCTTCAGGAGATCCGATGATGTTAACGTCGTCTACGTAGACGGCAATAATTATGAATCATGTTCCTTTTGCTCTTATAAAGATGCAAGCGCAGACTACATTAGTTGTGAATCCTTGTCGCACTAAGAATTCACTGAGTCTGTTATACCACATTCTTTCCGACTGTTTTAGACCATACAGTGATCTTTGGAGTTTGACAGAATAGACATCCCGAGGTCTTTCTGTCATTTTCGTCGGTAGTTTATATCCGTCCGGGAGTCTCTTATAGATATCCTTATCTATATTTCCATATAGGTATGCAGTCACAACGTCCATGAGCTGCATATCCAGGCCTTCCTAAGTAGTTAGGCCAATAATGAAAAGGAAAGTGATCGCATCCATGACCGGGGAATATGTATCATCATAGTCTATTCCTGGTCGTTAGAAAAACCTTGTGCAACAAGGCACGCTTTGTAGCCTACGATCTCATTATTTTCGTTTCTTTTTCTTACGAATACCCATTTATATCCCACATGTTTTACACCCTTTAGTGTTAGGACTACAGGTCCAAAAACTTTGCGCTTCGAGAGTGAGTCCAGCTCTATTCCTATTGCCTCGTTCCACTTTGGCTAATCCTCTATGCGTTTACATTTTGCTAGAGAGCGTGGATCGGTCGCATCGTCGTATTCAATGACGTGATTGGCAATAATGAGCGCGAAGTTATCATCGATGATTGTGCTTTTTCTGTCAAGTATCTCTCCAGTACGTACATAGTTTAATGATATTTCTCTTATATTTTCCTCTTTAGGGGTTTTTAGGAGGGGAGAGGTATTTGGGCTGAGCTCAATATCCTGTGAAGCTATCGTTATCATTGCTCCAGGATTTTTCCTCTTTCGAGGGTTTTTATCTTTGGAGCCTAGGGGTCGTTCTCTCTTTTGTTGAGGTGCGGCCACTTCTGCTGCATGTGGATTGCAACCATCTTTGGGTATGTCAATCCTAGCTGACGTGTGTAGCAGGGACGTGTGATCTGACAATCTTCTGGTTGTCAGTAAATTTGTCTGGTAAAATGTGAGATGTATTCTGTATTTGGAGGATCTTCAGGATCTCGTCTTCACATTGGTTTGTATGCGGATCAAAATGGGATAAAGTTTTGGTATCCCATGAAATGAACTTTGAAGCTTCTGGCTTCTCTGTGTTAATGCCAAGTTTGGAAAAAGTGTTTTTGCCAAACTCACAATCTGCTAGACGTGCCTTAAAGGCGTCCCCGTTAGGGGTTCCAGGTATCTAATGATCGATGGTGAGTCGAATCCTATATAGATACTGGCATGCCCTATTTTGCACATACGTGTATTCTACTGAATACGCGTGATATTTCTATCTACGGTGCATACGTAGGCATGAGATAAACGAAGATATCGATGTATGTGACGTAGTGAGAGGGGGATTGGGCCATAATACGTGGCTAAGGAAAGTGAATGCGAAGTGTGAAAGTAGAGAAGTGTGAAAGACGTCGTCGCTGCAAAACAACAGGAATGTGTTAGATGCGTGTGTATGATGCATGTATGCATGCATGGATGGGCATGGATGTGTGTAAGAAGAGCCATGCTAGTGTGAAAGTGGTTAGGGGTCAACGGCAACCCCCGTAAATTTTTAGAAAAGTTAGGGGCAAAACGGTCTTTTTGACTAAAACTGCTGTGCGTACATACTTAAGTGGTCGGTACCTAAAGTAAATAGCAAACTTGTAAATACTTGAAACTTGAGGGATAATTTTGGAAGGGTATTAAGGTCATTTTAACACATGCATGCTTATCCTAAAGAGAGTTCTAGGTGGAGATATTTCTTAGGAACTTTCTTACATCTTCTTCATTTTTCTTTTCTTTTCTTTTCTTTCTTTCATTCCTTTTCCCCTCTCCTTATCCCCTTAAGGCCGACCACACCCTCCCATTTTTCCCTATTTTCTTCACTTTAAAACCCTAATTTATCACTCCAAAAATCAAGAATCTCATATGGGTTCAAGTGGGAAGAAGATGGAGAAGAAAGAAAGAGAAGGAGAAGAGGAAAACCGAGCTTTTGAGGTAGGAACTTCTTGGTTTGGAATTCCATCAAATTGATTGTTGTTATTTTGTTTTTATAGCATGTTTTACTTGATATGAATTAGGGATGGTGAAATTTCATGAGCCATGTTTCAATTTTACAAAATATCCCTTGAAATTCTTAATAAAAACATCTCCTTTAAAAAGCTTGAAGTTTTGTGTTGTTGCCGTAATTACTGTTACTGTAGCTAGAATTAAGCTTCGAAAAAAATATGAGCATGTAGATCTTGAAGTTCTACCCCAAAATCATATAAAATTTGACATAGTTTCTGTTACGAGGTGGAACTCGCGTACAATGAATTTGTATTGAGGGGAACCAAGGGCACGGTGGTTATGTTGATAAGAGGGTTTAGGTGGGCTATTTAACAGGTGATTAGTGGGGTGAAGAGGCTAGACTTGCCACCAGGGGTGGCCACAGAGTCAAATCTCACCGGACACGGAGGAAGAAGATCGGGTGGCGGGAGCCAAAGGCTGACGTCGACTAAGGGGCGAGCTTTCCTGCACCACGAGCAACCCGTCAGAAGGGCAGTGTTGGGGTCCAACCCTTAGCCCCTCTGATGCCTAAGTCAGTAATAGGACTTAAAACGGGGGCTAGGCACGCCGATCGGACTGAGGGTGTGTCGATCGTACGTGGCGAGCTATAAGTGGGAGAACAAAGATGTGGACGACCTTTGCCCTCGTGTGTGAATAATGGATTGAGAGAGAGAGAATTTGCCAACCTCCTCACCGTCAGAAGTGAGGGGGTATTTATACATGACGAGAGATGACTAGGCGGGGCTGACCTGGCATGCTGACTCGACGTGCTGAGCTGGCTCGGTTGTCAGCGGAAGCTTCGGACGAGGATGTCAGGAACAGGAGTGCCCGCCCTGCTTTTGTCAGACGGCGCAACGGCCAGGGGCACTTTTGTCAGGATGTCATGGCCGAAAGCATTAAGTGTCAGGGGGCTCAGCGGCCAGGGGGCGCTTTGTCAGATGGTCAGGCGGCGTTAGTGTCAGTCGTGTCCTTACACTAGGTAGTTTGTCGTATGTGATGAACTAAAGGTCTGGCTATGCTATTCCCGGCGCCGTGGTTCATGGGGACCAGCCGGGTCGACCTGCTCGGGGGTTGTCTGGCCCGGCCGCGCCCCTTCTTGGTCGCGGGTCATGGGCCGCTGGCAAGGAGGGATATGCACATGCCTACGTCAGCATCCCCGGCGGCACTGCCTGGGCGCTCCCCAAGCGCACTGCCATTGGCGGGCCGAGCAGCCGAGGTTGTACGCCTCGGCTGGGAGGGGTGAGTGCTGCAAGGTGCGCCCATTCCCGTGTAGCCTCGGACCTCCGGGATGGCGGCCCTTTCGCGAAGGGGTGAGTTAATGGGGTATGTCAACGGATCTGGGCGGGAGTCGTATTCCTATGATCTTTAGGTCGTAACAATTGCCCCCGGCATTCGAGTGCGAGGAAGATGCCCGGCTTGGCTCGGATGGCGTAACACTACCTCCCTTCTAACATGGTTCGGACCTGGGTACACGCTCAGGAGTGGCGATGCGGCTCCCGCGGAGTATCGCCCGCTGTTGCGGGACCGCGGGATCTCGTCCCGACTGGGAGCGAGACGAGGTGGGATACTGCGATTTGGGGAGGGGCGTTGCCCCTTAACGACGTGCCATTGTATGTGGCGGCTGGGTCGGACTTTGGAGGAGCCCGACCTTCTCGAGGAGGCCATGGTTTTCGTTGTGACGAGGTAACCGGATGTGGTTGTTATTTTTGCGGTGCTTTAGCCGCACTGTGCCTGGTGGAATTCCTAGCTGTTGTGCACTTGGGCTTAGGGTGAGGGGCCAGTAAGGAAGAATATTATTCATCAACCTCTACATGGGATCCAGGGGGTATTTACAACCGTAGGGCAGGTGTGCCCAAACTTGTGGTCGGGGCGGGAGGTTGTTTTAACTCGTCGCCCGCTGCATCGGGGTGAGCAGATCCCCATTGCGGGGCGGTCTTCCTTTCTACCGACCGCTGAATTCCTTCTGCCTCATTGTCCTGGGGCGAGCTGACGTGCCGTGAATCACCGTTTGGATTCATCAGGGATGCCGCCCCGTGGTGACCCCCCTTCGGGGGGGCTGACCCTCGTTTGTCGGGTGGACCTTCTTCCTTTCCCTTTCCTCGCTTCCTCTCATTCTGTCTTACTGTCGTCGCGCTGGAGGGTTGCCTGGCCTCGTCGGGGATCCCGCACACCGAGGGGGAACCCCGGAGGAGGCGGAGGACGAGGTGGCAGGGGTGGTGTCGCCCTCCCAGGGGGAGTCCGGTGGGCCGGCGTCGCGGGGAAGGTTGGGGGCAGGCAGGTGGGTCGCTGGGGGACCCGTTGGGGGTTTCCGCCCTCACACCCGGTAGGGATCACCGTGGGGTGGATGTTAATTGGGGTGTGGCGGCCCGTGGCTAGTCTTTCGGGCCTGCCGTTCCATCTGGTAACGAGCGGGAGGAAGGCTGGCAGGCGGGACCTCCCATGTGTAAGGGGAACATCCTATCAGAGGTCGTGGAGTGGAGGCGGTCACCGTTGGGGGGAAGTGAGGGCCGTCGGTGGTCATCGGCCTTCTTTGTAGCTCGGTGGTGCGTTCGGGGCCGTTTCATACCCGGTGTGAGGGGATGCGAATCCCTTTCGTGTATCTTCCTCTCTCCCCTAGACTCTGAAGGGGGGTACTTATGGAGGGATTCTGCAGAAGGGTTCATCTTGGATAGTGTGAGGGACAAGTGCCATTAAGGGGCAACGCCGAATCACGCGCTTTGTGGACCACTTTTTCCTGGCTGCACCTGACACGGTTCGTCTGTCTTGGCCTCTCGGGGGGCGTGTTGATGCCGAGGGCGTGTTTTTCGAGTGTCCTTTCACTTCGTCGAGTCGCGTCGTGGCGCTGCCTTATCGGTGCCAGGCGTATACCCAACGGGCATTGTTTCGTGGTTTCTGGCTTGCGACCGGTCCGCCCCGGTTTATGTGTCTTTGTTCTTATTCCCGGAGTTGGGTTTTCGAGGATCGGGGTCCTAATCCGGGCGGGGGATTCCTGAGGTGGTTTGGGTGGCCAGCCTCTGGTAGTTGGTCGCTGTGCGGGCCGGACCGGTTAGCCCCTACAGAGGAGGGCGAGTCTCCATTCGGAAGCCGGTCTTTGCCGTGTTTTGTCGCTGGTGTTACCTATTTTGTTTTCTTGCTTGTGTACACAATTACTGCCCCCAACATTCCCTTGCCCGAGAGCACGAGGTCTGGGGAAAGGGGATGTTGATGGTCTATGTGTGGTGTTTGGGCAAGACGGAGGATCACTGGATGCGATCGGGATGAGAAATGCCGCACTATTACGAACAGGGGCTACTCGTAGCATGGCTGACCCCCGGGTGTCTGGTGCGGGTGGATTCTGTCACGGGCGGAAGCGGCCCCGCAGAGCGGGCCTTAGTTCAACCCCTTCACCTTTGTCTGAAAGGTATGGCGGGCTTTAGTTGGCGAGGGGTCTCGTTTAGAAGCGTCGGTCCTTCCTGTTATCGGGGGGTTCGGACTGTGGGGGTATACTTACTGGGCGTCCTAAGTTAGTAGGGGGGGATTCTCTGTTCCTGCTTTACTCACCGCGAGGGGTGGTTCCGTTTCGTAAGCTCGCCCGGCCTTTGGTGGGGCTATTGTTTCAGGCTATGGCATTTTCCGAAAGTTAAAACGACTATGATGGAGATAAATGTTTTCATTTATATTTACAAGAACCTTTCTATGGCTCGCACACGGGTATTTAGATTATCGCCCGTTCGTGGGGGTAAGCTCCGGCTCGGGGGCGGGCTGTGGAACTGTCCTCGCCTGCGGTGAGTGACCTCCTGATTTGGGGTTACCCTTTGCCGGGTGGGCCTTTTTATCTTCAGTTGTTCTTGGCGCCTAGGTGAGCATCCGTCCACTGCGCTGATGGGTTGCCAGGTCTCCTCGGTCGGGTAGAAGCGATAGGGGGGCTCACCAGGGAAGCCGTCTTGCTGTGGTTTTTGTCCTGGGGGCCGGGGGTCTTGACGATCGGGCCATCTTCTCTCCATAGCTTTGTCATCTCCCTCCATGCCTCGCGGTTTGGGTTTGAGGGTGGGGGGAATCCTGATGATCGGGCCGCCTCCCCTCCACGCCTCACTGTTTGGGTTTGAGGGCGGGGTTCGGGTCCCGATTGTGCTGGGGCGGGCTGACACGCCATGACTTGCCGTTTGGGCTCGTCGGGGATGCAGCCTCGCCGAGGTCCCCGTCCGGAGGTCGACGGCAAGGAGGTGTTGGCTTGCAAGCCCGGGGGGCTCTTGCTTTTCCTGCCGGCGGGGGGTGGATGCCTACCTTTCTCCGACTCGTCCTTGTTTAGGGCAGACGGAGGAGTGAAAGGTGGATTTCCCTTGTGTAAGCGGAATATCCTATTGGCGATCCGTTTGTAAGGGGAATATCCTATCGGAGGTTGTGGAGATGCAGCGGCAACCGTCCAGGGTGGGGGGAACCACTGGTGGCCGGTGATCTCCCTTTTGTTAGGACGAGGCGTCTTGGCCCGTTTTCCAGCGGGTGGGGGGCGTTGGGACTGATACCTCATATCTTTCGACTCTTTGTTCTTCCCTCTTTCGGGAGGGTGGGAGGTGTATTTATAGGGAGATTTTGTTGACGGTTTCCTCCATAGTTATTGCGATAAGATAGCATTATTGATGGGCTCCTCGGAATCACGCCCGTTGGAAACCGCTTTTGCCAGGTGGCAGTTAGGGGACCTCTTTTGTGGTGTATCATTAATTGCGGCGTATTTCTCGAGCGTCCTTTCGTTTCGTCGAGTCGCATCGGGGCAGCCTCCTCGGGAACTGTCGCCTCGTTTGCCCCTGGTTTACGTGTACTTGTCCTCTTTTCCAGGTTCGACTTTTCAAGGGTCACGGGTCTGCCAAGTCTGGGGTGCGGTTACGCGGCCTTGCCTACGCCCTGCCCCGGAGGTCTTGAGGGGGGGGCGCGTAGCCCGGCCCGTGCCCTTCTCTGGTTTGGGTGGCTAGGGTTGGCCCTGCCCCAGAGGTCTTGAGGGGGGGCGGACGCATAGCCCGGCCCGTGCCCTTCTCTGGTTTGGGTGGCTAGGGTTGGCCCTGCCCCAGAGGTCTTGAGGGGGGGAGCGGGCGCGTAGCCCGGCCCGTGCCCTTCTTTGGTTTGGGTGGCTAGGGTCGGCCCTGCCCCAGAGGTCTTGAGGGGGGGAGCGGGCGCGTAGCCCGGCCTCGGCCCGTGCCCTTCTCTGGTTTGGGTGGCTAGGGTCGGCCCTGCCCCAGAGGTCTTGAGGGGGGGAGCGAGCGCGTAGCCCGGCCCGTGCCCTTCTCTGGTTTGGATGGCTAGGGTCGGCCCTGCCCCAGAGGTCTTGAGGGGGGGAGCGGGCGCGTAGCCCGGCCCGTGCCCTTCTCTGGTTTGGGTGGCTAGGGTTGGCCCTGCCCCAGAGGTCTTGAGGGGGGGAGCGGGCGCGTAGCCCGGCCCGTGCCCTTCTCTGGTTTGGGTGGCTAGGGTTGGCCCTGCCCCAGAGGTCTTGAGGGGGGGAGCGGGCGCGTAGCCCGGCCCGTGCCCTTCTCTGGTTTGGGTGGCTAGGATTGGCCCTGCCCCAGAGGTCTTAGGGGGGGAGCGGGCGCGTAGCCCGGCCCGTGCCCTTCTCTGGTTTGGGTGGCTAGGGTTAGCCCTGCCCCAGAGGTCTTGAGGGGGGGAGCGGGCGCGTAGCCCGGCCCGTGCCCTTCTCTGGATTGGGTGGCTAGGGTTGGCCCTGCCCCAGAGGTCTTGAGGGGGGGATCGGGCGCGTAGCCCAGCCCGTGCCCTTCTCTGGTTTGGGTGGCTAGGGTTGACCCTGCCCCAGAGGTCTTGAGGGGGGGGAGCGGGCGCGTAGCCCAGCCCGTGCCCTTCTCTGGTTTGGGTGGCTAGGGTTGGCCCTGCCCCAGAGGTCTTGAGGGAGGGAGCGGGCGCGTAGCCCGGCTTGTGCCCTTCTCTGGTTTGGGTGGCTAGGGTTGGCCCTGCCCCAAAGGTCTTGAGGGGGGAGCGGGCGCGTAGCCCGGCCCGTGCCCTTCTCTGGTTTGGGTGGCTAGGGTTGCCCCTGCCCCAGAGGTCTTGAGGGGGGGAGCGGGCGCGTAGCCCGGCCCGTGTCCTTCTCTGGTTTGGGTGGCTAGGGTTGGCCCTGCCCCAGAGGTCTTGAGGGGGGGAGCGGGCGCGTAGCCCGGCCCGTGCCCTTCTCTAGTTTGGGTGGCTAGGGTTGGCCCTGCCCCAGAGGTCTTGAGGGGGGAGCGGGCGCGTAGCCCGTGCCCGTGCCCGTGCCCTTCTCTGGTTTGGGTGGCTAGGATTGGCCCTACCCCAGAGGTCTTGAGGGGGGAGCGGGCGCGTAGCCCGGCCCGTGCCCTTCTCTGGTTTGGGTGGCTAGGGTTGGCCCTGCCCCAGAGGTCTTGAGGGGGGAGCGGGCGCGTAGCCCGGCCCGTGCCCTTCTCTGGTTTGGGTGGCTAGGGTTGGCCCTGCTCCAGAGGTCTTGAGGGGGGGGAGCGGGCGCGTAGCCCGACCCGTGCCCTTCTCTGGTTTGGGTGGCTAGGGTTGGCCCTGCCCCAGAGGTCTTGAGGGGGGGAGCGGGCGCGTAGCCCGGTCCGTGCCCTTCTCTGGTTTGGGTGGCTAGGGTTGGTCCTGCCCCAGAGGTCTTGAGGGGGGGAGCGGGCGCGTAGCCCGGCCCGTGCCCTTCTCTGGTTTGGGTGGCTAGGGTTGGCCCTGCCTCAGAGGTCTTGAGGGGGGGAGCGGGCGCGTAGCCCGGCCCGTGCCCTTCTCTGGTTTGGGTGGCTAGGGTTGGCCCTGCCTCAGAGGTCTTGAGGGGGGGAGCGGGCGCGTAGCCCGGCCCGTGCCCTTCGCTGGTTTGGGTGGCTAGGGTTGGCCCTACCCAAGAGGTCTTGAGGGGGGAGCGGGCGCGTAGCCCGGCCCGTGCCCTTCTCTGGTTTAGGTGGCTAGGGTTGGCCCTGCCCCAGAGGTCTTGAGGGGGGGAGCGGGCGCGTAGCCCGGCCCGTGCCCTTCTCTGGTTTGGGTGGTTAGGGTTGGCCCTGCCCCAGAGGTTCGGAGGGTTGGCCCTGCCCAAGAGGTTCGGAGGTTTCGCACCTCTTGACGTATTGTACCGTGTCCTGGATCATTGTCGGCCAATAGTACCCCCGGCGCATTATTTTGTGGGCGATGGTGCGACCGCCATGGTGGTTTCCGCAGAAGCCTTCGTGCACTTCACGGATAACTTGCTCGGCCTGCTCCGGGCCCAAGCATTTTAGATAGGGCAGGACGTCGAAATTGGCGCGGCGGTGGTGGCTGTACATCACTCCGTACAGGAGTACGAATGACAGGGCCCGCCTCTCCACCTTTTTAGCCAGCATCCGCTCCTCGGGCAGTTCCCCCGTCTCCAAGTACTTCATAATGGGGGTCATCCACGTCGTCACCGCGCCTGCACACATCAGTTCTTCTTCGTCAATGGTTGGGGTCAATAGGCTCTCGACGTAGATGGCCTTCCCGATCTCGGCTGCGGAGGAGGAGGCCAGCTTAGATAGGGCGTCCGCCCGAAGGTTGTTGGAGCGGGGCAGGTGCTGGACGTCCGCCTTCTTGAACTTGCGGAGTTCGATCTGGATGCGCTTAAGGTAACGCTTCATAGTTTCTTCTCGAGCCTCGAAGCTTCCCAGGATCTGTTGGACGACGAGCCGTGAGTCACTAAGGAGCAACACGTTTGTCGCCCCCACCGCCCTACCGAGCTTCAACCCGTTAACCGCGGCCTCGTATTCCGTGACATTATTAGTGGCCGGGAAGTTGAAGCGTAGGGCGTATTCCAACGAGCAACCGTCGGGGGCCTGGATGACGATACCCGCCCCGTCCCGGATCCTGTCGCAGAGCCGTCGACGTGGATGGTCCACAATTCGTCCACGTTCGTCCGGTCGGGCCTTGAGGGTTCGCCATCTCGGTCCCCCGCGGGGGCACGGTCACCGATGGGGGCTCTGGTTGGTCCCCCGGAGTGCCCCCTGCGGTGCATTCCACCACTAAGTCGGCCAACGCCTGGCCCTTGATCACCGTCCGGGCTTTGTACGTTAAGTCGAACTCGCTGAGCTCGACACTCCAGTTGAGCATCCTCCCCGGCCGCTCCAACCTCTTCAGGTTTTTCTCGAGGGGCATGTTGGTGTGGACTGCGATGGGATGGGATCCTACCAAAACAGAGTTAGGATCGATAAATGAAGTTGAGACTTACGCTTGCGTATGTGGCACTGTAGTCTAGGAACTTCGCCTTCGGATTCTCCACGACGGATCGAGTCTTCTCACGAACGGAGTAAGGCTACTAAATCCACAATCTAAATCTCTACTTTTAGATTAAGAACTTGGATAAAGAGAGAAGAAGGATTTCGGCAGAGCTTCGCTAGAATGAAATGCATGCAAGAATGCCATGCAAAAGTGTAAAGAAATGGCTAACCCTTTGGTCTTATTTATAGCCCCCAAGGTAGTTATTTTAGGAGTAATTGTTCCTTTGGAACAATTTAACTAAGGTGTACCATCGTACATGGCATATTATAAGCTTAAGTTGTACCATATGCATGGTACAACATAAGCTTAAGATATTACCCCTTTATTAGCCATATGTCGCATGCACTTATGCACATATAATGCGACTTTCCCATCAATCTAGAGATCCTCTCCGCAAGGGAACATATTCCCTTTGCACACGACTTCGTGTACGCGACGTTCGAGGTCCGTATTCCCCCGTACATCCCCCACAAGGGTGTACAAACGTCTTCCATATCCAACATCTCCCACTCACACTTGAGGGGATTGTAAGAGAACGTCTTTCTCTTAGTTCTTTCATCTATCATACCGAGAAATAGACCGTGCGACCGTCATGCGCGTAGAGTCTGTTGTTGTGCACTTGTTAAAGATACACAACGACCTCGAAGGTGCAAAGTTGAGTAGTTCAACGCATGCTTTACCCTAGATTATTTCTTCACATTTCTTATACTTTATATTCAACAATTGAATCCCATCTGGATCACAATTGGCTGGCCAGCTTTGAATCATTAAAGTCCAAATGTGAATATGAAATCAATCTTCCTCTTCTTGCGAACCTTCTGATCTTGACTTGATTCGCTTTTCTAACGTGCCCCGCCGAGCCGAATTATCATAGCCCATTAGCAACACGCTAAGATAGCGATCATCTCGTCAAATCTAAAGGAACCAATTGGAGTCCTTGAGGGTAAGAGTTAAGGCCCATATGGCCTTTGAGTCTCACATAATAGCAAACACTATTGCTACTAACTCAGTGGTCGAAATGCATACGTGGTATGAACACGTATTACAACATCGCTCCTTTCCCAGGGAGTGTATGTCTCAATGATGTTGTAAGGATGATGATCAGACACCACAATGTCTGACTTTGAGTCCCTTATTCTACTCAAATAGTCCTTTGGACTCACATCCCGCATTTAGACAGATAGGATTTCCAAAAAATCCTCTTAGATCTTTTGTAAGCATCCATATGATGCAGATCTTTCATGCGACCATTTTGTTTAAGTCATGACTCTTAAATCATCCGTATGATGATTTTGACTTCAAACAGGTCTCATCTCTATTCCATCCGTCTGATAGAATAAGGCGGTTGCTCATGTGAGAGAGCCAACCTCAATCTGTCCGACATACTAAAATTCAGCTGAGATTTCAAAAATGTACACAAACATTTCTTAAGAAATTCATATGCAATGTTTGAAAAAGAACTTATTCTTTTATTAATTTTGATCATTTACAGACATGGAAATTTACATTGGTACAAATCAGCTCTTACGCAATCCTTGAGATGATAAGTGTTTGTAAAACACATCTCTGGGGATAGCCTTCGTAAGCGGATCCGCTATCATCTCATGCATAGATATGTACCTTATGTCTACCTTCTTGGTCTTATCATAGTCTTTTGACAATCTGCAGTTCCTTTAAGATACTGCATTATCCTCTTAACCGCTTTCCAGTGTTCTTGCCCTGGGTTGGATTGGTAACGACTTACCATTCCAACGTCAAAACAGATGTCCGGTCTTGTATGCATCATAGCGTACATAAGACTATCAACTGCACTGGAATATGGAACTTTTTCCATAATTTCCTTTTCCTTTTGGTTCTTTTGGACATGATTTCAGATATAAATTATCGCATCTGCTTATAGGAGTATCAATTGGACTTGCAGTCCTACTGTCACGCCCCGCTTCCCAAAACGACGGAGGCGAAGCGTGACTAAGGCCCGCTTAGGCCAGAGCTGAGAAGCTCGGACCCAATAAGCGTCTGTAGGGGTACCATTTAAAAAAAACTTAAGGTTCTTGCATTAATAAAGTTCGAAACAACAGAAAGTACAGAAAGGGAGTTGCATTCATTAAATTAGAGATATAATATCCAACGAGTACAAAGTCAAAAAGAAGCCTAAGCATGGCAACAAAAGATTTAAAGACAAACCTAAAAGTAGTACCCTCGGAAAGTGGCGACTAAAGGACCTCAAGGTCTGATCCTCGTCAGGCACGAACTCTGGATCAACGTCCTCGGCTCCTCGTACTCCAGTGAGTCTGCCTCGTCCACGATCTCTGGCTCAACACCTGACGTACAGCACCAAAAGAAGGAACTGTACGTCAGGTCAGGTCTACAAAAAGGGTTAGACCAAACTGCAAGTGTATCAACTTTTAGACAACGTTTTACTGGTTGATTAGCATGCTGGGGTTATAACTGAGTAACAAACAGAAGTAACGTAGCAGAAAAGTAAAGCACAACAAGTAGTAGTCGTAGCGTGTGCTACCAACTACGGGGACTAACATACAGGTGTCAAGACAAGTCAGGACGTGACGGGACAAGACCGGACAAACAGGACGGGACAAGACAAGACAAGTGTGACACGAAGGGTTCACGCCTTACGGTTCGAGGGGGATCAGACCCTCTTGCCGTGCGCACGCTCAACCCTACCCCAACCCAGGAACTCAGGACAAGAAGTTCAGGGATCACTTCCGCTAGGGAAGCATCCGAAACGCCCGCAGGCTTTTTGTATAACAGGGATCGCTTCCGCTAGGAAAGCATCCGAAACGCCCGAAGGCTTTTTGTATAACAGGGATCACTTCCGCAAGGAAAGCATCCGAAACGCCCGCAGGCTTTTTGTATAACAGGGATCACTTCCGCAAGGAAAGCATCCGAAACGCCCGCAGGCTTTTTGTATAACAGGGATCACTTCCGCAAGGAAAGCATCCGAAACGCCCGCAGGCTTTTTGTATAACAGGGATCACTTCCTCAAGGAAAGCATCCGAAACGCCCGAAGGCTTTTTGTATAACAGGGATCACTTCCGCAAGGAAAGCATCCGAAACGCCCGAAGGCTTTTTGTATAACATGGATCACTTCCGCAAGGAAAGCATCCGAAACGCATGCAGGCTTTTTGTGTAACAGGGACAAGACACGACAAGTGTAAGGAATTGTTATTCTAGGGTGTCTACACGCACGCACACACAAGATAGCCCTACGGTGTCAAAAGTTGTTGTTTGTCGATCTTAGACTTCGTCGTCAAGTCCAAGTCGTCAGCGGCGTCCCGGACGCTATCATTTCACGTCCGGTTCTATACATTCACAGTCTAACAGTTCTAGCAATCTAAGACCAAAGCTCGGTCAAAAACGCAAGTGGGTACACTTGCCTGGAATGGCGAGTGCGTCGTCCGTCCGGGGCGTCGCGTCCAGGCGTCGCGTCCGCGGTAGTCTGTCTGAAACAGGTCATGGCGACGGTGTCAGGTCGCGTTTTTCAATAAATCCTATTTAGGTTCGTTTCTAGGTTATCGGGGCTATCCTAAATGTCAGAGTCACGATTTGATGTTTTTGTCAGCCTAGATCGACCACTAACCTATATGCACATAAAAATTGTCCGATGGTCGATTTCTACAGTGAGCAGCGTTTTACTGGTGCGGAAAAGTAAATTTAGTTCCAGTTGTCAAATTTTAGTTAGGGTCTGAATGATCTATAGTGTGGGGTTTTCTACGAGTTAGGGGACTAACCTTTTGACGATTGCGCACAAATCCGACGTCGGGTCTGGCAACGGTAGCGGATCGCGTGACTCCAACTTCCGAAACGTCTCGTCACCAGTCTTTAGTATTCACGTGGTCGAACGGAAGGCGTGACTGTCTCTGCGTCATTAGATTCATGATGTCAACTTAAGGAATCTAACCTACTATAATACTATTAAGTTTCATCTCATATTAATATAGTTATATATATAATCTTTCTTAACAGAATTCACTAACATATAATAGATATACATGCATTAACATGTTACACTAACTTTAGCACTAATATCATGTGATAGCCTATATATAATATTATTGACCATAGGGTACTGTTCCTTTCAACAATTTACTGCTCGCAAGTGGTGTTTTTCAGCAACCTGTGGGTCCTTTCAAAGACATAGGCCATCTCCTTTAGTATCACAATTTAAGACTCAAGCTATCCCCTTATTTTTTTTTCAACTGTAAGATTTAATAAGCAAAACTTACTGCTCATGAAGCTGCCCACAGAAGCTCACCGTTCTACTCATTCGCAGGGAGCTCCATTAGAAGAGAAACTCGACAAGACGGCTCGACAGGAGGCGGGGCTGACGCACGGCAGTTGCGCACGGGGTGAGTGTCCGGAGCAGGGTGAAGGGCAGGTGGCAGGTGTCGATGGGAACGTTGCCGGAGGCGAAGGATGCGGGTGGAATCGTGAGGGGGCCAGCGACTGGGGTGGTGGCCGCCACGGTGAGAGGGGGTGCACGTGGGCGGCGTCTCCAGTGGCTGACGGCGAACAGGGGTCACGGCGAGGCGGTTGTTGCTGTGCGCGGGGAGGCCGTGGTGGGGGAGAGGCCGCAAGAGGAGGCTTGCTGACGACGGGCTGAGGCGAATGGAGGCCGCGCGAGGAGGGGGCTGGGTGGCGGAGGAAGAAGAGGAGGAAGGGTAGAGGCGGCTGTAGGGAAGAGGGTAGGGTTAGATGCAAAACCCTAGGGCTCTCTCTAGGTTTAATATATAAATGAAATATGGGCTCTATAGAGGCTCGTGAGGGTGGATAATTGTGCAGCAACGGCTGATAGCTTTAGGTTTTATTATTATTATTATTATTATTATTATTATTATTATTATTATTATTATTAATAAAGGAAAGGCAGGGTTCATATGTTGGGTGGGGTGTTTGATGTGTGTCTATATTGGATTTCATGTGTGTCTATATTGGATTCTGCCTGATAGGTTGGGTTTCATGCTTAGAGGAGTAATGCGGCAGCTGATAAAACTTTTTGCCCTGGGTTTAATTTCATTTGATTTGTTATATAGGTTAGAAGATAGGGGGTGAAAATGTGAGGTGTAGGGTGGTGACGTGGGGAGTGGTTGAGGGATTTTAGAGGGTATGGTTGAGGGGTTTGAATAGGTTGGGATATAAAAAGACTTAGATCTTGGTTTTTTTTTCTTTATATATATGCTTAATAGGTTGGTATTTCAAAACATCAACAGAGTTTGCTAAAACGAATTCTTTTTTTAATATAATATAAATGCAAAACCTCACGCACAGCCCAATGTTTAAGGCTTAAAAGAAATTCATCTACAGAACTTAAGTTTAAATAATAAAAAGTATTATATGAATTTGTAATAAAACAAGAAAGTTGGTCCGTTGATGTCCAAAAATCGTAAGGAAAATACCGGGGCGATCGCGCCTCCGAGTGGACCGTGAATACGGGGTTCGGTCATGCGTCTGAACTACGGACAATAGTAATAAAAATCAAATACCCAAAAACGCATACGAAACACAGCTACGCACGAAAACACGCACAGTCGGAAAGTGACCGTTACACCTACATATTAAACCGTTCTAGAACCTTCTTTATATAAGTCTCTTGTGAAAGAGAAAGAAGTTTCTTCGAACGATTCCTTGAAATCTTAATTCCAAGGACATATGTGACTTCCCCATGTCTTTCATCTCAAAACTGATGAAAGTCAAGCCTTGATATCCATCACAAAGCCCTTGTCATTTCTGGTTATTAAAATGTCATCTACATATAGAGACATAATAATATGCTTGATTTTAATCCTCTTGATATATACGCAGTTATCTCCATCAAGCATGGAAAATCCATTTGATAAGACAACTTCTTGAAATCGTATGTACGATTGCCTCGAGGATTATTTAAGACCATATATGGACTTACGAAGTTTACAAACCTTATGTTCGTTTCCTTCTTTTACAAACCCTGTTGGTTGTTCCATATAGATCTCCTCGTCCAATTCTCCATTGAGAACGGCAGTCTTTACATCCATCTGATGTAATTCGAGGTTTAAGCAAGCTACCATTGCCAGAATCAGGCGAATCGAGGTAAAACGCACAACAGGTGAGAAGGTCTCTTCGTAGTCTATCCCTTCCTGTTGCGTAAAACCTTTCGCGACAAGGCGAGCTTTATATCTATCTATAGAGCCATCAGCCTTATGCTTAATCTTGAGAACCCATTTGTTCCCAATTTCTCTATGTCCTCTGGGTAAGTTAACTAAGTCCCAGACTTGGTTAACTTTCATGGATTTCAATTCCTCCTTCATCGCTTCCATCCATTTGTCTTTTGCAGGGCAAGATACGGCCTGTTTGAAAGTAGCATGCTCGTCATCTTCTTGTAGTAAAGTCATAAAGGTTTGCGGAAATTCATCCTCAAATCTTAGAGGAGCCAACCTTATACGACTACTACGTCGTATTTGAGATTCTTCAAGTCCTTGTTGACTCGAATTTAGATCAATTATAATATCACTCCCACTTGGAATGTCGTTAGAATTGCTCCCACTTGGATCATTATTCCCGTATGGAATAGGATAATCGTCATTCGTATAATCAATTGGTGAAGGTTGAAACGTATTTTCGTTTTCACCAAGAATTCTCCCACTCGAATGAGTTAATCCTTCTTGATCATAAATCTCAAATAGAGATAAGTCCTGACTTATCTCGCCCTGTCTTGGAAACTCGTTTTCCAAGAAAGTGACATCCCTCGACTCAAACTCAATTAGCCCACCATTGTCTTCCTGACTAACAAAAACATAACCTTTGGAGTTTTCTGCGTATCGTTTAAAGATACATTTCCTTCCCCTTGGCCCAAGTTGCCATATTTATGGGAGGAAATATGTGCGTAGAATTCACAACCCCAAGGTTTCAAAATGTTTAAGTCAGGAGACCTTTGGTTCCACAACTCATAAGGAGTGGAGCTAACTGATTTCGAGGGTACGCGGTTTAAAATGAAAACGGCCGTCAATAATGCATCACCCCAAAAGGTGATTGACAAGTTAGCTTGCGCCATCATTGAACGGACCATTTCCATTAAAGTCATATTTCTCCTTTCTGCAACACCGTTTTGTTGAGGAGTATAAGGCATAGTTACCTGATGTACCATGCCTTTTTCATCACAAAGTTCCTTAAAACTTGTTGATTGATATTCACCGCCCCTATCGGTTCGCAAGGCCTTAATCTTGCGATCTAATTGATTCTCCACTAAACTCATATAGTTTTTAAAGCAAGCCAAAGCTTCACTTTTGTGGGATATCAAATAGATATGTCCGAATCGGGTGAAATCATCAATAAAAGTGATGAAATAGGACTTTCCGCGTCTTGTCTTGACATTCATCGGACCACATATGTCCGAATAGATAAGCTGTAATGGAACCTCGGCCCTTGTGCCGGTTCCAAACGGCTTGCGATAAGATTTCCCCACAAGGCAATGTTCGCAGGTCGACATTTCAACCTTTGAAACATTGGATAGAAGGCCACGTTTGGCAAATCTATCCATACGCGTTGGTCCAATATGACCAATCCTTGTGTGCCAACAAATTATATTAGACTCATTAGTCAAAGAATTTGTCATAAGGAAATTTTCATTACATGAGGAACCATACATTGTACTTATTACAATAAATCCTTTGAAATACAAACCCAGTACCAATAAAGGAATTATTACAAAATAGGTCCATATTACAATCATGAAGGAACCAACTATAACCAAGACCCATTAAATTGACCACAGTTTTAATATTCCTTTGAATATATGGAATGAAGTGAACATCATGAAGTAGGAGAGTGCGGCCGTTGTCCAAGACTAGCTTGCGAGTCCCAACGCCTTTCACTTCAACACGTGTGTTGTTTCCTACATTGATCCACTTCATTCCTTGGGGTATCCGGTGATACTCCACGAAGGACCGTCTGTCCCTTGTTATGTGGTCGGTGGCACCTCGTCACTTCCACTCGTACACGAACGAGCATAGTGACCGAGCTTGTTGCACTTGAAGCACTTGATCCTTTTCAAGTCTTTCTTCTTGTGCCATTTCTTGTGCCCACCCTTATATTTGGGTTCCTTGGTAGACTCAGGTTGCTTATTACGTTCATTAGAAGACTTCGAACGATCTTTACGTTTCTTTCCCCCGTGTGAGGAACTAGCAACCATGTGCACTTCTGCACTTGGCTTGGCAGCCGCAAGCCGCTCTTCCTCTAATTCGAGGTGCTGGGAAACATCGTTGAAGGTCTTTGATGCTCTCATTATGAGTGAGATGCATCTTCATCTGATCCCACCCATTTGGTAGGGAACGTATGACTGCTTGGATTTGTTGCTCATCTGTCAGCACATGACCTGCATCCTTTAACTCTGAGATTAGATTCGCCATATGTCGCAGATGTTTCCCCATGGAATGATCTGGACGTTTCTTATATGAATCAAATCTTATAGTCAAGGCTCGAAGTTTGGACACCGATGTGCCACCAAACTTTTCCTCAAGCTTGGACCATATGTCCATGGCTAAGTCATGCTCCCGGAAGATGCGCATTATGTCATCAGCCATACTGCTTAATAACGTAATGCACGCTATCTTATTCTTCCGAGACCAAGCATCAAAAGCTTCCTTGTCTCGTCTGTGTTGGGCCGTAGTGCCCAACTCAGGTTCAATCATTACGTTCTTTAGAGTTTCGAGCACTTCTTGCTCCTCTAAAACGTATTGTATCTTAATGGACCAAAGTTTGTAATTATCGCCGTTGAGTTTTTCATCTCTGTTTAACTCAGCGACGATATTCTTTGAAGCGGAAGACATTTTACTTTTAAAATGCTGCAAAAAGACACAAAACCGAAGGTTCGATCAAAACATTGCATAAAAATTCTTAAAATATAACTCCCACTTGAAATGATAATAGAATATCCCATTTGGATAGTTCTAAAAATTCAAATCCCATTTGGAATTATATTATATTTGATAAGTTACTTTCGAAAAATATTGAAGATGTTGTTCTAGAATCGAAAAGGTCTCTATGATTCCAATCACCATCTAGAACAACCTTCAATATTCCCCCATCACTTATCAAACAATAGTACTCTTATAGTACTAGCAGCGGAAAACGAGTTTGAAAACGTATTTTTCAGATATAATTCCCACTTGAAATGATAATAGAGTATCCCATATGGATAGTTCTAAAATCAACTCCCACTTGGAATGATATTCATAATTTGATAAGTTACTTTCAAAAAATATTGAAGATGTTACTCTAGAATCGGAAAAGTCACTATGTTTCCAATCATCATCTAGAGTAACTTTCAATATTTCTCCCTCACTTTATCAAATGTTAGTACTCTTATAGTACTTCGCAGCGGAAAAAGTGTTTTTTGAAAACGTATTTTTCAAAACGTATGAAAACGTATTTTTCAAAAAAAAATGTATATTTCATCTTAGTACCCTTATGATACTAGTGAAACATTCGGCACTTCCTGACCATTTGTCGGGAATGATCCGTAGCCGTGCCAAGGTCGGATCCCCCTTTTGGGATTTTTCTGCAAACTATCGTCGCCGGCTCCCGTATGGATCCAGGCGTTCCCCCCCGTATGAGAGAATTTTGATGCAGACGACTGTCGTTTGGCCCCGTATGGGCTAGTTGGCACGTTCATATTCGACCAAGGCCTTTTGCCGAATTGGTCGATCAAAACACCCGAATTGGTCGACCAATGATAATGGTCTGAAATTTCTCCGGCCAGGGCCTCTGCCCTGGCCGAGGCTGGCCAAGGGCTGGCCAGGGCCTCTGCCCTGACCGGCCAGGGGCCCTGGCCCCTCGGCCAGGGCCTCTGCCCTGACCGGCCAGGGGCCCTGGCCCCTCGGCCAGGGCCTCTGCCCTGACCGGCCAGGGGCCCTGGCCCCTCGGCCAGGGCCTCTGCCCTGACCGGCCAGGGGCCCTGGCCCCTCGGCCAGGGCCTCTGCCCTGACCGGCCAGGGGCCCTGGCCCCTCGGCCAGGGCCTCTGCCCTGGCCGAGGCCAGGGCGTCGGCCCTGGCCACTGCCAGGGCCGGCCAGGCCCTGGCCGAGGCCAGGGCGCCGGCCCTGGCCTCTGCCAGGGCGTCGGCCAGGCCGGCCAGGGCCGGCCCTGGCCACTGCCAGGGCTGGCCAGGCCAGCCCCTGGCCTTGGCCGGGGCCGGCCACTGCCGGCCTGGCCATGGCCAGCCATGGCCGGTCATGGCCAAGGCCATTTTGGCCATGGCCGGCCATGGCCCTTTGGCCATGGCCGGCCATGGCCCTTTGGCCATGGCCGGCCTCCCCTTGTGTGGGGTGGCCGCACACCCCCCGCCGGAGGGGGTTGCCGCGGTGGTTATTGGCCGTAGCCAACCCCCTCCGTATGGGGAGGGGGGGTGCATGGCCTTCATAACCCATTTGGCCATGGTGCACATGCACTAAAATTCATCTTCCCCGATGGGAATAACCACCACCTTCTTCTCCGGTGAAGCACCCGTTCGTCGAGAAAGTAATTGTCCTCCAATGGTCGTGTGCCAAAAAAAAGAACCCACTTCAAAAGTTCGTAAACTACGTGCTCCACATGAAGAGAGCGCACATTCCCTATGAATGGAGACTCAGCATCCATGAAGAGAGCGAGTTTGACGATATGAACGGTCGGTTCTTCCCGTCACGGAGAGTTCCTGCCATATCCGTAATGACAGAAGACCCTAACGTGAAAAGAACAACCGCTGCGTTCTCTCCGTCACGAAGCGTTCCTACCATATCCGTAATGGTAGGATACCCATTCGTGAAAAAGACAACGAATCGTTCATAGTTTCTCCGGGGCAAACCCGTATGGCTCTGATACCAATGTAGGATCCTGCCAAAACAGAGTTAGGATCGATAAATGAAGTTGAGACTTACGCTTGCGTATGCGGCACGGTAGTCTAGGAACTTCGCCTTCGGATTCGCCACGACGGATCGAGTCTTCTCACGAACGGAGTAAGGCTACTAAATCCACAATCTAAATCTCTACTTTTAGATTAAGAACTTGGATAAAGAGAGAAGAAGGATTTCGGCAGAGCTTCGCTAGAATGAAATGCATGCAAGAATGCCATGCAAAAGTGTAAAGAAATGGCTAACCCTTGGGTCTTATTTATAGCCCCCAAGGTAGTTATTTTAGGAGTAATTGTTCCTTTGGAACAATTTAACTAAGGTGTACCATCGTACATGGCATATTATAAGCTTAAGTTGTACCATATGCATGGTACAACATAAGCTTAAGATATTACCCCTTTATTAGCCATATGTCGCATGCACTTATGCACATATAATGCGACTTTCCCATCAATCTAGAGATCCTCTCCGCAAGGGAACATATTCCCTTTGCACACGACTTCGTGTACGCGACGTTCGAGGTCCGTATTCCCTCGTACATCCCCCACAAGGGTGTACAAACGTCTTCCATATCCAACACGTCAAAGGCAGTGCGCAAGACCCTGAAGAAGGGGAGTGACTTCTCCGCAGATTTCGACAGGCATCGCCCCAGAGCAGCGATCCGGCTATTCAGTCGATGCAAGTCTCGGATCGTCCGTGGTTCCGCCATATTGATGAGGGCTGTCACCTTGTCGGGGTTCACCTCGATCCCCCGCTTCGTTATCATGAAGCCCAGGAATTTTCCCGACTGCACGCCGAAGATACACTTTGCGGGGTTCAGTCTCAAGTTGTATCGGTGGACCCTCTGGAACGTTTCCTGTAAGTCAGCGAGGTGGTCTGGGGCCCTCCTACTCTTTACCAGCATGTCGTCGATGTACACCTCCAAGTTTCGCCCCACCTGAGGGCCGAATATTCGGTCTACCATCTGCTGATAGGTTGCCCCGGTGTTCTTCAGCCCAAAGGGCATCTTGGTGTAACAGAATGTGCCCTTGTCGGTGACAAAGGATGTCTTCTCCTCGTCCTCCTCCACCATCGGTATCTGGTTGTACCCCGAGAAGGCGTCCATAAAGCTTAACAACTCGTAACCGGACGCCTGGTTCACCAAGCGGTCGATCCGGGGCAGGGGGAAACTGTCCTTTGGGCACACCTTGTTGAGGTCGGTGAAGTTGACGCACATGCGCCACTTCCCACTGGGCTTCTTCACCAAAACGACATTGGCGAGCCAGTCCGGGTAATCCACTGGCCGGACAAACTTGGCTTCGAGGAGCCGCTCTACTTCTTCCTCGGCCGCCCTCTTCTTTTCGCCCCCTGCGCTTCTCTTCTTCTGTCGGACCGGTCGGGCTTCTGGGTCCGTGTTCAACCTGTGGGAGATCACCATCGGGTCAACCCCCGGCATGTCTACGTGTGACCATGCGAATATATCCGCATTTTCCCGGAGCAGGCCGACGAGGGCCGCCCTCAGGGCGGCCGGGAGTTTCATCCCGATGGAGACGGTTCTCTCTTCATCCGCGGCTACGGGAACCTCCTCGACCTCCTCGGCCGGGGTCGGCCGCTGGTCGTAGAAGTCCTCCCTTTCGTCGGGGATGAGGACCGCCAGGGCCCGCTTCGGGCTCCCGCGCCTGGCTGGTCCTTTGTTGCGGCCCCCAGACACCTCCTGGTCTCCCCACACCAGTCCCACCCCCTGCGGGGTCCGGAATTTCATTATCTAATGTAGCAGGCTGGGGGGCACCTCTATGGCCGTCATGTATGGTCTCCCAATGATTCCGTTGTATGCCAACGCGACGTCGATGATGACGAACCGTGTCTCCCTGGTGACGACCCTTGGTTCCTCCCCCAGAGTCATTGGCAGAGTGATCGTCCCCAATATGGGGATCATATGGCCGGTGAAACCGACAATGGGGCCCGCGCAGGGCTCTAGGTCTGCCCGCCCCCGCCCCATCCTTTCGACCGTCGACAGGAACAGGATGTCGCAGGAGCTAACAGTGTCAATCAGGAGCCGGCTGACGACGACCGCCCCGATCCAAGCCTCGACGACGAGGGCATCATCGCACTGACTCCCAACGGCCTGCTGATCTCCCTTGGTAAAGGCGATAAGGGGTCGGTTTGTCCTTCTCCGCTTCGGCCGGCTGCTGGCGCCCACTACCATCACCTGTCAGACACCTGCCTTCGAGATCGTGGGCGACGTCCCCTCTGGGGCGGCCCCCCGCTTATCATCTCAATGCGTATGATCGCCCCGGGGGGCGTGGCTCCTCCCGATCGCGGTCCGCCGGTGGTTCCGGGCCCCGCGCCTCCCGGGGGGCTCTCTCTCCTTGTACTACCCGCCTGCCCCCCACGAAGCCTCCCAAGTGGCCTGCCTGGATCAGCCGCTCGATCTCTCTCTTAAGAGTGTAGCAGTGGTCGGTATCGTGGCCGTGGTCACGGTGATATCGGCAATACCTTCGGAAATCCCGCTTCGCCGGGTCTGACCTCATCCCCCGGGGAGGCTCCGGTAATAGTCCGGCCCTCGTCGCCGCGGCCAGAACCTCCAACATGGGGGGCGTTGAGCCGTGTGTAGTGTGCCTGTAAGGGGCCTTCCTGTCTTGGGATGGCTCGGGTGGGCCCTTGGGCCGGGGCGAACTCACGCGTCGGGCCAGGGCGATCTTGCGGACGGCCCCCCGGCGGTTCGCGCCTTGGTTGGGCCAACTGGTCGCGGCCTCGGTGCCCCTCTTCCTACCTTGGCCGAGGGTGTGACCGGGGCTCGTCCTGGAGTGGCTTCGCCGGGGGAAATATGGCCTTTGTGCCAAGGGTCTCTTCGGCCAATGCGTGCCTCTCCGCCATCGCAACCAGTGCCTCATAGTCGACCGGCGGATCTCGGAGTAGGGATTTGTGGACGCTCCGAGTCCGCAATCCCGTCTTGAAGGCCAGCATTAAGTACCTCGTCGCCGCATGTCACCACCGACCGTCTCTCATCCTGAAAGCGGCGGAGGTATCTGCCCGTCGTCTCCCCTTCTCCTTGGACTATCGTGCTGAGATAGTCCAAAGGCTTCTTCTTCGTCCGCCCGGCCCGAAACTCTTGGCAGAACTTGTGGGACAGCTCGCCAAAGCTCCCAATGGATCTTGCGGATAGGCCGAAGTACCAGTCCAACGCGGTGTCCCTCATACTTTGGGAAAAATGCCGGCACATGAACGCCTCATCCATATCCTGCGCCTCCATTGCCCCCCGGTATTGTTGCACGTGCGTGAGGGGGTCGTCTCTCCTGTTGTATGTGGCCAGGTGGGGAGGTTTGAACCTTATTGGCCTTGGGGCGGACGTGATCCACCGTGCAAGCGGCGTGGCCTCCTCCGGATAGGTAGGGCGCTCAGGCGCATCTCCTCTCCGCCATTCGGGGGTCTGGCTCCGGTCGCGCTTCGGCTGCCGACGGTCCCCCTGCCCCGCGGAGTAGCGTGACGGTCGCCTGGCGGGGCTCCTTCCCCGGGTCGAGGATTCGACGGGTTGTGGGCTACGGTTTTCCCAGTACCATCACCCTCCAGCCGCCTCCCCCTGGATCTCCATCCGCTCCTGATTCTCCCGCAGAAGCCTATCGCGCTCGGTAGTGAGGAAGCGTAGTTGTCGACAAACGGCTTCCTCGTGTAGGCGATCGGAGGAGTGGCGCAGGCGAGGTGGATTGCCTCCTCCCGATGGGGACCTGGCCAACAATGGGCCCCGCCCGTCCCCGAGCTGTCGGGCCGTCGCCGTCACCTCCAGGATTTCACGGTTGCCTTCATTCTCCCTCCTCAGCCTTTCGCGCCCCGTGATGATGAAGCGGAGCTGGTGGTGGGCGGTCTCTTCGTCTTGGTAGGCCCTCCTGGCGGTCTCGACCGCTTCGTCCAAATGCCTTTGCGCGACGGCCGCTTCCGTCTGGTGCCTCCCCAGCCGCGCGACCTCCATTTCCTCTTCCAGGAGCTTCTGCTGGGCCGCAACCTCCTTGGCGAGTCCCCTGTCTCCCTCCTCCTCCTCGAACTGAGGGTGGAGATTCCGTCTCACGTTCGGGGGCTCCGAGGGGCCGGGCGGTGGCTCCGCTCCCGCCGTCGCGTAGCCTCCCATCACCTGAGTAACGGCCTCAAAGCTCTTTAGGATTACACGGGCCGAAGTACGGTCTGTCTCGGCGCCCATCCCCGGAGGGGGGTCGGGCGCCGGTGTGATTAGTAAAGTGAGTGGCTCCTGACCCACGGGATCCTTGTCGTGGTCAGGGTTCCGAGTGATTGGCATGGAGTCTAACATGGGTGTGACCCTTCGTTCCCACAGACGGCGCCAATTGTTACAAGGTGGAACTCGCGTACAATGAATTTGTATTGAGGGGAACCAAGGGCACGGTGGTTATGTTGATAAGAGGGTTTAGGTGGGCTATTTAACAGGTGATTAGTGGGGTGAAGAGGCTAGACTTGCCACCAGGGGTGGCCACAGAGTCAAATCTCACCGGACACGGAGGAAGAAGATCGGGCGACGGGAGCCAAAGGCTGACGTCGACCAAGGGGCGAGCTTTCCTGCACCACGAGCAACCCGTCAGAAGGGCAGGGTTGGGGTCCAACCCTTAGCCCCTCCGATGCCTAAGTCAGTAATAGAACTTAAAACGGGGGCTAGGCACGACGGTCGGACTGAGGGTGTGTCGACCGTACATGGCGAGCTATAAGTGGGAGAACAAAGATGTGGACGACCTTTGCCCTCGTGTGTGAATAATGGATTGAGAGAGAGAATTTGCCAACCTCCTCACCGTCAGAAGTGAGGGGGTATTTATACCTGACGAGAGATGACTAGGCGGGGCTGACCTGGCATGCTGACTCGACGTGCTGAGCTGGCTCAGTTGTCAATGGAAGCTTTGGACGAGGATGTCAGGAACAGGAGTGCCTGCCCTGCTTTTGTCAGACGGCGCAACGGCCAGGGGCACTTTTGTCAGGATGTCATGGCCGAAAGCATTAAGTGTCAGGGGGCTCAGCGGCCAGGGGGCGCTTTGTCAGATGGTCGGGCGGCGTTAGTGTCAGTCGTGTCCTTACACTAGGTAGTTTGTCGTATGTGATGAACTAAAGGTCTGGCTATGCTATTCCCGGTACCGTGGTTCATGGGGACCAGCCGGGTCGACCTGCTCGGGGGTTGTCCGGCCCGGCCGCGCCCCTTCTTGGTCGCGGGTCGTGGGCCGCTGGCAAGGAGGGATATGCACATGCCTACGTCAGCATCCTCGGCGGCACTGCCTGGGCGCTCCCCAAGCGCACTGCCCCTGGCGGGCCAAGCAGCCGAGGTTGTACGCCTCGGCCGGGAGGGGTGAGTGCTGCAAGGTGCGCCCATTACCGTGTAGCCTCGGACCTCCGGGATAGCGGCCCTTTCGCGAAGGGGTGAGTTAATGGGGTATGTCAGCGGATCTGGGCGGGAGTCGTATTCCTACGATCTTTAGGTCGTAACAGTTTCAATTCGGGAATTACGAGCAATAAATCCATCTTTACAACATGTCTGTTTGAATTTCAGTGTTGACACAGTTTAGCAAAATTGGCATAACCACCTGCACACATATTTGAATTTTATGAACTTGGTCTTATTTGAAAGCTAACAAGTTTTTATAAACATTCATCAGATGTGCTTATATGTCGAAATTCTGCCTCCAATATGCCCAAAATTAGCTTCCACTACAGATCCTGAAATCTGTCTGAAAAACAGAATTGACACACTTCACCAATTAATTCATCATAAATCATATAGTTCATATTTTTGTATGAACTTTTATCTATGGATCCATAACTGCTATATCTTCACCTTTCATTTATAAAGTTTTGTTAAATTCCCAAGAAAAATGGATGCAATATGTTGATCTTTATGGTTGTTCTTGCAATTTCAGCAAGCTGAATTCATTAAGTGCTATTCTTATTCATTAATTGTGGTTAGTTAGCTATCATTATTTTTGCTTAATATTATTGTATGGTGAAATGAATTTTCATGCCATTGGCACATGTAAATTTTATTGAGTTGCTTTGATATGAATGACGCCCGTCAGGTGTTCGATGAAATGCCTCAACGAAGGCAATATCTGAAAATTTTAGTAACGTGCATATGTTAGTGTTGATATTGAGCCACGGTGATGATTGGTGAAGTTAGAGGCTTGAATGGCATGGAATTTCGTGTTTGTGAGTAGATGATGTGTCGTGATTGAGGGCATGTCACGTGAGTTCATGACCCTATGTTTGATGATGGACAGTTGAAGTGATATGTGCATACCCATGCCATCAAGACCCCTAACGTGTCACTTATGAAGTTAACTAATAAAATTGAATAAATCTCAGTCCTCTCTAATGAGGGTGAGTTAGTAAAGCCCGGGGTTTTAGGTGGGATTTGAGTAAATTGTGGATATGAGGCCTGGACTGTGAAGTTGGAAGATGATTATGTGATGTGTAGAGTTTACACCCACTTGTTGGATCTGGATCCTAGCCTAGAGAGGGGATGAATAGGCTAATAAAAAATTCGTGCAACCCACGAACAAACTCACGCAGTTATAGCAGCAGCAGAGTAAATAAAATGCAGACACAGCGTACACAGCAGATTTACCCTGGTTCGGTCGTCCCAACGACCTACTCCAGCCACCAAAGCAGATACTAGTATTGAATAGTGCAATAGGTACAAAACCACAAGTTAGAGCACGCTCAGAGCACCCTCTACGTCTCTACACTCGCCAGGCTCTCAGTACCCCACTCACAGTGTTTTCTCTCACTATCAATCCTAGTAATGCTATCTACCAGCTAGTCCCAAACTAGCTGGGTCCCACTTGTCTAGCCCCAACCAGACAAGTCCCAAATTAGTCCCCAAAAATGGTAAAGTTTCACCCTACAGAGAACGTTACACTAAGACATGAATAAAGGAGTTTAAGGGTTTAGAAATGCTCAGTTCGTGTCCGTGTAGGCGTCTTTGTCAATCAGCACGTCGTCAGCTCCAATCTGACGCAAACGGTATCTCGATCCGACTTCTGGATGACAAGTAGCACAATGGTCTGTGCATTCATCAATTTCAGTTCAAAACCCAAATATAGGCTGTCTGTGCGCAGAGAAGCTCCTTAAAAAATCATGCCACGTCAGCATAGGAATTTGCACGTGATTTATATTCGCGTTACGCCGTCCACGTCAGCTTCCAAAATTCGTGCACGCTGTGATTTTTGTTTTCGCTCGTTGCTTTCGTTTTCATGCAGCGGTCGCCACGTCAGCGACAACGGCGGGCGGTGATCAGGAGAGCAGCTTCGTTCTACGGCAGTGAACTCCTCGGCGACAGGGCAGCTTCGACTCAGCGGCGCTCTCTTGGACAGCAGCGGCGATCTCTCAAGCGACAGCGACGACTCAACTTCTCTTCTCCGATATGCTTTCGTCCTCGACTGCAGCAGCGATCCCAATGGCGACGTGTTCTTTAGTGACAGCGACTTCGAAGCGATCGACGGTGATGACTCGAAAGTAGCAGTGTTCCTTCGATTGGCTCTGACTGCTTTCTTCGACTTTGACGGTGGTTCCTTTCACGTCGAGGTTGTACGGTGAAGACGATCAGCGCAACAACGACAGCAAGCGTCTCGTCTTCTCGACGGCGATGGGAGCTTCGTACTTAGCGACGAGGATTCTTCTCTGGCGACGATGTGCTTGTTTTGACAGTGCTTGCTTCGAACGGGTTTTCTCTCCGGCAGCGGTCTTCAGCGGCGAACTCCGGCGATGGCTTCGTTTTGTGGCATCGACGGAGTCGAGAGCTTCGGAGAGAGCTTCAGTCGATGGTCTTTATCAGCAGCAGGTCGTCGAAGCAGATGGCTCCTTGGATGGCTCGGTGGTAGATCTTTGGTGCGGGCCGCTGGCAGCTTTGTTGGCACGGGGAGTTGTTGTTTAGCTTTGGTAGAGAGGGAAGATGATGAAGTCCTCTCTTTTTCTTTTTGGATTTCGTACTCTCCTTTGCCTTGGGAAATGAAGGAGGAGGTCTGAAGAAAATATTTGCGTGAAGCTTTTGGGGTTTGGCCTTCGAAGAATTATTTTTGGCTTGGGGAACTACGGCTGAGGCTTTTTGAGATTTGCTTTGCTCTTTGAGATTTGCTGCCTAGCCTAGGGTTAATAGGAGGAGGATCTTTTATAGTGGAGCTTCGGTTTTTTTTGTTTCCTCCTCTCTTGGTGATTGCGGCACTATTTTGTAGCCCCCTCTCCAATTTTTGATTGCCGTATGCTCTCTTGAATTTTTGTATAACCGTCGTTGGTTCAACCCTAGAGGAAGTGTATATAAAGGACTAGGGTTATTTGTGCGGCCAAGGAAGTAGTTGGCAAGGGATGAGATCAAAAAATTAGAAGTTTTGGAATTGATTGGAAATTTGTATTTTACTAGGAATAGGTCTTGGCTAAGGAGTTTGTATGGCCATAGAATATATTCCAATAACCAAAAAAGCTTTGGCTCCATCTCTCCATGTTGGACCAAGTCCACTTTGCTCCATATTGGACCAAATCCACTTTGCTTTAGCCAAAGCTCTCACCTCCAAATAGCTATATGAATAGCAGTTTCTCAAATAGCGAAAGATGCATCGTTTCGCCAATCCTGAAACACACTAAGCACACACGTCAGATATAACGAGACGTTGTCATCATCAAACCAAGATCCTAGATCGTTGCTTCCAACACCACTCGCCTTTACCGGGAGTGGAGGGGATTTTTATACCCACTCGCCTTTACCGGGAGTGGAGGTGTCAGGGGGTTGTAGAGCCTCACTCCTGCCAGGGACGGGGGAGCTGAGAGGCCCGACGTACAATGCCCGTGTCCACTGCGTCGTGTGCTAGTTCACCCCAAATTTGGGGTGAAGTCCAGGTCCTGGTATTACACAGTTTACGCAAGTTCCCAATTAATTTAATTATAATATAATAAGATAAGAATTTGGCATGTTACTCCTTCTGCTGGCAGCACTTTCCCTTCCCCTTGCCAGTTCCTTGTGATTCTGTGGGATGTCTCTGGCACTTGTACTTATTTTATTAGATATTGGTTGCTTAAATACTTGTGTTCTTATTAGTATTATTATTATTCTTGCTAACCCTTTTCTTGCAGTAACTCGACATGGATCGCATGTATGATTCCTTTGATTACCTATTTAATTTTCACTATATCACTTAGATTCATACTCTACTTCTATTGCTTGCCTTGTGATCTGATAACCCTAAAACGGAGTTCCAAATCCAAGTTGGTTCCTACTGGGGCATGCATTGACGTGCTCCTCCCCGTTTTTTAGGTAGCAGGGTTAGCTTGGTTGGAGGTGATTTGGAGCTGGGTTCAGGAGTAGCACTTGGTGTGAGCAGTATTTGTGGTGTGATATGGTTGGTTTGGGAGGTGGAGAATGACTGTGTATATGTAGCGGTGTACCTGGGTTCTGTATATAAATCGAAGTTTTTTTTATATATATGTTATGTTGTTGTTGATCTATGTATTTATGAGATCGTTTTGATGTTATTGTGAAGCTTTATTTGTATTATCCTAGCATGTGCGCGGTGGCCTGCTTGTTCAGTTTCTCCTTTCTCGTTCTTTTCCTCTCTCATCACCCTTACACTTTAGAATACTTGAAAAAAAAATTTAAATGAAGTATCGGGTATTCTGGGAAACGGGGTTTGACAGTTTTTGGTGGCCCAAGCAGGTCACCGCACTGCGATGTGCGTAAGGATAGTACATGTGATGCTTCAATAGGTGATTGGGATAAATTAACCCTAAGGTGGGTTGTGTCTAGCCTTAGGACTGAGTTCTAATGCCAAGAGCTCGAGGTATAGAGTTATCTGGGGGGTCGTTTTAGACTCTTGGTTCGAGATCTGTATAGGAAAACCAATATGGTATGGCTATTGACTTGTGAGGTTGTATGACGTCCTTGTGTATGACATATAGTTAGATTCATGTGCAAGTTACGTTAAATACACGTGCGTGGATCCTTAATGTAATGTATATCCTATTGAATATGTATATACTTATATATTAAGATGTGGGTGGCATCTAGATATGTATAGAGCATGTGGATTCATGTGTATCCCCTTGTATCCCACTTCGGTAGACGCGGGTATACTAGATGTGTAGTGTCACTAATGATGGAATTATTTAATTGAGTATTGGCTGACTAGGAAGATATCGATTGAACTATATAGTTGAATAACTATATGAGATGTATTGTTAGATGGGTGTATACGTGTGTGGTGTATACTAAATGAGGCATATACGTATGTGGTTGAATGACTATATGCTAGCATATGGTATTGCTTTAAATATAAGACATATGAGTCTTAAATGTATTACTCTTTCTGAGAGATAATGGTTGTAGTCATGTTAAATTATTAGTATTGAAGTGGGGAAAATAAGGATATTTCCCTACCAACATGTTGAGTGTGATGGATATGCGGATCGGTCGTAAGTTGTACATGGGAATGCACGTCAATGGTGATAAACGTATATGTCTATAATGAGTCATGTAGGAACACCGAGAGATGTATATGTGTGTGTGTGTATGACCCTTGAAAACATGTTTGTATGTTGTGTGTGTGTACCCGACCCTTGTATGTGTGTTTGTATATTCGGCTGTAGGCAAGTATGTGTGCCTAATTAGCCATTTGTTACCTATACTTGTATGCTTGTGCCTTACATGTGTGTAAACCGTATAACATGTATGGGATGTGGTATAGGAGCCTGTCCATGTGATATGGTTTCTGCATAGCGAAGAATGAGTCGGTGGTGTACTTAGGTTGGTGTGCCCTATGTGGCTTGGCCATATATGGTGTGCATATAGCGATATAGATAAGTAATGGACATATGGATAGTATGAGTAATGTTCCATGGTGTTGGGAGTAGATGTATCCTAAGGAAGGTAGGAATGCTTTAGACCCGTCTACACTAAGTTTAGGCACTTAGCTCTATATCGTGCTTAGTATGGGATAAGGATATAAGTGTGACGTATAACGTATGTAAGATGTGATGGATATGAGGATTTGAGATTATACAGGGTGTGTATAAGTGGGATGGCTAAGGGTTTGCACGGTTATGTGGAGTTACGGTATATGTATATCTAAGTGTTTACGTTTACCCCGTAGAATGGTGTTTATAGGACCGTTTGGATGCATGTGTAGTGTGTGCACCCTTCCGTATATAGCGGCATGGGGAGGGATTGTGTATTGGTATATGACATACTTGTATGTATGTATGTGTGTTGTAGCAAGCATGGTGTGATTGTGTAAATGTGTTGCTATTATTGAACGTGTATTGATATCTGTCCTATGAGTGGTTATATATGTATGTATGTGAATGATCCCTATTCTGATAGGTGTGTATCAGTTATGAATGTGTACGTATAAGGGATGTGATTATCTACTGGATGTGTATGAATATTGAAATACACTTATTTGTGTATATACTAGTATGTTGGTAAAAGTGTAGATATATTGGACGTTATGTATATAAGAGTATGGATAGCTACCGATTACTATTAGTGCAGTTTAGGTAGCTTGACTGTATAGGTATGTAATAACAGGATATGGTATGTGCGAATGTGTGTGTGTGCCCATACTTTGTGATGTATGTGCACGGTTGCATGGGTCCTAATATGTATATATGTATGTCTGTGTGTATACCTGCTATTAGAATAAAAATCGGGTGTGTATGAGCGAACGTGTATACGGTTATGTGTAGGCCTAAAGAGAGCGATATATATATATATATATATATATATATATATATATATATATATATATATATATATATATATATATATATATGAGAATAATGGGTATCATACGCCATATGAGAGTGTGTCTCATATGCCCTCTCACATAAAGGGGGAAGTACAAGCCCACATGGGCTTGTACTTGGTGTACTTGCCTCCTTTTATGTGAGAGGGCATATGAGACACCATCTCATATGGCGTATGATATCCATTATTCTATATATATATATATATATATATATATATATATATATATATATATATATATAGTGTTGATATGAATATATCTATAGGTATATAATGAGTGTGTATATAAGTAGATGTGGAGTATTTGTGTGAAGTATTGTTTGTTACCTATATGTGAGTATGTATCATACTTGTATGAATGTGAAGTGTAGGGATGTGTTCATGTAAGTGTATTGTGCAGTAGGAATTATGTAATGGTGTGTATATTGGATGAATGAATACATATATGTATATATATATATATATATATACTTATATGTATCTTGTTTGTCTACTTGCTGATCTATTCCATAGGGTTGTCTCTCTAGGTGTATCTCAGTGTGCTTTGGATAAATGTATTCTTGTTGTATGCGTGAATATATAGGTCTGTACCAGAGCATGGGTGTATGTGCATGAATGTGCAATGTAAATGTAGATGTGAAAGCTATGGAATATAGGTGTATATGTGTGTGATAAATGTAAGTGAATGAATCTGCTTGATATATGTGTATTAGATTGTGTGTATTTGGTTGCACATTTATGTATATACGTGTGCAAGGAGTGTAGATGGATATTTATATTTGTTTGTCCATTATGACGATATGTGTGTAGCAGATGCAGGGATAGTTATATATATATATATATATATATATATATATATATATATATATATATTAAAACAGGGATGTTATCATGGGTTTTTGGATAAGAGTTTTTGATAAGAGATGAGAAATTGGGTATATATGAGGGATGTTGGATAAGATAAGAGAAATTGGATAAGATATGAGAAATTGGATAAGAGAAATTGGATAAAGGGATGTAAGTTGATGATGACTAGGAAAAATTTTGGGGGGAAATTTTAAGTTTGAAATTTTAAGTTTGAAACAAAATATTGGGGGGAATTAAATTGGGGGGAATGAAAAGTGTATTGGGGCCCAAAAACCACTGCCCCCAAAAACCCCCACATCCCCCTCTCTCGCGCAGCCCCCTGCCCCCAAAACCCACTGCTTGCCTGCACAAAAACCCAACATGCCCAGCAGCAGCAGAAGCGACAGCCAACAATGGATTTTGTGATGTCACTCCTCAACCTGAGCCTCTCCGACTGCTCATCGCCATGGCATCCCTCTTCGTCTCCCCACAAAAAACCTCAGCCCACAAAAAACCTACCCCCCAACCCGCCACGCCCCTATCCCCACAAAAAACCTCATTCCATAATTTTTTTTTCACTCATGCATACTGATTAATCAAGAAAAGTCATGGCATTTGCTGAGAAGGAAACACAATCAGTCATGGCAACTACTGAGAAGGAAACACAAAAGTCATGGCAACCCGCCCCCTCCCTGTCTCAACTGCTGCTGGGAGTGCTGACGCTGATCTTCCATGTATTATTTCCTTTCTTCCAAATTTCATCCAACTAATTTGAAGAATTTCCCTTCCAAGTTCAAGTTCAAGTTCAAATTTTTGTTCAAAAGCTCAAGTTCAAGTGCTGACAATGAAAGGTTGCAGAAGTTCCATTCTATAAGTTCAGTTATCCAATTTCCATTTGCAGGCATTTAGTGCTACTGATGAATGGTTGAAGAATTTCATTCCATATGTTCAAGTCATGGTTGAAGAATTATCACAAGTTCAGTTTGCGAAATGTTGTGAATAGCTTAAATAACCCTTGCACCAGCGCCTTTTTCTCTTCGGAGTGTTCCAGCAACAGTGTTCCAGCTTCACTCACCGAGATTCAAGAAATCGTGGGCAAGCCAACAAATATATCTCATGTTGTTCCAGTGGCTACAACACAATTGTCATAAGGATTTTAGCAAAATGTGGAACACTCAGAGTCTCCATGCACACCATCTGCCACGCATGCCAAGTGCTCGACTGAATTCCTGGATGAAATTTTAAGCTTGGTTGAAGTGCTCTGGAAACCATCAAGGCATGATGTTGGTTCATAAACTTTTTTGTATTCTATCTGCGAATAGATGATGTTGTTTGTTCCAACCTGTCTTTTAATTTGCCAGCACCGTCGACATGAAGAACTCCTACGCTGTTCCCCACAGCGAATCATTGGATCAGGTACCGATTTCATAGTTAGATGCATTTTTGTTATAACAATCATTTTTCCTCATTTGACTACTTTTATGATCAGGACATTCACTTATTACAAATAGCATAATAGAACATCTTTATTAGATTGCTGTTATGGCACTTAATTACAAATAAGTAATACATCGATAAATAGTTTGCCAATGCTTGAGGTGCCAACATTCTGATGATTTCTTATTTAATTTAGTCAGAATTACACATGCAGTATTAAATACTTTGCATGTTTAATTTTTTGACTAACAGGAGAATTATGAAAAGTTGTTGAAAGGGAATATTAAACTAGAAACGGAGATGGAAGAGATGAATAACTCTTTTCAAGGGTTGAAGGTACATAAACATAGCCTATACTTGAGGCGTGAATGTTCAGATGATTGCTTATTTGACCTCATTTAATTTTGTGCTGTAATTATTGTA
This sequence comes from Scilla litardierei, assembly GCA_030789695.1. NCBI lineage: Eukaryota > Viridiplantae > Streptophyta > Magnoliopsida > Asparagales > Asparagaceae > Scilla > Scilla litardierei. Next base: position 303,887,332 of record CM061142.1, on the reverse strand, counting down.
GATGCTTATCTATTCTTCATGGTATTGGCTTCAATATGAGAATTACGAGAGGTTGCTGAAGAGGAATATAGAACTTCTGAAGAGGAATATAGAATTGGAGACAGAGATGGCAGGCATGAATGGTTCAGTCAATCTATGGTCTGAAGGTATATAGCCATACCAATAACTATAGCAGCCACTATATTTGTTGCTAATTTGTTTCTTAATTAGTTTGTTTAGTACCATTTATCTGATAGGTGGAAGTGTTACCATTTATCTGATAGGTGGAAGTGTTAAGTGTTGGTCGATGCAGGAAGAGATGCTACTGTTAAGGGAAGAAGAGATGAAAGAGGAGGATGAAGAGAAGGATTCAGTGGCTGAGATCATTGAAGATGCTAAGGGAAGTAGTGATAATGGGGTTGTTGAGAATAGTGATAATGGGGTTGTTGAGAATAGTGATAATGGGATTGTTTTTGTTTATCAAAAAAATAATGAGAACAAGTAAGTTATCAAAAAATCTCCAACAACTTTATGTTCATCTCAACTGTGATGGCCATATCTTCAACTTCCATGTCGAGGACGAGTATAGTGAGCCTCTGATTCTACCTTTTTTATTATCTGATGCTTGAATCCATGTTTCATTCGATTCGATCGTTTTTGTTTATCTCAATCTGTCATTTATGATGGTTTTTTGTCACAGTGTTGTGCATTTAACTTAACATTATGTCTTTAATCATGTATACTTAGTTTCTGTTCTGAAATTCCTTACTTCAGAGAAACATTCATTTTCTGCAGTTTCACTGAATTTTTTTATATGTATATATGTTTATGAATGTGGAACCAGTTACACAATCATTTCAAAATCCCTCATGGATTTGCATACTACAGTCGAGATCATGTTGTTTCTTGAATTCTTGATGTGACAGTTAAGGAAGTTTTGAAGGAAGTTGAACATCACCATATTGTCATCAAAATGGCATAAAAAAATTGTGTCTTTGAATCAATATCCAGTGTGAATGTTCCAACGGTCTTTTCCATTGTTTTATTATTTCAAATTCTGTCTTTTAGACTTACATATGTTGTTACTTGCTGATCCTGCTAGCTGCATGCTGTTTCTGTTTAATAATTTAACATCGCTTCTCATGCTATACAAATTTGATGCATTTTCTTATACATGTTTCCAAGTTGCAGATAATTAGAGGAAGCCTTTCATTACATGTTGAGTGCATTTTATGGATTTGAAGGAAGGTAGTGTTGTAAATGGAGTCCACAAAAGCTGGCCGCAAATTTTTTGGGGTGAATGATATGGTGACGATGATGAGAGGTGTTGTAAATGGAGAATAATATGTCACCAAACTATAGTTGTTGAGCAGAGACTGTCGAATAATGCTTACGCTGAGGTTTGTGCATAGATGTATCAACAAACATGTTTACATGTCTACAGGTTGCACTGGATATTGAATACCACCACAACATCTTTACATCACATCAAAAGGTGAATCCGAAAGAAGTAATTGTTGCCTGGTAATGATCGACTTCTTAAATTTACTGCCATGTTTAGTCTTCATTTATTTTTCATAAGAAATATGACAAGTATACATTCAATGCAGATGTTGTCAAATTCCTTTGATTCCAATTGTTAGTAGTGAAAGCATTTTGTTTGTCAAGGAATTCATGTAGCAGGTCTGCAAAAGAATTTGTTTTCGGTTTGCCCAACCTGTAACAACATACTGATGTATTCTGTCTGCCCAAACTTTTGTATTGCAATTAAGTTACATCCCAAATTTCATCAGGTCTATTAGTATGTATTGGGTTGAGCAGGTGGTTTGCAATTAAGGTCTGCCCAAGCTTCTTTTGTAAACTACAATGCAACCCACCAAGCCCAATAATTTCAGTTTGTTTGTGAATCTGGGTTTCTTAAGGAGTTATCTAATTTTTGTTGTAAATTTTGTTCTGTTAAATGTAAAATATGCAAAAGAACTATAAGATTAATTGCTGCATTGAATTGCTTGCAGGTCTATTTCATGTTGTAATATGTTGTAGTTTAATTTTTTTCCATTGTTTGTTTGTACTATGAAGAGGGATAGGGTGTCATGAGAGGGGGGGTGTGTGTCAAATCATTTTTTCATTAATCAATGATGTTCCAATTAGAAAGAAATATGATTATATGACCTCCATTTTTTAATTTTTTTGGGGAAAAGGTGGTGCTCGATGTGTATGCAAGTAAGAGGAAAGAGAGAAATTTTGTTTGCTTTTGGTGCTGACCTTTTGGGCTTGAATCGATGCAACTATGATTTTTTTGTTAAGCATTTGCCTTCAAATTGCTTGAAAATTGTTAAGCATTTACAGAAATGAGCATAGTAGATGGAAAATCCAAATGGTTGAACAAAAATGATACTTCAGCTTTCTATTTTGTCATTGTAGGGTAGAAACATTTATTTTTCGATTTGTTCTTATTTGTATGCTGGTTTATGGATGAAATACACTAAACCTAGCCTAAAGCTCTTCTTCCTTTGGGCATCCAATTTCTGGGCATCTTCAATAAGGTGAAATACACATACACGTTTATTACAACCATCACCTTTTACAATCGGCTAGGAGAGAATGACGTGGACATGCTACTCACTGATTTGTTTTTAAACCTCTTTGGATCATATCATTATTTCTGTTTAATGCAGGTAAAACAAGGCTCTGGATCATTTGGATGTTGATGTAGAGGAGTTGAATTTCAGAGTGAGAGGAGCATCCAGAAACTATTTTAATTTAAACAAGTAACCTGTTATAACCCTCAAGATGGAGAGTATCTTTATGCTTCCATTTTATTGATCACAGTTATCATTTTTGTACATAAATAGCGCACCCAAGATTTATTCATTGTGTTCATATTTCGTGTTTAGTAGTATAAACTTCTTAATTGCCAGGTATTGTAAAATCGAGCTTATATTATGGTATGCATCTACTTTTAAATTTATGATGTGTTTTATAGTAGTTTCATTTAAAACAACTTATGTGATATTTTGGGGTAAAATGAAATATGCATGGGGTGAGTGTTAATGGAATGCGGCAAATTTTACTTGGGTATATTAATAAAACTTTATTTTTATTTTTCATGTCCACATATTCGTATCATATGTACCCGATACTCATATCATTATCGGTGCAACATAGGCTGAATATATTCTGATCGAGGACTTTCATTGTCAAGGTACCCAAATGTCCTTTAAAAATGGTGGGTTTCTATGAACGTTCGAGTTTCTCTTTTAATAAATGTTGTATTTTAAGATTGATCATTTGAAATTTGGTATCTGTGGTCCAAATGCTTAGATAATATGTTACTTTTAAGTTGTCTTAATTTTTGAGTCACAAGCAGTATATATTATTTTTGGCAGTTTGATTAAGTTTGATTCTTATGCTTTTATGTTTGTGCTTTTCTAAATGAAAAGGACGAGCTTGATAAACGAGCGGTGTACCCTATATTTCCTTGCAATTATTTGTTTACTAATGAATAATAACTTAATCTTAGTTGCATGTGAAATATGTTGAAATGCAATTTCCTTCCAGATCTCCTTTTTTACCTTAGAATGTTGTTTGAAGCCAAACACAACCTGTAAGAGGATGGTATATTGCTAGGAAAAAAGAATATATGGACTGAAATTGTGAGAGCCCCTATTATTTCTTTGTTGGTTTACATTACACAGGTTATTGGTTGCATTGCTGCTGTTTCATCAACCCTTCATTTGGGAAAGGCAGGTCCAACGATGCACAATGCTTCATGTATTGCATCTATCCTGGGGCAAGGTGGGTTGCGATAATATAAACTGACTGACATGTAAATGGCTGAGAAATTTCATGTCGAGATAGACATGATTTATAACCTGTAGGGCTGGTATTGGGGTTGTTGCTTCTTTCCGTGCCCCGGTGGGTTGGGTGCTATTTGCTGTTGAAACCGTGTCCTTATGGTATATCTCACTACTTCATCAATTCACAGTGGTCTGCATTTACATCTTTTGGTTATGCAATTTGATAAAGCTTACCAGTATGTTTCAGAATTGTAGGCATGAATTAGATAAAATATTTTTAAATAGACATAACATCATCATTATTTCTAGAAAATAAACTATACAATGCTAGATTGATTTTGCATGGTTTAAAATATATCTTACACCCCCATCAAGTTCTAATAGTCAATATCCTTTTAGTTTCTGTAAATTAACTAGAAATTAATGTATTCAACAATGTTATGTTTACTTCAAATAAGACATGTAGGATTTCTGGTTCAATAAATTGTAGTTTAAGTTTTTGGCTATGCTCTATAATCTATAACTTCGGCCAATTAATACTTCCATTTTTCTCTCCCTTTTCTTTTTTAGATCTGCATTAGTTTTCATAAACAAACCGAATCGTCGCATGGCTGCATTGTTTTGCCATGGAAGTGTACTTTGTAGTTATCAAATTGATTTTCATTTTGGTATTTTAATGATCGAGTCTAACCTCTGAATAATTCTGTACAGCTGCAGTTGTTGCTTATGTCTGGGCATTCGTTGCTCCACTGATGGGAGGTGTTCCTGTTGCACCTCCAAGCTGGGATGTTGCTCCTTCGATAGAAGCTGCCCCTGCTCCAACTGGCTGGGAGTAGCATGGCTACCGAGATATTACTGATTGAAGCTGCCCCTTGCATAGTCGTTTGGATGAACTAATTATATGTTGGTTGTTCAATGATATTAGTGATTGTAGGCTTTAGCTTAATCCTTATCTTTTGTACTGAATCGGTCCTTTTGTAGCAACAAGTGTGGGAAGAAACTGTAGAACATTGTAGCGCTCTGTTTTTTGCTTTTGTGTTGAACAGTTTCTTTGTTGCATTCAAACAAAGAGTGGTGGATTGAAGCTTATTTGTATGCTAAATGTAAATGCTAACAGCAAATTTTGTTTTATTAATTAATGACAATCATTTCTTCAACATCATACATATTTGTATTCTATTTGTATTCTGTTGTATGGATATAGGCAGTGTACATTGTTTCGAAAACAGATTACAAAAACAAGTTGTTGCAACAACTAATTGCTGCCAAGTTTACATTCCAGGTCTGATATAGCCAGTTATAGCCTGTTTTGATATAGCCAAGTATGCAAGCAGACATAAATGTAAGCTGGTTGTTTTAGTTTGAAGACATGTAATTTGTATGCATCGACAAGAGAAAACATCAGAATGACTGGTATATTGAAGTGAGCTTACTGTTTGAATGCATATATGTTGGAATTGGAAAGCTGGTGTTTGCTTGGGTCTCTTTGTTGATGCAGTCAAACTCTAATTAGATTTAACCCTAATCCTTTGCTGATATTTTCTCTTTCTTGATGCATTCAAACTATAGCATTCAAACCAAAACAACCAGCTAATTAGTTGTATGCATTCAAACTATATACATTCAAACCGTAAGCTGGTTGTTTTAGTTTGAAAACATATGGTGAGCTTACATATGCATTTAAACTCTAATTAGATTTCATGATGCTTCAGGTTGCTTTAGTTTGCTTCAAGCTTCAAGTTGATATAGCCAACTTTGCATCAAAATAGGACATGAAGTATGATACAAAAGAAAATTCTGATAAAAAAGTTGTGATTGTAAAATCAATATTTTTGTGCAGATTGTATGCTTAACCCATGTGACCGTCATATTATCATCAAAGTATGACATGAAACTGAAGAAGCCAAACAACCCAAATTTTAATACGCAACCACTCCAACTATCATATGTTAATTCATTGTTTCATACATTGTACAAATAAAACCTAACATTACAAATACACTAAAGATAAGCTTTGAGTATTATGCATCCTATGACAATCATCAAAAAATTAAATCCCACAAGACACGTGAAACACCCACAAATGAAGGAGTTATTGAATACATCTAGAAGAACGAGGCTTGGGTCCAGCGGCGCCGAAGGCGCTCGCGTCGAAACTAAATTTTTGTTCGTTTAGATTTTAAAGGGGAAATAATTTTTTGGGAGAACAAATTCTTTGAGGGGATATCTTAAATGAACCGTGCCTGAGGGCACGGGTTATGACTAGTTTATATATATATATATATATATATATATATATATATAGTGATCTTCGGTTGCGAAAAATCCCGTGCGAAAGCCCGTGCGAAAACTTTTTTTTATTTTTTTGAAATTTTTTTTTCAAAAATTCTTTTTTTGATGTTTAATCCATACAATTATATACCCCAGGGAAAATAATGGGTGAACCCGTTGGGCATTAGAGCACCCATCCACCCGTTACAAATTTAACGGTCTCAAAACGTGCGAATTTGATGAAATGGCTTGATCGAAGGCCAAATGACATTATTTCTCAACCATTATTTTTTGAGGGGGGTATAATAACATATAATGAGGGTGGAAAAAAGAATTTTTGAAAAAAAAAATTTCAAAAAAAAGATAAAAACATTTTCGCACGGTGCGAAATGTTCTCATTTGAAAATTTTCATATATATATATATATATATATATATATATATATATATATATATATATATATATATATATATATATATAGCATATGAAGGAAACACATTATGGTTGTGTACTCTCGTCTGTATTGTGTGTGGTATATGTACCTATCTGTGTGAGGCAGTAGGTGCACTGCTATGGATGTGATGTTATGTGTATACTTATTTATAGTTATAATTGTGAACCTTATGTGATTTGATCATGCATGTGCTAGTACGTGCACGTGAATGTATGTATGGATATGACTAAATACTGTGCATATGTACGTATTTATGTGCCTACGAATGTGAGTATGCTCATGTGACCAAGCATTGGGAGTATAGGGACCCAGGGTACATACGGAGTGACACCGTGATAGTGACCCTGTTTATCAAGCAATGTCGTGTAGATTAATGTGTATTGCTGGGTAACCGTGCATGGATGTAGACGCATAGGTAAATATATAAAGAGATAGAATATAAATCGTTTATACTTGAATGTATTGTGATGTATCTGAAAGTGTGCCATGTATGAATACCTTACCAATGGTGATATGGATATGGTGTGATGTCCTAGGCATATGGATATGAGTAGTGATCTAAATACGTGTAATAATACGTATAGAGACTCAATTGTGGTATGTGATGTATATGTTAATGTGTGAATATGTGTGCCTAGATGTTGAAGAACATATACGTACGTGTATGTAATGATGCATATAGTGATATGGATGTGCTACTAGATGAGTAATAGGATGTATCTGTGACTTGTGCACGATGCGAATGTGTATGGATGACAGTGAAGTATATAGTGTATATAAGTGTGGGGGTAGATACGTATTCTTGTTTGTACTTCATGGGTTATAAGACCATCATACCTGGCTGACCTTGGTAAGGTTCACACCCTAGGAAGTCCGAGGACGGACTTTATTTTAATGTTGGTAGGATGTCATGCCATATTTTGCACTATACGTGTATTCTACTGAAAACGCGTGGTATTTCTATCTACGAAGCATACGTAGGCATGAGATAAATGAAGATATCGATGTATGTGACGTAGTGAGAGGGGGATTGGGCCGTAATACGTGGCTAAGGGAAGTGAATGCGAAGTGTGAAAGCAGATAAGTGTGAAAGACGTCGTCGGTGCAAAACAACAGGAATGTGTTAGATGCGTGTGTGTGATGCACGTATGCATGCATGGATGGGCATGGATGTGTGTAAGAAGAGCCATGCTAGTATGAAAGTGGTTAGGGGTCAATGGCAACCCCCGTAAATTTTTAGAAAAGTCAGGGGCAAAACGGTCTTTTTGACTAAAACTGCCGTGCGTACATACTTAAGTGGTCGGTACCTAAAGTAATAGCAAACTTGTAAATACTTTGAACTTGAGGGGTAATTTTGGAAGGGTATTAAGGTCATTTTAACACATGCATGCTTATCCTAAAGAGAGTTCTAGGTGGAGATATTTCTTAGGAACTTTCTTACATCTTCTTCATTTTTCTTTTCTTTTCTTTCTTTCATTCCTTTTCCCCTCTCCTTATCCCCTTAAGGCCGACCACACCCTCCCATTTTCCCATATTTTCTTCACTTCAAAACCCTAATTTATCACTCCAAAAATCAAGAATCTCATACGGGTTCAAGTGGGAAGAAGATGGAGAAGAAAGAAAGAGAAGGAGAAGAGGAAAACCGAGCTTTTGAGGTAGGAACTTCTTGGTTTGGAATTCCATCAAATTGATTATTATTATTTTGTTTTTATAGCATGTTTTACTTGATATGAATTAGGGATGGTGAAATTTCATGATCCATGTTTCAGTTTTACAAAATATCCCTTGAAATTCTTAATAAAAACATCTCCTTTAAAAGCTTGAATTTCTGTTTTGTGTTGTTTCCGTAATTAATGTTACTGTAACTCGAAGTAAGCTTCGAAAGAAATATGAGTTTGTAGATCTTGAAGTTCTACCCCAAAATCATATAAAATTTGTCATAGTTTCAATTCGGGAATTACGAGCAATAAATCCATCTTTACAACATGTCTGTTTGAATTTCAATGTTGACATAGTTTAGAAAAATTGGCATAACTACCTGCACACATATTGGAATTTTATGAACTTGGTCTTGTTGGAAAGCTAACAAGTGTTTCTAAACATGAATTAGAGTGCTTATATGTCGAAATTCTGCCTCCAATATGCCCAAAATTGGCTTCCAATACAGATCATGAAATCTGTCTGAAAAACAGAATTGACACACTTCACCAATTAATTCATCATAAATCATATAATTCATATTTTTGAATAAAATTTTATCTGTAGATCCATAACTGCTATATATTCAACTTTCATTTATAAAGTGTTTTTAAATTCCCAAGAAACATGGATGCAATATGTTGATCTTTATGGTTGTTCTTGCAATTTCAGCAAGCTGAATTCATTAAGTGCTATTCTTATTCATTAATTGTGGTTAGTTGGCTATCATTATTTTTGCTTAATATTTTTGTATGGTGAAATGAATTTTCATGCCCTTGGCACATCTAAATGTTATTGAGTTGCTTTAATATGAACGACGCCCGTCAGGTGTTCGATGAAATGCCTCAACGAAGGCAATATCTGAAAATTTGAGTAACGTGCATATGTTAGTGTTGATCTTGAACCACGGTGATGATTGGTGAAGTTAGAGGCTTGAATGGCATGGTGTTTGTGAGTAGATGATGTGTCGTGATTGAGGGCATGTCACGTGAGTTCATGACCCTATGTTTAATGATGGACAGTTGAAGTGATATGTGCATACCCATGCCATCAAGACCCCTAACGTGTCACTTATGAAGTTAACTAATAAAATTGAATAAATCTCAGTCCTCTCTAATGAGGGTGAGTTAGTAAAGCCTGGGGTTTTAGGTGGGATTTGAGTAAATTGTGGATATGAGGCCTGGACTGTGAAGTTGGGAGATGATTATGTGATGTGTGGAGTTTACACCCACTCGCCTTTACTGGGAGTGGAGGGGATTTTTATACCCACTCGCCTTTACCGGGAGTGGAGGTGTCAGGGGGTTGTAGAGCCTCACTCCTGCCAGGGACGGGGGAGCTGAGAGGCCCGGCGTACAGTGCCCGTGTCCACTGCGTCGTGTGCTAGTTCACACCAAATTTGGGGTGAAGTCCAGGTCCTGGTATCACACAGTTTACCCAAGTTCCCAATTAATTTAATTATAATATAATAAGATAAGAATTTGGCATGTTACTCCTTCTGCTAGCAGCACTTTCCCTTCCCCTTGCCAGTTCCTTGTGATTCTGTGGGATGTCTCTGGCACTTGTATTTATTTTATTAGATATTGGTTGCTTAAATACTTGTGTTATTATTAGTATTATTATTATTCTTGCTAACCCTTTTCTTGCAGTAACTCGACATGGATCGCAGACATGATTCCTTTGATTACCTATTTAATTTTCACTATATCACTTAGATTCATACTCTACTTCTATTGCTTGCCTTGTGATCTGATAACCCTAAAACGGAGTTCCAAACCCAAGTTGGTTCCTACTGGGGCACGCATTGACGTGCTCCTCCCCATTTTTCAGGTAGCTGGGTTAGCTTGGTTGGAGGTGATTTGGAGCTGGGTTCAGGAGTAGCACTTGGTGTGAGCAGCATTTGTGGTGTGATATGGTTGTTTTGGGAGGTGGAGAATGACTGTGTATATGTAGCGGTGTACCTGGGTTCTGTATATAAATTGAAGTTGTTATATATATATATATATGTTATGTTGTTGTTGATCTATGTATTCATGAGATCGTTTTGATGTTATTGTGAAGCTTAATTTGTACTATCCCAGCATGTGCGCGGTGGCCTGTTTGTTCAGTTTCTCCTTTCTCGTTCTTTTCCTCTCTTATTACCATCACTCTTTAGAATACTTGAAAAAAATTTAAATTAAGTATCGGGTATTCTGGGAAACGGGGTTTGACAGATACCCAGTCGACGTTGAGGACCCATCTTGGTCCTCTGCGATGGTGTTATAGGGACATAGACAGCGCATCCGAATATCCTCAGGTGAGAGATATCCGGTTGGTTCCCATATGCAAGTTGCATCGGAGAATAAGATTGACTTCCTGACGGTCGTAATCTTATCAGCGATGCGGCATGCAAGATGGCATGTCCCCTTGCATTCACCGGCAACTGGCATTGCATCAACAATGGACGAGCAATCCATTGTAGTCTCTTTATAAGAGATTCGGCTAACCCGTTCTGGGTGTGAACATGAGCTACAGGATGTTCAACTTCTATGCCAGTTGCTTGGCAGTAGTCTAGGAAGACTTGAGATGTGAATTCCCCAACGTTGTCCAGACGCAATTTCTTGATCTGGTTGTCTAGGAAATGTGCCCGTAACTTTATAATTTGTGACAGTAGCTTTGCAAAGGCTACGTTGCGGGTGGACAGGAGGCACACATATGACCATTTGGAACATGCGTCAATCAGTACCATGTAGTACCCAAATGGGCCCATTGCAGGGTGAATAGGCCTGCAAATGTCCCTATGTATTCTCTCTAGGAAGCTCGGAGACTCTGAGTCCACCTTCAAGGGGGGTGATCTCGTAATCAATTTCCCTTTGTGACAAGGGGGACAAGGAGATGCACCCTTTCGAAGTAGCTTCAGGCTTTTCGAGTTAATTCCACGGGATTGGGATATGATGCGACGCATCATGTTCCTTCCAGGGTGTCCGAGTCTATTGTGCCAGAGTTGGAATTCTGGTTGATTATCGCACTTCTGGTGCTCAAGTGTGTTTGCTTCCATTGCTCTTATCTTTATATTGTAGAGACCCGAGGGGAGTCCCTCAAAACGCTCGACGGTGGTTTTAGCACCGTTTTTATGAGTCGTTACATACAAGAATTCTCTGTTTTGTTTGTTCACCGTCTCTAGGTGGTATCCGTTTAAACGGATATCTTTAAAACTTAACATATTTCTATGAGAGCTAGAGAGAAAGGCGCATCTTTTATTAGTAGTTATGTTTTGTTGGGGAGTATAAAATGTGCTTCCCCTTATCCTTCAATAATTCCTGATGGATCGGAGATTATATTTACAGTTCCATCGTATTTATGTATGCTTTGAAAAAAGCAAATATCTTGGAGGATCGTGTGCGTAGAGACATTGTCCACTAGGCATTTATTATCCATCTAAATTAAGAGAGGAAAAAACATAGCAGTATAAGGCACAAAAAGTTTACCAAAAATCACTCAACGTCTGAAAAATCATCCAACATGTTAGAAATCAAACAACTAGAGAGTAAATTGTTTTTCAAATTACAATGCATAGCAGAAAGTAGATAATGCTTTAGTCGAGCAGGTCATCATTTGAGAAATCCTCAGCGATGAACCTGATTGGTACCAGGTCTTCGTGTTCCACCAGGTTTGTCTCGGCTAGCTTCTGGCTAGCTTTGTACAAGTCCTGGAGGTGGCGTGGAGTCTGACAATTCCAGGACTAGTGTCTAGTCATGCCACACCTGTGGCATTTATCTTCCCAGTCTTTTCTGGGGGCAGATGTCTGGCCGTTGTCTTTTCTCTTCCACATATTTTTCTTCATTCCCTCATTGTAGGACTTTGGAGGGGGTCCTCTAGCGTGCTTCTTCATCGCCTTGCCCTTATGGGGTTTGCCTTTGAAGTTGGTCCTCTTCTTCTGGGAGGAGCTGCGGTGCGCTTCAGGCGCAGGAGTAGCACCCGCAGGGCGCGAGTTATGGGTGGCCAGAAGGAGGTCTCTATTCTGCCCTGCCATCAGAAGGCATGATAGAAGCTTCGAGTATTTCGTGAACTTTCGTTCACGATACTGCTGCATAAGTATAACATCCTTCTCGTGGAAGGATGTATACATCTTCTCTAACATGCGCTCCTCTGTCACTTTCTCACCACACAACTTCAAGTGTGAGGTGATAATGAAAAGTGCCGAGTTGTACTCGGCGATAGACTTAAAGTCTTGGAGAAGGAGGTTCTCCCATTCATATCGCGCTCGGAGAAGAATAACATCTCTTTGATGTTTGTATCTATCCTCGAGGGCGGTCCATAACTCATAAGAGTCTTCCACCGTGAGTACTCGGCCTTAGGGTCCGATCGATATGGCGTCTGATATAGATAATTGATTTCGCTTTATCTATGTCAGAATCCTTATCGCCTGCAGCGATGGCATGGCTCAGTCCCAGTGAGCGCAGGTTGAATTTTATATCCAACTGCCAGCTCAGATAATTTTTGCCTGTAGCATCCAATACGTCAAAGTCGACGCTCGCAATTTTAGCCATTATCTCTAGCATGTTAAAATAAGTAGAAATTAGATATTTTTAAAGTAAAACATATAATTATGCATTTCAGACACAGATATTTGTTGTGTGGATCGGCTAATCACCATTTTAAATAAAGTCCATACAGTCCCATAAAATTGAAAATACAACTTGGGAACCCACGTGGGGCCTCTATTCTTCTGGAATAGATCTTCATCTTCGTGGGACATCCGTCGGTCTTGGAATTTATACAATAATATCTTCACTACAATTTCTCTCAAAAAATAGAAAAGAATGCGAGAGAAATAATGGTGATAGCTAACCGATCCAAAACCACAACAAATATAAACATACGTCGCAGAAAAATGCAGCAGGCATTTTGTTGCATTGCAGGCAATTAATCATCACAGGCAATTAATCATCACAGACATTTTATAATGGAAATGAAAAAAAAATCCGTTTAATAATTATTGGACCACTGGGCAACGTCATACACCGTTAGGTTAGTTGACTAACGGCAGAGCGGTCGCATGATCTTTCTAATTATTAAATGTATGATAATCAAATAATCCAAAAAATATGATGGATTAAAATGCGTGTAATAATCCAGAATTTAACGAAGAAAAAATCTTAATTAAATCTGGAAAAGAATTTAGAAAAACAAAATTTTTGTGTGGACAAACCCTAATTAGGGTTTTTAGATTCGATTTGCCGTGCGATCCCGTGCAGCCGGTTAGGGTTTTAGTCGTGTGTGTTGCCGCTTCTGGCGGCTAGGGTTTCGGACGCGCGCGCACGGGGGGTTTGTCGCCGCCACCGCTTCTCGCGGTACGGGGCGGCGGGGCCGCCGCTACAGGCGGCGGGGTTCTGCCCGCCGCTGCAGGCGGCGGCCTCATTGGCCTCCGCTGCGGGGGGCGACAGCGGCCGCTGCTGTAAGCGGCGGCAATGACGCGGTGATCGAGGGGGGGTTTTCGCATGCGCGGCTTCTGGCCGTGTGGCGATGAAGAAATCCCTCTAGGATTTGAAAATTTTTGGGGAAGAAGATGATAAAAACATGATTTTTATCAGCAAAATCTATTTTTAGTCTTCAAAACGGCGTTTTTATCGTAAAAAGTTGATTTTTATTGATAAAAACGTCGATTTTTCATTTACGGTTTGATTTAGCATGCAGATCTGAGATTAAAAAAACTGGTCTATACTAATCAAAATATCGATCCAAACATTTAGATCTACTCATATGCGCATAAAAATTTAGATCTAGGGAATAAAAATTACGTCTAGATCCTACCTGCCGGATCTAGCGATGTTCAGTGAAGGAAGCCCGTTCGCGTCGTGTTCGTCCGTCGGCAGAGCTTCGGCTCAGCTTCGAGCATGCTGATAACGTGTTGTAAACTTGGTGGCTACGGAACCTGTAGCCCTGTATTTATAGTAATAGGGTTACATAATGGGTGGATACCCAATACATAGATGGGCCTCCAAAAGCCCGTTTATAACAAATATGAATTTGGTGTGTTAGGATTAATACTTAATTAATTTCAAGATCTTCCATAAAATTAAAATTTATTAGGGACAATGTATATTTCACTTTCATTGTTTAGGTCTGTAGATTCTCGAGTATGGTCAGAACTATAATTTTGTTATAAAATGGCTTTTGGAGGCCTATCTGTGTATTGGGTATCCACCCATTATGCAACCCTATTACTATAAATACAGAGATTCGGGATTCCGTAGCCGCCAAGTTTACAACACGTTATCAGCACGCTCGAAGCTGAGCCGAACCTCTGCCGACAGACGAACGCGACGCGAACGGGCTTCCTTCACCGAACGTCGCTAGATCCGACGGGTAGGATCTAGATGTAATTTTTATTCCCTAGATCTAAATTTTTATGCGCATACGATTGGATCATTATTTGATTGGTATAAGATCAAAGTTTTAATCTCATATCTACATGATTAATCAACCTTTTAAATGATAAATCGACGTTTTTATCTCTAAAAATCAAATTTTTATGATGAAAAACGCTGTTTTGAAGACTAAAAATAGATTTTTTCTAATAAAAATCATGTTTTTACCGTCTTCTTCTCCAAAAAAATTTCCAAACCCTAGATGGGATTTTTCGTTGCCACGCGGCCAGAGGCCACGAACGCACGAAACCCCCTCCCCCATTGCGATCTCCCCGCCGCTAGGAGCGACGTCGTGCCGCTGCCGCTCCGACGGTAGCCAGCGCTGCCGCCCGGAGCGGCGGCAGGCACCGTCGCTCCCGGTGGTAAGCGCCGCTGCCGCCCGGAGCGGCGGCAGGCGTCACTGCCGCTTCCGACGGCAGTCGTCGACGCCGCCGCCAGCAGCGGCGGCCGTCGCCGCCTAACCTCCAGAAGCGATGGCGGCGACGCTAACCCCCTCCGCGCGCGTGCGGGCAAACCCTAGCCGCCAGAAGCGGTAGTACGACGCAAACCCTGGCAGGTTGCACGGGATCGCACGACAGATCGCCTCTAAAAGCCTTAATTAGGGGTTTTCCACAAAATTTTGTTTTTATAAACTCTTTTTCAGATTTAATTAAGTTTTTTCTTCGTTAAATTCTGATTAATTATATGCTTTATAAATCATCGTATTTTTTGGATTATTTGATTATTACACATTAAATAATTAGGAAGATACTGTGACCGCTCTGTCGTTAGTTAACTAACTTAACGGTGTATGACGTTGTCCAGTGGTCCAATAATTATTAAACAAAAAAATTTCATTTCCATTATAAAATGCACGTGATGATTAATTACTTATGATGATTAATTGTCTGCGATGAAATTAAATGCCTGCTGCCTTTCTCTGCGATGGGATGTTGTATATTGCCTCTAGCATGAATTTACGCTTAAACACAATAAATGCACGTGTAGAAAATTATATGCCTGCCGCATATTTAATGTTCTATGATGAACATTTTATTTAGCATGCTAAAATCTCTATGATATATTTTTAATACCTGTAGCATAAATATATGTCTGATATAAAATTATTTATATACCTGCAGAATATAAATAACATGTGTATATGTTTCAATTCATGTTAGCTGAGCATACATTCTTAAGCACACATGCTTGATTTATTTGCAATGATAATTTAGTTTCTTTCAACTATTTTATAGAGAATAAATTTTAGCTTACAAGCTTCATATTATGTGTATGATAAATCATTAATTGTTGCATTTTGCACTCTTATATGATCATCCCATGCTCATACTCATGCTCATGATATGACGATACTTTATGACAACAAACCAATCATGATTTCAAAAAGTTTAACATCATATCCACTTTGATAAAATGAACCTGAAGTTCAGAATCAAATCAAAAGTCAACCCCCTTTTGCTCAAATAAAAATTAACAAATATGATGAATTATGCGAAACCCATTTATGCGATTTTTCTTAGAGATACACATTTTGCGGTAAAATAAATCTATCAGATTTATGGTTTATATAAACTAATATTGACACTAGCAGTTGTCATAACACCACTAAACTCTTTTAGAGTAATCTCACTTTACAAGGTATGATTCTTTAATCTAGCCTTAATTTTAAGCGTATACCAGAAGTCGTGTCTTAATAGATAAGTGAGAAATTATAAATTTCGTACCCACGTATTTGTTTCCCCTTGAGCATGATTCTATATCCACACAATACTTGAATCACTCAATAAATGGCATGCAGACCATGATTAAGCATTCAAGTCGACTTTTGAAAGTCTCTCATAAATTATAAAAGTGGAAATATAGAAACTAACTCATTTCCCTTGAAAATGTCTACTTCGTAAGACCAATGTTCATTCTTCTTTATAAACGACAATAAGGAAGACTGAAAATAGGGGAAGTCTTGAATAAAATGAGAAAGGGAAGATATGATATACCTCTACATGGAGTATGCAATGACAACCCAATATCAGACCAGAAGTTCTGATAAGACACATAATGCTTTTTGCAACATGAATGTGCATTAACTTATGCCATATAAAATATATACATATCTAGTCTAAACGACGAAAGTCAATTGACCTTATGTATATTTAGCTACTCCCCGAGGACAAATAAACTTTGAAAACAAATTTGATCTGTTTTCATAATATAAGTCTAAAATGAGAACAATTGTGGACGTATGTTTTCTAGAGCACACATCATACTATGAACCTTGTTGCTGTAACATAATTATCAGTAGTATTCTCTTGCAATATATATGTGTTTAAATGCATTATCACAATATTTATTATTGATTTCATGCTTTTTACACATTTTATTTTACTGTGAATGATTTGTTATCCTGAATACTCCTAAAATGAGGATGCCATTTACTCTCTGAAACTTATAAAGTTTCGATGGATATTCGTCAAAACGAAATCCCTAATGACTCAAGAAACCAATAAAGCCTGAAGCTTTATCCAACTTTGATCCGCATAATAATCAATGTGAAAATGTAATCCTTCACAGTTTGAACACAGTTCACCTATTACCGGACAAAATTAACTTGAGCATTTTAATGGACTTTCAAAAGTCTCGCATAAATTCGAACAGAGGAATTAATTTGGAACACCAGAAGTATCCACAATCGACCAACGTTGGAACGATGTCACCCTGGATTGATGATGCAAGACATCATTAGTCAATCCTGTAATTTGACGAACCCGAAGATTCTTCAAAAAGGATGAAACTTTCATTGTCCCATTCAAAAGGGAAAAATGATTACGAGATCATCTACATTCACGTGGACATTGACTCTCCTCACTTCCTCAAACGAATTTAAGATGATACACTATCATCATTAGAAGAATGAGACCTTTAGGCCTCTTGAGAGTATTTGATGGATAAAAGTGGACTCACACACTCCCTACATATAGCTGATGACATACCTTAGAGTACCCATCCATATATCCTCTAAAAATGGTCATTATCAAACCTTGTTATCCAACTGCAGTCCAGATTATTATTAATCACAACGGACATATTACCTTACTGGGATATTGGTTAGGCTTTTACTTACCCTCATACCACTCTCAAAAATGCCACAATGGAACTTATTCATCGGGATTAACCATCCTGGATGAATATATTCCGAGATCCCCAAACGGGGGAGGCATTACTGTACATCTTATAGATCGTGCCTTGACGAGTTCATATCCCCAGTTCTATGCTCCACTTCGCTGAAGTCGGGCTTATTACGGATTTTTTTGGATAACACTGGGAATCAATTATATTTAACAACTGGAAGAAAATTGAACATCCTGATGTTTTGTGTTCACACCCAGAAATGGGTTATATGTAAATCATTAAAATGATTTAAACGGATTACTTATCCATTAAAAATCCAGTTGTTGGTGACAATGTGGGAAGATGCAATTACAATGCAAACCATCAAAACGCCTCCTTAAAACCTATTTATATGAGCCTGATCACCTCATATAAACAGTTTTCGAGAACCCCTAACGGGGAAAGCGTTTAGAGCACATCTTATCGATGGTGCCATGATGAGTATACATCCCCATATCACCACTATAAACCATCGAAACGCGGAACTATTTATCGGAAGATAAATAGATTCTGAGCACTCTGAACATGGGAAGCATTTAAATTACTTCTACTAAGACGTGCATTGATGGGCCCTCTTTTAAAGACTTGATGAGATCCTGAAGATCCTTCGCATATTTAATTTCCCAGTATTAGGTTCAATAGAAGTATTATAATCATCTATGAGCCTGAAGCTCAATTGACCATTTAAAAATATTAATACCTATGATCTGATTATCATGAATTGTGATGAGATCCCGAAGATCCACACTCATGAAACTGTTAAACAGTTATCAGACATAGCTACTGACAATATAAAAATTGTCAAATTCACACATCCCTGCTACTAAAAATCTAGTTCGGATTAACATACCAAATATAATGGATGCAATCCACTAGTAGCAGAAGTGGATATCTTCAATGGATAAGAGGACATATCACGAGGCTCCAAAGCGAGAAATAACTCTTGGAGACCCTAAAACAATACCACCACAGGAAAGTGAGCTCATCTCCATACCCTCTCTCTTTCCAGAACCTTCAGAAGAGATGAATCTGGAATAAATTGAATACTATACGTACATGGAGAGGTATTTGGATAAAACACACTTGTCGACAATTACTCATATTTCATTTTGCCATAGATATCGTTCCTAATCTCTGTTTCCTGAAGCAAACGCAGAGACTTGGCCAGATTATGTGGAAAGAGGCAATAATAAGTTGAGCTGGACCCACTTATGAAATGTGAAGTGTTTGGACCTGAAGTCCTGATATCAAAAGATAACAAACCTGTGGGTTACCAAGTATTGTATAAATAAATAAAATCGCATGTTATAAGCAAAACGCTATAGCATTAGAGGTTTATTTCGCAGAAATCAGGAAGTAACCATGTAAGATGAGCTTAACTCACTTACAAAATTATTTAAACTGATGCATCAGGCTCCCTGGTCATGGTTGCAAAAACCATGCGATTGGTAAAGAAAATTTTAGGATATGTTGCTATGGATGATGTGACAACATACCCTTACGAATTACAATCCTGAAGATGATAGCCTGGTCATGGTTGTGAACACCATGCGATTGGTAAAGAAAATTTTAGGATATGTTGCTATGGATGATGGGACAATATACCCTTACGAATTACCATCCTGAAGATGAAACCATCATCCTGAAGATGAATTATCATCCTGAAGATGAAACCATCATCCAGAAGGTGCATTATCATCCAGCAGATGAATAACCATCCAGCAGATGAATTATCATCCAGAAGATGAAATTATCATCCAGTTGATGAAGAACCATAGATAATCGCAATCCACTAATACACCTATTGGTTGTATAGATGCACATTAAGACCCTTTCCGTTCGCTGGAAGAGGGGAATGATATCCTAGGTCCTGAAGTGCCTTACTTAAGTGTCTTTTGTACACTCCTTCACCTGATTAACTGCACGCGACACTAGAAAGCATTAGCAGTAAACCCTTTAACCAGATACAGTGCAGCGCCTGCAGCGCACCACTGGATCAGAGATACGTAGCTTCTGCGCTAACTCCAAGGGTCAAGGATCATCCAACATGTTAAATGTATTTGCAGATACAGGTTACATATCATCGCGATGACTACAACGAAGGAACGACCAACTCATGGAGACCAGCAAAGCATACTTCCAAGGCAACATCAATCCC
Organism: Scilla litardierei; assembly: GCA_030789695.1. Classification (NCBI taxonomy): domain Eukaryota; kingdom Viridiplantae; phylum Streptophyta; class Magnoliopsida; order Asparagales; family Asparagaceae; genus Scilla; species Scilla litardierei. The sequence continues at coordinate 303,867,400 of CM061142.1, read as the reverse complement.
ACCATCCCGAGAGGCGCATCGATCCAAGAAGTAAATCATAAGTACGCACAGCCAGGTCCTGCAGTACCTCGCAGACACAGTGACGACTGGGTCAGAGACGTAGTGCTACCTACCGAGTCTGCATACCACTCCTCTTCAGAAGAGCTCCCTCAGATTCAGTAGCTGTCATAGATGAGCGATACTTTTATAGATGAGCGATGTCTTGTATAGATGAGCGATGTCTTGTACTTTGTACTTATTATCGGAACACTGTAAGAGATTGATGTATAGTTGCCTAGGAGATCTGCAAGCCTGCAGCTTATACAGATTAGGGGGAGTCAAATGTAGTGTTGTACTCTTTTCCCTTGGCTATTGGTTTTTCCCACTGGGTTTTCCATAGCTAAAGGTTTTAATGAGGCAATCTCATTGACTCTGGATCCAGAAGTATCCACCCCCTAAATACTTCCACTAATCCGGGGAAGTTATGTAAAACTGTACTCTTTTTCCTTGGCTATTGGATTTTTCCACTGGGTTTTCCATAGCTAAAGGTTTTAACGAGGCAGTTACCTCTAACTTAGGATCCAGAAGTATCCATCTCTGATGATATCCATCAATCAGGAGAAGTTATAGAAACTTGTACTCTTTTCCCTCAGCCACTGGTTTTTCCCACTGGGTTTTCCATGGCAAAGATTTTAACGAGATAAGAACTCTTAACTTAGGATCCAGAAGTATCCATACACACATGGTCAGATAAGCTCTATGAACCCTGAAACGCTCATTACGGCTTACAACAATGGATGGATAAGGAGAAGTGTTATAAACGGGCTTTTGGAGGCCCATCTGTGTATTGGTATCCACCCATTATGTATCCATATTACTATAAATACAGGGCTACGGGATTCCGTAGCCACCAAGTTTATAGCAAATTTAATATTTTCTCGAAAGGATAAATTTATTTATGACGCTAACACCTGGTGAATTTTTTTTCATAATTAAAAGTGGGATGAAATCACACATTGATTGTGATGTTCAAACTCGGCTTTGCAATCCGTAGCATTGTAACAACGAATACAAAAAAGACTATTTCCAGCAGCAGTTCGACCCGAGAAAGTGAAAATTAGTGAAATAAATTTAACTTTTTTACACACAAGTTGTCATTTCTGTCCAAAGAAACCTGATTAGTATCAAAAGGTAAAAATCAAAACGGCCGGTTGCCATAAAACATCACATAACGAGAAGAAAGAGTACGTGTCAAAACTCAAATTAGAGTGCATCACAGATAGCCAAGGTCTGATCTGGTACCATTATTCAAACTTCATGCCGAGAGAAGAAAAGCAGATTTGATGCAGGAGATGCCCAATCAAACAGCCAATAATATACTCCAGTGGAAATCTATTAACATGGCCTGCTACAAAAAGGAACTCCCATGGTAGGAAATAAAAAAGAAATCACAACTTATTGCAACCCCAATAAACACGGCTTCCAACAGCCTATTTCACCAACAGCAATGATATGCAACTCTTGCGTTTATCCTGTTAGTGCAGCATTAAGTGCGCTGTGAACATCAACACCAATCTGAGCTTCAGCCTTCTCCAGGTCAGTTGCAGCTGAGTTAAGCTTCTGGGTGAAGTCAGCAAGTCCCTTTTGAACCAGGTTTGGATCAATGCGATCCACGGGAACAGCCTCCACAGCCACTATATCTGCGTAAGAGTTTGCGTGGACAAACGCAAAGCCGCTGCTGACAAAGTATTTGGTCACCTCGGACCCTTCATGCACTGAGAGAACCCCTGGCTTGAGCTCTGCTATTGTTGCAACGTGTCCAGGGAGAACACCCATTTGCCCAGTTGTTGCTGGAATGATCACCATATCAACCTTGACACGCACCCAAATATTTCAGTAAGTGTAAATTATACTAAAATACCTCCAACTTTAGGATAACTTTCAAAGTAATTTTTTTTTCTTACAGAGTATTTTACCCCCTACACTGTGACACATTTTTAAACGCGCTTGGGTATCATCTTGAAAGAAAATAAAGTGCGGATATTAGCTTCAAAGTTACCTAAAATTAAATGTATGTTGGTGTAATTTTCCCATAAGAAAAAAATTACCATGAAGACTAAAAAATATGACGTCATGATTTCTCATAAGAAAAATTACCATGCAGACTGTCATGAAAAAGTAGCTTACATTAAAATCACAGTTTAAATGTAAGCAGCGAACAACTGTTAATATATAAATGTATGTGTGTGTGAATGAGAATAATGGGTATCATATGACGTGAGATATATCCCTCATGGTAAATTCTCCACCGCAATAGGGGCATTGGGTGTATTATTTGTCACGCAGGCCCATTGTGAAGGAGAATGCATCACATCATCGTATATGAGAGAAATCTCATATCTCATATCATATTATGCCCATTATCCTATACATGTGTGTAGACTAGAACCCATTCGAGTAGACCAAAATGCAGATCCAACACTCTCAAATTTAAAAGTGAGTAACCTAAATTTTGCTAGTTCATCCACTCATCGCAACTTCAAAACTGATTTTGATGGATGATCGTTAAGGTAGCACGGTCACTTCAACCATGAAGCCCTATCATGTCGGACAAGTGTTGGACACACATGTTGGACGCATGTATTGGACACAATATTTCTATTTTTAGTATACTTCTTATACTTTTTAGAATTTGTTTCAATGCCGCCATGTAGTGTCGTATCGTCCCTGTGGCAGTGTGTATGTTCAATGTTGATGTTCGGGTTCTAAGACATTCAGACAGGGATGGATCCAGGATTTATACATTGGGGGATATACATAACTTAAAAAATTGAAGTTAAATACTGTCTAAATGTACTCAGCAATAAAAGACTTCATATTCTTTGCAAATACGTCAAATAATCTAAGTAGTTAACATTGGCTCGATGGTGGAGGTTTGGTTCGAAATTGAGACATACCCGGTTCAGGACCACTCTATGGTATTTGTTAGGAAAAACCTAAAACAAGTACATACTATTTCATATAAAAAATCAAACAAAAGTTTTGAAACTAATGTGAGAGCATGTAATTATTCAATTAAGAATCATGAACGCAATCAAAGATTTCATTAATAACATAGTTCAATGCATAGAGAAATTTTCAGGCAGGATGAACGGAAGTCTCCACTTATTTAGAAAATAGTCATTAGGGTCCCCTGTTAGGATCCCAAAAATAGTCCCACATCTGAAGTGCAAAAAAAAAAGAAATAGTTTAAGTATTAGAGAGCCTCTCCACCTAATACCAATTGGTTTTGGGTTGGATGCTCAATAATACTTAACAAATGGGGTGTGAGCCCAGTGTTATGGGCCTAGTATGGGATGTGCCCTTAGCAAGGCTATTATTAGAAACCTAGTATGGGATGTGTTTCTAACAAATGGGCTAGTGTTGGAGGCCTAGTATGAGATTTGTATCTAACAATTGGTACCAGAGCTAGCCCCATGCTACGACCCACGTTGCGAAAGGGGCGATCTGGGGAAGGAGCGACCTAAGAGGGGGCGACCTGGGTAAGGCCAGAGTGGGCCACTTAGAGTTGGCACCCCAAAATGGGCCGTCGTGGCGGTGGTTGTCGAAAGCAGAAGGGGCGACCTGGGGAAGGAGCGACCTAAGAGGAGGCGACCTGGGTGAGGCCAGAGTGGGCCACTTAGAGTGGGCCGTGGACGACGTTGTCGGAACAGTGGTGGTATGTTAGGATCCCAAAAATAGTCCAACATCGAAAGTGCAAAAAAAAGAAATAGTTTAAGTATTAGAGTGCCTCTCCACCTAATACCAATTGTTTTTGCGTTGGATGCTCAATAATACTTAACAAATGGGATGTGAGCTCAGTGTTATGGGCCTAGTATGGGATGGGCCCTTAGCAAGGCTATTGTTAGAAACCTAGTATGGGATGTGTTACTAACAAATGGGCTAGTGTTGGAGGGGCCTAGTATGGGATAGGTCTCTAACAGGCCCATTAATTTTGAGGCCTTAAATGATCAAAACTATTTCATTATAGCAGGTTGAATGCAGAAAAGTTAGTATACACGAATATGGGAACTTTTTAGTTATAAACATATGCTAAAGAAATTTTTTTGGGTGGGGGGGGGGGGGAATATTAATTAGGCATTAATTTTTTAGCTATTAATAGTGATAAAAGGATTTTTTTTCCCAAGAAATTTGGTGTGGCCATGGCTTCCTCAATCCAATAGGTGGCTCCATCCTTGAATGCAGGGATAATGCTAGACACTGCTACTCATAGATTGCATTATATACTGGCACATCTGCTAGTGGCGAACTGGAAACAATTTACTGCATAGAGCAGCAAAGTTGCAGACACCATTTCCAGGCGCACGCGCACAGGCTGAAAAGACGTTCTTGAGTTCTTGACCATTCTAACAGCAGCATATGACCAAGAGTGACTCGAGTGTTATATAATAGAAATCACAGAATGCAGAGAACAAGAAATGGATCAAGAAAATTTAAATATATATTTGTATTTAACAACTTTATGAATTTATCATATTACGGAAGAAAGTGTGTAGTGGTATATGGCCTATCCTGACATGCAGCAAGAAGTGTATCCAGTCGTCAAAAGACAAATTATAATGCATGAGCTTACTATCCACTATCCAAGATATGCATGGATTCTACACCTAAGCTTTTTGATCCAAAAAGGTCTGCACGGCCAAAAAAAAGTCCTAAATAATCAAATTATCACAGAAAAGGAAAAGATCATCCAAATTCGATGAACATCTGGTGAAATTCTAAAGAGAATCCCGATATGAAACTAGAGCCATGTAAAAGCTCATTATGTTGCTACTTTAATGAACCCAAGGTTCCGAACCCAGGTTCAAGAGAGATGGCCACCAGATGGAAGTTGAGTAACTGGTGGTCTCAATCTATCGAGATAAGCATGTTTAGTGTATGATTTTTCTTTAGGACATTTTGAGAAAAATGTGATGTCTTCTCATGTAATTCCACTTGCTGTAGATTTACACGTCATAACCCACAAAATTCAAAGAAGGATAATCCAACTCTATACATGAGTTCCTGTTTATAAAATCAACTAAAAACTAGTCAACAATGTAGGCTCCAACTATACTCTGAAGCAGGAGAAAAAACTGCCACTATGGTGAATTCAAATATTAGAAATAAGTAGAAGAAGAAAGAAAACTATACCTAGAGATTTCCCAAAGTCATTGTCATCAATCATCACAAGCAAGGTGATCAAGAAATGAGAAAAGATAACATCTTTCACCATTACAACCACCTTTAACAAGGTTGTGGTTTTTTACCTTTTTCTGGTAGAGGGATCAAAAATCACTTTTCAAATTCAACTTCAAATTCATGTATTTCAAATTCAAAGGTTTTAGCATCCATTATACCAGGTGGAAGGGAGTGACATCTACATCTACTAGCTGGTGGAATAATGATCACTTTCGAATGGCAAAGGCATTGCGAAGAGGCTTATAGTCATTTTCTCGACCAAGTCATTTAACAATCTCTTGTGAATGTATCACTTAATATTTGGACTCTAGCTGTGTATATCAGAAAGCAAGATCAACCACTCACTATAATTTCTTTATAAAACAGTTCATGCAGTAAGTGACAGATTGCCCCCAGTACTTCACCATACTTCAGAAGATGGCCATATGCATTGCCTAGAATATTAGTAATCCTTTTTAAGCATTAAAAACATGGAAATACCGTGTCTTCTTCAGTTCTTTGTAATGACAACAGCCAGCTCATAATTCAGTATGGTATACGATAACATTTAATAAAAAATGATTTGAGAAATATCTAAATCTTAAAAAGTGATGTATTCATTACCTACAGAAAATTGTAAAAAATGGTACTCCAAAGTCCATGCAAGCGGGGGAGCACTCCCATTAGTCTTACAATAGTTGACAGATCACAAAACTAAATAATTTTGCCAACCAACTAGTAGAAGGAAGACATACTGACTCAGCACATGAAAGATGGTGTGTAAAAACTGATGTAGGAGGATTGAAGGTATCAGGCACAGATGAACCACAAACTTGTTAAAGAATGTAGACATTTTTAGCTCCATCCAATTAAACACATTTGATATATTGATAAGATATTACATCATAAGTCCTAATATAAAATCTTTAAATCTTTAAATTGTAATTTACCACTTATGAATGACGAAAAATGCCAAAAAAGTTTACTTTTCCCCTTAATCCACCGACCAACTAACCAATATGTGACTATTTACTCATTAACCACATGGTCCTGCTGTATCGTCATTATTTTTACAATCTATCTATTATACATTTGATGACTTTTTTGAATATTTGTCCTACATGGCACATAAAATATGACTAGGACAAACTTTGTTGATAACTAGGATAAAGCTTCAAGGCATCTTATACTATCTTATGCTGACTAGGACAATGGTTAAGAGGGAATTGTATTTGGGGAGAAGGATTTGATCTTTGGGGGGAAACTACAAGGGGGAAGTATAGTAATTTGATATTTGAGTGGAAAACAACAGTTGGGGGAAAATTTTGAAATTAGGGCATGGCTTGGATCTTGAGTTAACTAAATTTTGTGGGTTTCTAAAAATTTTGGTAGAACTAAATTCTTTTATTTAATCCTTCGGAAAGCTGGCAACGCGTGCGCGCGACCCCATCCAGCAGGGATCGAACCCCGGTGGCCCGCAAGAAAGCGGATGAGTGATGCCAATCGGACAACAGTCCACTGATGAACTAAATTCTTTGATGGGAACTAAATTTTGACGAGACCTAAAATTGTGTCGGAACTAAAGTTTCAAGGGTACTGAATAACAATTATTGTGCTTTACTTATTAGTGTTCATTTAAAATTAAGAGATATTTGTTCTGATGCATAAAAAAATTAGGAGATCTACGATTTTGAGAGGAAATATTTTAAATGAACTATGCCCTTACGGCATGGGTTATGATCTAAATTTTGTGGGGAACTAAAATTTTGAGGGGACTAAATTCTATTGGGGAAGTAAACTTTGGGGGAACTAAAATTTAACAGTAAACTAAATAACAATTATTGTACTTTAATTTTTGAGGGAACAAAGATTTTGAGGGAAAAATATCTTAAATGAACCGTACCCCACGAGCACGGGTTATGACTAGTGTTTCCACAAATGAATGACAAAAAGTGTACAAAAATGATGTTTTTTCTACTCAATCCAAGAACCAAATGATCTGGATTGTTTGTTCCAAGGTTTGATGTCTCGGTTTTGGTCTCGATATCGGTCTCCCGAAAATTTTGGTTTCAGTATCGATATCGTCCGTTTCAATGGTATTGGAAGTGAGTTTTGTTTTGTCCGTATCTATATTTTTAAATACTTGTGTACTCACATTTATCTATAACCAGAAATAATTTTCACTAACTACTACTCACATTACACATTTTGCTAAACATATTGCATTTATTTACAAGTTTGCCAAATTTTTTAAACAAACTGCTAGTCACATCACACATTTTGCTAAACATATTGCATTTATTTGCTAGTCACATCACGTTTTGCTAAAAATATTACATTTATTTACAAGGTTGCCATTAAAATGGTAAAGAGAATGGCAAACTTGTAAATAAATGAAATATGTTTAGCAAAATGTGTGAGGTGAGTAGCAGGAGGCAGGCGACGATGAGGTAAGTCTCTCTCTCCCTCTCTCCCCTCTTTCTCTTCCTCTTTGTTTTCTTCTTTTTTCCTGGATTTTGGTGATGTTGCTTTCTTCCTCGTTTTAATTTTTTAAGTTTCGCCGAGACCGACGGATACCAAAAACTGACGTGTGGTTTCAGGCCAGTCCCCTCCGAGACCGATCTGAAACGGTCGATACCGGCCAGTTTCGGCCGAAACCTAAAACTATGGTTTGTTCATTAACGACAAAGATGTCCACATATAATACACACAAATTGTTGTAGCAGGAATTTTGACGGTTTATTAACAAAAATGAATAAAAACACTCAAAAACAGCTAAAAGACTCGAAGAACTCAAACTCTATAAAATAACAAAAAGCTCAAACTAAGTCTCTAAGGGGCAAGTTTTTTTGCTGGAAAGGAGAAATAGGAAAGTTTGGAAAGTTTGGAAAGTTTGGAATCTGAGGAGAGAGAAAATGGAGTTTTGTGTTCTTTTAGGTGGAAAGTTGTATGGAAAGTGGGGTTAGGAAAGTAAAGTGGGGTCCACCCAACATTCTTGTGTTCTTTTGCTAGTAGAAAGTTGGAATGAGAAAGTGGAAAGTTGGTGAGTTGGAGGAGAGAGGGAGATGTGATAGTGGGACCCACAAAATAGTAACTTTCCACAACTTTTCCATTGTTTCTTGAAGATTACAAAGAATCCCAAAAACGGTCATTCGAAGTGCCACGTCAGCAAACTTTCCACTTTTAACTTTCCCGCAAAAGAACAAACTCAAGGAAGTTGATTGAGAAAGTGAATGAACAGTTCCAAAAATCACTTTCTCATCAACTTTCCACACTAAAGAACAAGCCCAAAGACACAAGCTCTATCTCTATCACAAATAAAATCTATATTACATTTGATGACTGTTTTTGAATTCTAGGGCTGACTAGGACAAAGGGGTTGATAGAAGAACGACTGAGATTTAATCTTGAGAAATGAATGATTGAGATGAGATTTTGTGGAAAGTTTTGGAGGGAAAAACATTTCTAGAGAAATAAAAGTTTCTGAGGAAATGAATATTTGAGGAATGATAGTTTCTGGGAAAATGAAATTTTTTGGGGAATGAAAGTTTCTAGGAATAGCAGAGTGCACGCAATTAATGCATTTGAGAAAAAAACTTTAACTTGCATGTAATGCTACAGATTGAATGATGCTGCAGATTGAATATCTCTCACTCAACGCGGGGCCCACAGTCTCTTCGACGCATAGGGCAACAAGATGAGAATAATTTCCAGCGCCGCGCCAAGGGCGCCCGCTAAATTTTTTACGAGAATTTGTTATTATGCGCCGGATTTGTTGTTCTACACCAACTTTGTTGTTCCGTATCGAATGCGCCTACGCCGAATTTGTTGTTCCGTGTCGAAGTGAAAAATAATTTTTGTTCGTTTAAATTTTGGAGAGGGAAATATTTTTTGGGGAGAACAAAATTTTTCAAGAGATATCTTAAATGAACCGTGCCCAAGGGCACGGGTTATGACTAGTCTTTTAAAAATAAAAGACTACATCGCAAATATGATCTCTATCATTCTCCCAGCTTAAGTATTTCACCACCTGGTGAACGGTTATATGAATGGCATAACCTAGCAAAAATCAATAGTCCGTGTAATCATTATAATTGGATATGTGTCCATAAACTTTGAAGTATAATAGGATGTAGATATACTGAAAAATTCTTCCAAATAAGAAAAGATGTGAAAGCGTATAGAATCTTCTTGTTAATGGGATGTGAAGAATCGGGTATAACAAACTCAATGTGTTCAATCTCCTCAAGATTCTGTGAAATACTCGATTCAGTCACATCAAGATTATTACTCGGTAACGCTCGTCGAGAACTTGTATGATGCATGCAAAGCCTCCGCATTAGTTCTAGTACGAACCTCTCCAGCAAACTTGAATCATTTCGTCATCTATAACTGTAAATTTCTGCAAACTTCTCTTTGATTATGCAGCAAACTGATGGGGTTCGGGTCTATGCCCGAAGGCGTGCCCGAACCCGCGACCCAGCCGCATAGCCGCGCGCGTGCCTCCCCCATCCCACTTTGGTCCGGTTTTTCATTGGGGAGGGTATTTTGGGTAATTAGCTTGGTTTATTCTTAAGCGAGGGTTGGCCGTCGCAATTAGTTTTATGCTATTATTGATATTTGAGTGATTCCATAGATTAGACGAGTGCAGACGTACTCTCATTAGCGTCTTAGAAGGAGAATACACCTCTCTTGTATTCATTTATCTAGATTTGTGCTACTTTTCTCTATAAAGTTTGGATCTTTGTTTCGGTTCTATCAATTTGGTATCAGAGCGCGTGACGATCAATGACGGCGCCGACGACAAGACCAAAGGACAAGTTTGATACCTTGGAGGAGAAATTTAATGGCGAAATTGAAGGGTTAAAAAGATCGTTGATGGGAAATGAGGAGGCGATAAAGTCGTTGGCGGATTCCATCAAACAATTGGCAGCGAATCAAGCGGATTCCATCAAACAATTGGTGGCGAATCAATCAAGGCACGAAGAACAATTAGCGAAGTTCATCTTCCAATGGTCGACGAACACCCAAGGCGAAGGAAACACTAAATCGATATCAAAGGCGACACCTTTGAAGAAAGGGAAGGAGAAAGAAGAGGTTTTGACCCGGATCGGCCTTACGAGGAGGAAGAATTTTACAAGTATGAAGACAAAGAGCCAGAAAAGATTGATTATCGCGAGGAGGTGCGGCGAAAGGCGGCGGAAGCCAAAGGGTGGGGCGGCGGCCCTAGCCTCCCCTTTCAGGCGGCGCGGTAAGGAGAGGATGGGGGCCGAACCCCCAAAATCAGTGAGAGGCTCGGCCACCGCCGGAACAGGGCGAGGGACCCTCCCCTGCCCTCGGCGACTTCCGGCAGGGTCGACGGAACCTTGCAGGCCCTCGGTAGGGCATGCCGACCCCGCCGGAGCAACATGAGGACCCGCCGGCCCTCCGGCAGCCTCGGCAAGGCCCGCCGGAGGACCAGCAGGCCCCCTGGCAGCCGCCAGGTGGGCGACGAGCGCAGCAAGCCTCACGGGGGCTTTTCGGGGGTTTCGGGGCAGCGGCATGGGTTCGAAGGGCAGTTTCAGGGCAGATCTGAGCCATTTAGGCCTTCCGGACAGCGGTGGGACTCCGAGGAGCATTTCCAGGACAGATCTGAGTTCGTGGGACCTCGACAAGGAGGGGTCACCTATTACGATGATGGAGGAGGTTATGAGGCTGAGTTTGGCGATGAGGATGGGATGATTTCGAGGGCAAGCAGGGAGGCCTTCGAGGGGACTACGGTGGCCGCGGAGAAGTGCCACCTAGACAGTACGAGACTCAGGACGAGAGATGGCAGCACTATCGGCAGCCTCGCCGTACAGGAGTAGGCCCGATCAAGGACACTTTAGAGGGGACTGCAGGGTACGGAAGCTGGAGATGCTACTGTTCAGATGGGAGGATCCACATGCCTGGATGTTCACGACGGAGAGATACTTTACAACACATCACATGACAGATGCTCAGAAGATGGAGGCGACGGCCATTTGCATAAAGGGGAAAGCTCTAGGGTGGTACCAGTGGAAGGAGAGGAGGCAATAGATTCGCTGCTGGGAGGAGCTGAAGGACCTCATTCTGGAGAAGTTTAGGGATCCCCGCCTGGGAAACTTTCACGAGCAGCTCTATGTCCTCAGGCAGGACTGACCGGTACGGGAGTACATTGAGAGACTTGAGACCTTGTCAGAGAGTGTACACGGGGTCACAGATGAGTCACTAGAGGATACCTTCATGAAGGGCCTGAAGCCCAGTCTTTGATCCGCAGTACGACCATATAAGCCCAGGGGGCTGTCCGAGGTGATAGAGATGGCGTGAATGGTGGAGAATGCCCAAACAAAGGAGAGGAGAGTTAGGAGCGGGTATAGTGGCCAGATACAGCATGGCACCATGTCTGGATCAGGGGGAGCAGGGGTCACCACTGGGGCGGGTCAGCCTGGTAAGGAGGTGGGGGAGGAGTAGTGCTCCTCCAGCAGGAGGGCAGTTCAGGAGGATGTCTGATGCGGAGATGAGGGAGAAGCGTCAGAAGTGCCTATGTTTTAGGTGTGACGAGAGGTTCACTCCAGGCCACAGGTGCGCGGGGCGCAAGTTACAGGTGCTGCTGCTGGAGGATGATGACGGCGATGAGGGCGTCGAGGACGAAAGCATTGAATTAGAGGAGGAGCCCGAAGGCCATCAGCTAGACGTGACGGAGGTGTCCCTTAACTAGGTGGTAGGGTTCACACCGAACCACGCCATAAAGTTAAGGGGGAGATCGGCGAGCAGGAGGTGACCGTACTGATTGACGATGGGACGACCCACAATTTCATCTCCAGGAGAGTGGTGGACCAGCAGGGACTTCAGCTGACCGACTGCGGTAGTTTCAGTGTGATGATGGGGACATGGAAGAAGGAGAGCAGTCGAGGAGTCTGCAGGTGGGTGGTACTGACCCTACAGGGGATACAGGTGAAGGCGAACTTCATGCCTTTGGACCTGGGGAGCACAGATGTCATCCTGAGTATGACATGGTTGCAGACACTGGGGAAGATGACAGTGAAATGGAAACTTCTGCGGATGGAGTTCCAGGATGGGGGAGAGCAGTTACACTACATGGAGATCCCAGCCTATGCAGAGTGCTAGTATCACTAAAAACAATGCTGAGGACCCTACAGACTGAAGGAGGATACTTGGTGGAGCTGTATACCTTGACAGAGGAGGTGGGCACAGAGGCCAGTGAGGAGCTGACTGTGCCAGGAGAGGTGCAGCAGCTGCTGACGCAGTTTGAGGAGATTTTTCAGGAGTCTCGGGGTCTGCCACCGCCGAGGGACCACGAGCACGCCATAGTACTGCGCGAGGGTGCTTCACCCATCAGTGTTAGACCCTACCGGTACCCTCAGCACCAGAAGGATGAGATAGAAAGGATGGTAGCAGAGGTGATACATGCAGGAGTGATTCAGCCTAGTGTGAGCCCTTTCTCCAGTCAGATGCTATTAGTGAAGAAGAAGGATAGGAGCTAGCGTTTTTGTGTAGACTAACGGGCATTAAACAAGAAAACGGTGCCAGACAAGTTCCCAATCCCGGTGATAGACAAGCTTCTGGATGAGTTACATGGGGGCAGCCGTGTTCAGCAAGATAGATCTCAAGTCAGGCTACCCCCAGATCAGGATGCAACGAGAGGATGTGCCCAAGACGGCGTTTAGAACGCATGAGGGCCACTATGAGTTCCTCGTCATGCCGTTTGGCTTGACGAATGCACCAACGACCTTTCAGGCACTTATGAACAAGGTATTTTGTCCGTACCCGAGGCGATTTGTACTTGTTTTCTTTGACGACATACTAGTGTCCAATCGCATCTTAGAGGAGCACTTGGACCATCTGCAGGTCGTGTTTATGGAGTTATAGTACCATCAGCTGATGGCGAACCGGAAAAAGTGCTTATTTGGACAGCCACAGGTAGAGTACCTAGGACATGTGGTGTCAGCAGATGGGGGTGGCAGCAGACAGAGGGAAGATTGCGGTGATGCTGGACTGGCGTGCCCCGCCACTCTCAGGGGGTTACGGGGGTTTCTGGGCCTGACAGGTTACTACAACCGGTTTGTGGAGTGATATGGGACGATCACGGACCAAGCTACTGAAGAAGGATCGGTTCCACTGTGGGGAGGAGGCGACAACAGCATTTGAGGCACTGAAGAGGGCCATGACTACCGTGTCGGTCTTGGCGCTACCAAACTTTTCCAGGCCCTTTGTGGTTGAGGCAGACGTGTCAGAACATGGGCTACGAGCGGTGTTGATGTAGGAGCAGCGGCCGATTGCGTACTTCAGCTAGGTGTTGACCGCTAGAGCCATGTCCATAGTCTTGGCAATTCAGAAGTGGAGGCCATACTTGTTAGGGCGGAGTTTTCTAGTACGCACAGATCAGCGGAGCCTAAAGTACACATTGGAGCAGCGGATGGTCGCAGAGGAGCACCAGAAGTGGCTGCAGAAGCTGATAGGGTACAAGTTTGAGATAGAGTATCGGCCGGGGCTGGAAAACAAGGCGACGGATGCACTTTCACGGCGAAAGGAGGTCGAGTTGGCTACACTAGCAGTTTCAGTTCTCCAGGACTGGGGCCACTACAGCAGGAGGATGAGTTGGATCAGGAGTTGGCAGGCATTCGAGAGGCCCTACTGCGGGGTTCGACTGAGTATCCGGGGTACTCTCTTCAGGATGGACGACTATTATATTGGGGGAGACTAGTTTTGCCGAGGACGTCGACGTATATACCGGCTATCTTCCAGGAGTTTCACAGCAGTGCCATAGGAGGTCATTCGGGAGTCCTAAAGACTTATCGGAGACTGGCGAGGGAGTTCTATTGGAAGGGAATGAAGAAGGAGGTGGCGAAGAGGGTTGCGGAGTGTGACGTGTGCCAGCGTCACAAATACAATGATACTACTACAGCCGTAGTCTTTGGCTGATCGAGTATGGGAGGACCTATCCATGGACTTCATAGATGGGTTGCCGAAATCGGTTGGCTAATCGGTCATATTCGTTGTGGTTGATCGCCTCAGCAAGTATGTGCACTCGCTTTGGCATCCTTACAGCGCAGTATCGGTAGCGAAGGTATTTTTGAGGGAGGTCATTCGTTTGCATGGACCTCCAAAGTCCATTGTCTCGGACCGAGACAAGGTATTCCAGAGTAGATTCTGTCAGGAGCTTTTCAGGCTGCAGGGGACAGTGTTGAGACAAAGCACGGCATACCACCCTCAGACCGATGGACAAACAGAGGTGGTCAACAAGAGTGTCGAGACTTACCTACGATGTTTTATTTCATACAATCCCAAGGAGTGGGCGCATTGACTAGCATGGGCAGAGTACTGGTAAAACACGTCCTATCACACTGCAGCTCAAACAACACCGTTCAGGATTCTTTATGGCAGGGACCCTCCTCACTTACTACACTATGGGCAGAACTCGACACCCATTTCAGATGTGGAGCAATATTTGGCGAAAAGGGATCAGATTTTGAAGGAGTTGATTCTTCATCTGGCTAGAGCTCAGCAGGTTATGAAGACGAAGGCAGATTTACACCGCAGAGATATGCAGTTCGCAGTGGGAGACATGGTGTACTTGAAGGTGAGGCCCTACAGGCAACGATCCTTGGCTCATATGCAGAATGAGAAGCTAGCACCGCGTTATTTTGGTCCTTTCGAGGTTGAGGCGAGAGTGGGACCGGTTGCGTACCGGCTCAAATTACCTCCAGGATCGGTTATCCACCCGGTGTTCCAAGTTTCACAGCTTCGACAAGCGATCAGAGATCGCATCCCTTCTCCCACCCTTCCGGAGACATTGACAACAAATATGGAGGTGAGGTTGGAGCCAGAGGCACTGAAGAGGTGTACGTAGAGGGCGTACAGGAGAACGCAAGGTCTTGCTGCAATGGAAGGGTTTGCCCGAGCACGAGAGCACGTGGGAGACTATAGACGTGATGGCACAGCAGTTCCCAGACTTCCACCTTGAGGACAATGTGGCTCTTTGGGGGAGTATTGATGGGGTTCGGGCCTATGCCCGAAGGCGTGCCCGAACCCGCGACCCAGACGCATAGCCGCGCGGGCGCCTTCCCCTCCCACTTTGGTCTGGTTTTGCATTGGAGAGTGTATTTTGGGTAATTAGCTTATATGTGGGTTTATTCTTAAGCGAGGGTTAGCTGTCGCAATTAGTTTTATGCTATTATTGATATTTGAGTGATTCCATAGATTAGACGAGTGCGGACGTCCTCTCATTGGCGTCTTGGAAGGAGAATACACCTCTCTTGTATTCATTTATCTGGATTTGTGCTACTTTTCTCTATAAAATTTGGATCTTTGTTTCGGTTCTATCACAAACTTATGAGTATCATTTTTTATTGCAAGAATTTCACAAGTCTCGATATGCAAGGCACTCTCAAAACATATACAAAATGCTCATAGAATGCATTAGGAATAAGATCAAAGCTAGACTCTAAGTAACTAGGATTCATACAATGATGTATTTGACTTAATAGTTTTTTAAAGATTAAAACATTCTTTTGATTTTCAAATTTGTTCTTGGGTCTAAAAGGGCAACACAATTTTCTTCCCTCCAAATATAACTGTGTATGTGTTGGAACTTCCAAAATTTGCAACATCTAAGCCAGACAACCAATGCCTACGTAGAAAAATATGTGAAGCATCAATATGTATGATATCACACCAAATGCCATCGTGATAGCTCGAAAACTTGATATGCACTAAACAACGTTGGGTAACAGAATATAATTTATCAATCCATATAATTTTATGTCTATGGATGGGATTCAACTTTTAATATCATCTTTTCAATACTGAGTTGGTAACTAAATTAGTGCAACTACCTCCATTAATTGTCACTTTGAAAAATTTATCACGAATTTTAACATAGGTAAAAACATGAATTCTTCACTAATCAACCCCACTCTAAGGGATAGTAACTAAACACGTAATGACTTATAATTGTGCACTAGAATCCTCTTCATTATTATCTGTAATATTAGTAACCTCAGGATATATTCTTCTTCAATTAATTCATCATCATTATTGATCTCTCCCACAAGTAGGTTTTTATTAAGTAACTGACTAGTAAAATGACCAAAGTTATGACATTTGAAACATTGCACTCCTTCAGGCTTTTGTTGTAAGGGAGTTGATTTGCGAACCGACCATTTTACTCGGCGGACATACCGCCTAACTTTTTTTAAAGATAACGCAACTGCCATTTTCAAAAATCCCTAAATACCCCAGCAAAAAATACTTGCGCACATATCAAATTACTCACCGGGCACATCTGGCTCAAAAAAATTATTCCGCGCACATACCAAATTGCTCACCGCGTACATCTGACAAAAAATTACTCCGCTTTCACGTACCAAATTACACACCGCGCACATCTCGCCTAAATAAATTATTTCGCGCAAATTCCAAAATGCTCGGCGCTTACATCTCATAACATTTTTTCTCTACAAGTACATACGCGAGATAGCAATTTTCTCAACGCGCACATAATTAGTTGCTATGCGCGAAAGCAAACCGCTAAGGTTTGAGTATTTTCAAAGAAGTTCAATGATTTCTTGAGTTCCAATAGAGATCCGAAGATTTCTTGAAAGATCCAATGAAATTATACTACGAGATCAAAAGATTTAGGGCTTTTCGTGCCCTAAATTGTTCAGAGGAACGTGATTTGGATAATCATGGGTTGGTAAGTAAAGGTATGAATTTTTTAAGGAATTAACAGTTTTTGTAGAGAACGAATTAGGGAGGAAAAACTTTTTGGGGAAATATTTTGGAAAATTATTATTCAATATTAATTTTTGGTACATGCCTCAGGTAAATTCCTCCATTCCACCATGTGTCAGAAAATTTATCACATTATCAGGGTCATCAGGGATCCATACATCAATTTTTGTCAGCAAATAGCATTTATCATGTGTCACTACATGTTACATGTTGGTTGTCAAGTTTTTAAAAAAATTGAGGTGTGCATCACTGATGTCCATGATAATGAAGTCACGCATAGCAACTGTGGTTACATGACAATATCTGCTACAAGTGAGAACTGGTAGTTGTATGGTATGTACACTGAGTAATTTGTTAAGCGGTATGTGTGCCGAGCAATTTGGTTGTGTACTTAGCTCTATACATGTGGTATGTGTAGTATGGAATTTTGTACATATGGTGTATAAATACATGCAGATGGGAGTGACCCTAAATTCATGATACTAAATTCCAAACTTCAAATTTAGGATGCAAAATGTAGGATGCCACCTTCAGGATGCAAATATTATATATGACCCAACTTCCAAGATGCAGATACTCAAGTGGCGATGATGATTTGCCCTGATTACCAGTATTTTGGTAAGTGATGTACTATGTGATGGCAAGGCAACTTGGGGTAAGCAACCCGTTGTTGGTAATCGTTGCAATCATTTGTATTAACGTGGATGAGGATAAGGCGTGTCTTAGCTTCAGTATAACATGTACACAAATGTTTTAAGCTTATTATTCATATGTTATCCTAAATTTTTTTGCATGCTGAATTTGTTATCCTAGAAATTTGAAATTTGGTGTTATGCATGCTTGGGTATCCTGAACTTGGTATATTGCATTATGTGTGGTATCCTAAACTTGGTATCCTGCATTTGGTATCAGGAAGTTGTTTTGTAGAAATAACTTTTTATACTCATGATGTTATCTTGGATTTATTTTCATACTGAAATTGTTATCATGGATTTGGTATCATAGAAATTTGAAATTTGATATCCTGAATTTGGTGATGTACATACTTGGGTATCCTGAGCTTGGTATCTTCTATTATGTGTGGTATCCTAACACTTGGTACTGACACTTGAATGATGTTACTCAGTGGTATCTTAACACTTGGTGGTTGGAATATCTGGAGATATATGCATAATGTTACCCAATGTTCTCTGGAGGTATACAATCGGGTACTCAATGTTACTCACTGTTCTTAAAAAATTCTTAATACATGTCACATACTTGGATATGGATTTTGGTTACTTGGTTATGTTGTATGAAAGTAATGACACTTGGATACTTGGTTATGCTTTTGGATACATGGTAATGACACTTAGATAATGTTACTCAATATTTTCATTGTATTTTGTTCAGGAAATGAAGATAGAAAATGAGCATCATCCTTGTGGATCTACATGTCTTGTGGACTATGCTATCGAGGCGCTGACTAGTCGACGTCTAGTCGCCGACTAGTCGAGAGTCGGTGGAGGACCGACTTGAAATTTTTCAAAAGTCGAAAGGTGAGTCGGACACCGACTAGGCGTCGACTTGGTCCGACTTTTTGACCGATTTGGTCCGACTTTTGGTCCGATTTGGTCCGACTTTTTCAGCATACTTCTACAATCAAAATACAAGAGGAAAAATTGTTTGTCTCCCGTTCTAACTTCATGATAATCAAAACATTCACAATGGATCGAGTTGAATTCCAAAAGGAAGCCAAGAAGGCCTTGAAACTCTCCCCACCAAGAGATTTTCAGCAGATGATCATCAGTAATGAACTCTAGAAAATGTTCATTCTAAAACTACGACTGGCCACATCCGTTTCCATGTAGAGATCTCATATTTGGCATATATTTTCTTATTCTGCCATAGAATCCAACTGTCGTATTGCCTGTTTCCCTATGATCTTTTCGACTGATGGTTGTTCGCCTCCATCGCGAACCAGGTGTATACTATTGAACTCTAACATAACAGTATCTGCAATAATATGCAGGCAAAAGATTAAAAAAATATTGAATTTTCATAAAATTTATCTGAACTAGAAAATTACATGCCCAATACAAACCTAAAAAAGAAGCAACATCTGATACATGAAATAAAATATGTTAACATCTGGTGCGACTAGTCGTCGACTAGTCGCCGACTCAGTCGACTAGTCATGAGTCGGTACTTGGCCGACTCGCTGCTAACTCACCGACTTAACTGCATAGCTTGTGGATCTACATATGTCTGTCAGTGTAGGATTTGTCAATATCTGGGATATAAGCCATGTGAAACTAAATTTGCTTATGGAGATACATATCCTTGCGGAGCTACATATAAGATGTGAATCATGATCTTTGAATCAAGTTCTGGGATTTGGACTTCATAGTTCTAGGAATCAAGTTTCATAGTTCTAGGAATCAGATTTGTCAATGTATCATATTTCTGTGAATCAAAATTTGTCAAAAATTTGAGATTTGTCGATATATCATATTTGTCGAGTATCAGAGTTCTGGGATTCATTTAATATTTATAGCAAAATTTTGAGAATATGGATGTATTAAATTTAATGACAATGTATTTAATATAAAGATTTAATATAGAAAAGGTGGCACCGGATCTAATAGATCAGGCGCCAAGGAACAAAAAATGTGGAATGTACAAGGTCCACATGTGCTTGTACTTGTTGTGGGCCCTGCCTTTTTTGTGTCTTGACACCTGATCTATTAGATTACATGAATCTCTTAATATATACGTATGTATCAAAATTTTGGTTAAATGGATGCATCAAATTTTCATTTTGTGAATATAAAATTTATATCCATGTATCAAAATGATTGTTATATTTCACTTCGTATCATATGAAATTGTCCTTATCATAAGACACATTCTATACAAAAAACATAATATATATTTGTTCTTAACTAATACACATCTTGTTACATCTTACTACATCATCAATGCATAACAAATTACAGTAATCAACAAAGAGGATATACAACCAAAACAAAACCACATTATTGGTGACATTTCAAGCACTATCCTACGGCTTGATTGCTCAATGTTGTTAATACATTGTTCCTCATATAATTGCTACTATCAGCTTCTCTTTTGCTTATTACATTGGCACTAGAAAAAGAAAAACATGTTTCCTCCTGGACTCTCCATTATTCCTCTCTTCCTCGCAGCCTTCTCTTTAACTTTGTTATTTCATGTAGCAACTCTCTTGCATATTCTTTTCTACGCGGACACAGTTCTCTCTTATCCACCCAGACAAAAAATTTATATCCATTGCTCTTATTGTAATTGATACATCCATAAAATCTTCTTTCAATATTTTTCCATGTCATTGCAATCATCAGCGACGCTTTCAGTCGACAGAAGCAGCTAGGTTGTTTCCTCCACGTTTCATTACTATTTTCCTTTTTCATGATCTCCTACAACAAATTTCATCACATAGAAATTAACATAGTATACATCAAAAAATTCCATTTATATCGACCTACAATCATCAAAAAAATTCAAAATATCCTAGATAAATATTATACATTAAATTTAATCAATAATGGTAAAATTTATTTTCAAAATAATAGCATCAGCATATAATCAATAAATTTTTTCTATCCCTAAAAAACAAACTAAATTCATCAAATCAACAAAAATTGATGAAGTAAATTTTTTACCCCAGATACACGCCCTAAATCATAAAACTAAATTTTTTCCCCTACGCTTCCTATCAAACCCCCCTAAATCAAATTGCATCACAAACCCCTCTAAATTCATCACATCAAGAACAAATACACCTGGGCAAATCCACGAACTCCCCCTTCAGCGAAGTCCCTCCCTCCGCAAATCACCGCCCTCCCCCTTCTTTTCCACGTCAAATTAAATCAACCACAACTCTTCAATCCTACAACGAACCCCCCCTTTAACAACATCCGTCAAGGGCAACGATCTAACCCCTCCCTTCGACGTATTCCCCTTCAACTAGCTCCGCAACGCGCACGGTGTGTGCACTGAGCAAATTTCCTGAAGAAGATAAAAGAATGTGAAGATGTTTTGGCTTATCGGCCTTTTTGGTATTTCGATATGTGCACTGAGCAAAAACTTAAATTTTATACTATGTGCACCGAGACAAAAATTAAGCATTATGTGCACTGAGCAAAATGGTCTGTTCACAAACTAACTCCCTTGTTGTAATGGCTCTCTAGCCTTAGCATTTCCATTTATCTGTTTAGCAGTATTAGTTTCTAAGTTAGTCGTAATATCATTTGACCGCCTAAATTGCTCATGACTTTAAAAATATGCTTCTTGTCTACGGGGGCTCTCATAGATTCCAATTTTAAGGCTATGGTAAATGCTTGTTGCACATTGTCTACGGTGTGGAGAAGCATCTCGTGCATAATATCTGCTCTCAATCTAAAACGAAACCTAACAAGGATATATCATGGGTCTTCTTGGAGCTCACTTCTAACAAATAGGTCGTTGAATTTAGTTATGTATTCTTCAACCGTCATACTTTCTTGACATAAGTCGTTCAGTTTTTCTAGTAGTCGATCTCTATATGTAAGAGGAAAATATTTTTCTCTAAGCTTGATTTTCATTTCATTCTAATTCTGTATAGGTCCCATATGCCCTCCCGTCGTCTCTTTATGGATGGCTAGAAAATTTTAAACAAACCCTACCAATTTACCTTAGCAAATTGGACCTTTCATTCGTTTGATAACCGATACCATTCAAACAAATGCTACATCTCTGCTAACCAACTTTAGAATGTCTAAGAATTATAAGTTCCATCAAAGTTGGAAGCATCTACCCGAATCCATTGTGCAATAATATCTAGCCAAAATTTATCCTCAAAATTCTTATTATTTAGATTATTCCCATTTCTGATGATCTTATATTCATTATCAAATGTACTCTGCTTCTTCATCAAAATTTTGTTCTTTAGTCAGCTTATTTTATATAGCTTCTAGGCGATCTCCTATTCAATTCATGCCGGTGTTTAGTTCTAGATATATCTTTTGAAGTTGATTTTAGAGCCTTTGAATTACATTACCATCCATGTCTGATCCTAGGGTTTTGTCACTACGCAATAACATGCAATGCCAACCAACCATACAAATGCAGATGCAAGACCTTAAACACCAACTAAATGCGTGCACTAATTATGTAAATAAAATAAATCCTAAGGTTCAAATTTATGCCAAAATGCAGTCCTAAATATGTTAATACTACACATAGATTGAGACTAGAAAATATACAATACCAACGATATAGACTAATCTAAACAAATTCAAATAAAGGAACTTTTTGGAATTTAGCAATTGAGGATTTGATCAGATTAGAGATAACATGGTGTCAATATCAGCTTTATAGTATGCAAGACCTCCAGAACTTATAGAGCTTTAATCCAGACAATCAACGCCGAAAATTTCGTGCAAAAAAACTCGAGAAACCGTCAAAATACTCTTAAATATGGCTGAAATTCAAAAGAAAATCCAAAGCTGCACTGTAAGAGTCGGCTCGACTCGGCTCCAGTTGGCTGGGATAAGCTGAGTCGGCTAGGCGTCGGCTTAATTGGCTCGGCTCGATCGACTCGGATAAGTTGATGATCAGTATGGCATGGTCGACGGTGCGACGCAACTTGTTGGCACGGCTTGACCACAGGAATGGCTCGTGTCGTTACTGTAGCACCTCAACATCGATGTATTTTCATGCCGATTCAGGCAACATTCGTCGGTGATTTTTACGACGGTTGGTTCGCATCGGCTAGCAGTCTCTTGTGGGGGTCATCGAGAGATGGAGTCGTCGGAGGCGGCGACGACGTCGATGAACTGGAGTTTTGACGGCGATGGGTGGCTTTGGACACTAGAGGATGCGGGGCAAGGTCTTCTGAAGGTCCCGAGTGAGGCGGCGACGGCGACGATGTCAAAGTGGCTCGGTGGCGACGAGAACAACGACGAGCGTAGCAGCGGTGACAGCGATCTTGGTGAGGGTTAGGGTTTTCTCTTTCTTTCTTCTCAGTTTCACTTTTTTAGAAATTTTTTGCTATTTTTTGTTTCTTCTCCCCCTTTTTTGTTGTTTTTTCTAAAGATTTTGTTTTTCTACGTTCTCTTTTTTTAATCCCTCTCTTTTCTGAGATTATGCTCTCGATAAAAATTTTGAAATTTTTTTATCTAAACCCTCGCTAACAATTTTTTATCTAAACCCTCGCTAACAAACAGATTTCTTTTTTACGAAGATTTTAATGAAAAAGAAAAGCAGACACCCCAGGTTTAGCACTGATACCATGAGTATTAAGCATTATTTTCCAACTAACCATATGGGTATCAGAATGGGAGTTACTTTGCAAACATACCATTTTGCTCAGTGTGTAGTTTTTGGAAAAATAACGAAACTATCATTTTCAAACCCCCCGAAATACCCCCGCAAAAATGCTTCACACACATACCAAATCACTCACAGCAAACATACGTTCCAAAAAATTACTCCGCGGACATACCAAATTGCTCACCGCACACATCCGGCCACAAAAAATTAATCCGTACACATTAAATTATTCACCGCACACTTCCGTCCCAAAAAATTACTCCACGCACATACCAAATTACTCATCGCCCACATCACGCTTAAAAAATTACTTGACGCACATACCAAATTACTCACCGCACACATTCCGCTTAAAAAAATACTCGACGCAC
Source organism: Scilla litardierei (assembly GCA_030789695.1). Lineage (NCBI taxonomy): Eukaryota > Viridiplantae > Streptophyta > Magnoliopsida > Asparagales > Asparagaceae > Scilla > Scilla litardierei. The sequence continues at coordinate 303,843,743 of CM061142.1, read as the reverse complement.
ATACCCCTTCTTCTTTTTAAAAATATATTGCTCTTCTTTTTTCTTCTTGTTAACAAATTTTGCAAACAAAAAAATCATAATACGCAAGTTTCAAAAATCTAAATCCATCAGATTCTTGAAATCATTTTATCTCTAGATCATCAATGTATGCATAAGAACAGCAATGTGAATCATGGTTAGCGGTAAAATTAGCCATCCATGAATGATGTACATGCATAAAATCAAAATAGATGCAAATGTACAACACATTGATACACCATGGCATCTTTGAAGTCATTTAGTAACCATAACCTCTATAAAGCCACTACAACAAATAAGAGTCATATCAGCAACATGAAGCGGTTATGAACCACCATAACAGCGACAACTAGAAAGATCACCTACTGGATCCACTATTTCCCCTTCCCACACTCCTCCCCTCCTCCCCAGCCCCCAGCCCCCATCCCCCCCTCCACCTGCCCCAGCCCCCTCGCTCCCTCTCCCCCTCCCCCTCCCCCTCCGCTCCTCCCCAGCCCCTCCTTCCCGCCGCCCTCCCCAACCCCCTCTGACCCTCCAGTTAATTAACTAATTACCTTAATTAACTAATTAGGTCGGTGTAATGTGACATTGGTTTCAGGGGTTAATTAGTTAACATGCAACATTAAGGAGTTATGTGCACTTGAGCAAAAATTAAGTGATGTGAACTTAAGGGCATTTTCGGTAATCCAGTATGTGTACGGAGCAAAAACTTGTTTTTTCAAAAATGTATGGGATGTACAGTAAGTAATTTTTTAAGCGGTATGTGCACTGAACAAAATGGTATGTTCGCAAAGTAACTCCCTCAGAATATGTTGTCCACCAAATGTGCACTACTTTAAATTATATAGAGGTGGTGTTCATAATTGGTACATCACGGTAAATATTTTCTGCAAAAATATCCTCATATCTGGTTACTTTGATTTTCGGTGCAGGTTCGTATCATCATGCCATATCTACTAACCAAGAAAATGCCAAAGATCTTCTCTGAATAGACAAGTTGTAAATGTGAACATGCAATGCAAAGCACGAAGAAACACACACATAATCACTATCAATGTGAACATATGAGCAGAGCTGCATAAGTAACAGAAACCCAATTACATATCGAAAAGACATCCCAGTGCCACCACACACACAAAGCACCAATACAATAAAAATGTACCCCCACACGCACGCGAACAGAGAGAGAACTTTAGCTTTTAACTTAATAACATTAATTCAAATTGGCACACCAAAAGATGAAACAAATGTATTTGATTGTAAGAAGTGTGTGCGCGACAGATCAGAACATATTATAGAACAGCATGGATAGAACTAAAGTAATCCATGAACCTTCACAAAACCATGGCAATAATAAATGCTGCATGGAATTGCTGCTATCGCTATATGCCAAATCTTGAAGTCATTCGTAGATTATAGCCTGAAAATATTTCCTCACAAAAGTAATAGAAGAAAGGTCACCTACCTCACCATCACCTATATCTCTCAAGTTCCCTATGAGCAAACAATAGTAAGCAGTTAAATGAGACAAATCTACAAAAACACAAGCTAACGTCCATCCACAACAACACTTGCATAAGTAATCGCTTCATCAGAACAAGTAACAACCCATGTCAGCAACTTGTAAAGGGTATCCAATAATATGTATCCGTCCCTTTCTAAGCAATCCGTGCCCAATCTACTTGTCACTCTTCCATGTAAGTATATTCAGTGGGATAATCATCATTCACGACCAATCTAGTTCCCAAAAATTGACCGTCCAGTTCATATTCAAATTTATCAGAATAATTCGCAAATATAATAGATTCGTTCATTCCTTATTACTTCGGCATAAGCAAGGGGGTCAAAACATAAAAAGGCTTTAAATTTCAATAACCCAGTACTGTTTACAGCCTTTCCAGTAATCATTTACAATTTTCATAGGATCACATCGGATAACGAGAGAGAACATATAAAAGGGATGAGAACCAAGCTATAGAATTTAAGTCGTCCTGTCCTCTCTTGGAAGTACAAAACTCCTTGCACAAACTGTTCTGCACATAGTGACATATTCTAGTAGTCTCTACTATTATAATGCCAACTTCCTCGCTCCCCATTCAAATTTCAATTTGGGATGCCAAATAATATCATCCTCCTCTTTTGGGCCTATTTTTTTTAAGAAAAGAGAAAACTGATTAGACAAAGTTTGATTCACTTTCAATTCTAATGGAATTAAATCCACACTTAATAATCTCCAATTTCAACGGCAAGTCGCGTGTCCTTAAATACATCCAAACTTAACAATCCTCAACTAGGTAATAAATATTTAACCAAGTAATAAATATTTAACCGAATCTACTTTTTATAATACTTAACAGTTTATAAATTAAAATGTCTTGGACCATAATTTCTTGTAAAATTCGTCATACTCATACTCATATGCATTATCACATGCCCAAATCTAGTAAGACGATAGTGGCAGAAGGTAGCAAACCCAAGCGGAGTTATCAAGGAAAACTCAAAGGATATGTCTCCTCCTTTGCACACTTGACTCTTCAACTTTGGATCCTCAACCCAATTGAATTGCCTAGGTCAAGAATTTTTTAAGCTACCAGCTTACTGTCTAAATTATTCTTCGTTTTGCTTATTCTCCTTCATCTATAAATCATGTGACTTACAAATTGTCCATATTTGGCATTGAACAGAACTTTGCCTTCTCTACCATCATAGTTGGTAATTTTCCACCTCATCCCATCATATGATTATTCTTTTTGATTAGAAAAAGAATGTTTCTTGAATACTTTTCCAATAAGCCTAGGGTCATATAAATTAACTTCCATCAATGCATACTTCCATCAATGCATCATCGGAAATGGTCCTTTCCCCTTTTTAAATTGATTTAGAACTCCTCAACTTTTGGTATGCTTTTCTCAATATACTTTTTATTATTGTTCAACTATATCCCCAAACCAAAAATTAAAAGATAGTGATCCATCTATGTCCATCATCAAACAACATGTTGTAAAGCAGAAGCCCCACAATGTCCTTTGTAGTAGACTAATAGTTATGATTTGGAAACACGCACCGCAATGTCCTTTGTAATAGACTAATAGTTATGATTTGGAAACACGCATGTGTCTTACTTCGACACAAGCAAGGTTGTCAGACACAGCAATCCTTCAAAATCTAGAGTCTATACATGACGACATGGCTAAAGACATGGCTACACACGTATAATTTCTTTTGCATATATGCATATCTAGCTTGTATAAATGTAAATTGGGCCAATATTCATATATAAAGGATAAATGTTTTTAGTAGAATTATCTATGAAATAATAGCTTTTGTCAAGAGATCATAAAATACTTCATATAGTACATATTCTTAAGTTGAATAACAAAGTATATATTTGTATGTGTCAGACACGGTGGACCATGTCATGTACGGGTATGTCAGACACGGTTATTTTTTGTTGGGAGAAGTATCCTACATGACATAGACTAATAACAAGCCGATGGCACCCACCAAACACAAGATGCAATAAATGACTCCCCTCCTTTCCTTTACTTCCTAACTATGCAACTAAGGAACATGTAACACAAGTTACAATGGTTCACTTGGTAGCAACCTGCATTAACACCGCCAGTCACTGAACTTGGATTTAAACTATGTACAAAATCTACAGATAGAAAAGAATATTTGTCTTCAGCGTATTTTCCAAAACTTGGGAAGACATTCTCAAACTCTAGCTCCTGATGCGAACTGTGGCAGCTGAAAGAGTGTATATGTGGTTAAATATCTACCACTGCTTATATGCATCAACATAGGATTGATTGTAACAGTATAACAGTGTGAAGGGTGACATACAATTCCCGATAAACTCGACTTCCTGAACAAATTCAAGTATATGGCAAGTATACAGAAAGCATAGAAGACTATACAAGTACAAAACAATATTCAATGCAAGAAGTAAGCGACAATCTGAGCATGTGTGTAAAACCAAAGGGATAAGAAGTAATGTCTCCACAAAAACACCATGCTTACAGTGTCACTAATGCATAAACTACAAGATAGTTCTGTGCATGGCATCAGAAATTCAACATTGACCCTTTGGTATAGTGGCAAGTTTAAGCCTACAAGTTTAAACCCTAAAGATCTTCAAGTCCACATACGTTAGGGTTCCGTTAAGTTCAATTATCACTGGGAAGTTTGGCAATGCTTCAACAATCTCTTGCATACCATAAACAGATTAAATCAGAGGTTCTTCTGCTACCCAAACAAAATCGTATTTGAAGGAAGAGATGAGCCACTTACGAAGAAATCCATGTAATCCCATATCCATATGACCAGCCATGTTTCTAAGCCTTAAGGTAGTGGTTCATTTAAATGTAGCCCCTAGGTCCAAACTTTCACAAAGGAACCATCAAAATTTGGAATAATGAATTTATTGTTGCTTTCCATCATCGTAAAATTTGAAACATTTAAGCTATCGGTGATCCCCCCCCCCCCTCCTCCTCCACCTCTCATTTGAAACATTTAAGCTATCGGTGATCTCTCTCTCTCTCTCTCTCTCTCTCTCTCTCTCTCTCTCTCTCTCTCATTTCATTCTCTCTTAAAACGTGGAAATAATTAATCTTCTTTGCCACCGAGATTACAGCAGTAAAGTAGGTGCTGGATTGCAGTCAAGTTGAGAGTACTACTCCTTTATGAGATCCGGAAAAAGGGTTTGACGAGTTACTAGTAGGGATTTCGACAAATCTAAGTTAGTGTTAAAAGAAAGAGGCTGAATGAGGACTCAAACAAAAACTCAATCAAGATACCCAAAATATATTGAATGGCATATATGGATTAGGGTCTAGAAAGAACATGTTCTTACCCATTGCTCAACCTGACTCCAACCTGTTTACTTCAATAATGCCTTCGAACTTTGTTGTTACTCCATAATGTAGGCGTTTACCATGATGAGTATGTATAAAAAATGAATTGGCATGTTGGTCTTTAAAACCATCTAACTAGCAACTTTCTCAAGCACACGATATCAACGGGAGTAACTACATAATCTATAAATGCTCATCCTGTAAAGGATAACAAACACAAACCTTTTTAGTGTCATAAGTTCAAATTTCACAAAACATCAGATGTATTTCTTACCCAATAACTAATAGGTTAGAAGCAATGCTTACTATTGTTCCATAATTTTCATAGCCATTTGGCTCAAAACGTAGTAAAGCCTTGTGAATTCAAATTTACTTGCTCCATCTGACCCCATTTCCCCAATTATACAAGAGGATCCTTATGATGTGATAATGAAGAACAACAAGAGATTGAAATAACGAGATTTGATATGCAAGTAAAAAAACTTGAATTCTAAACATTGACCAATAGTTGTTTTGAATGCATCATTTGTTTAGGCAACATGCTCTTCTATAAAAAAATGTTTCGGCAGCAGGCATAATTTAGCCCGATAATTCTTAAGAGACCAGTAAATAGGACTAAATGATCCAGCAACCTCAAGATGCCGGTTTTTATGGCTGAAGGTATTCCGTTCGAGCCCAATATATTTTTTAAAAAATGGATTTACACTCAAAAGATCTAGCCCAATACGAGCTCAACACTTAACAGCAGTAGCAACAACAGTTCAAAAACAACAAAACAACGTCAACAAACCCTATTACCAAATCCAATCCAATAAAAAAATAAAAGATCCAACGGAAAAGAATAAGATCAAGAACAAGAAAAATTCAAAACAAACCTCTTTGCTGGAGATCTCGGATTGATACGGTAGGACGAAGTTGACGGTGAGCTTTGAAGGGATCGTAGAGGGAGTCGGAGGTCGAGGCTTCATGAAAGAGAGAGGGGTTTTCGGGGGATCGATGTTCGGGGCCACCTTCTTCCAAGCATCGACGAATGCCGCTTCGTCCGCCGGCGCCGCAAGATCGGCTGTCGAGAATCGCCGGACGGCCGTTAGCCCGCGTTCAGCGCCGGCGGCGGTTCGGGTCAACAGGCGAGCGGCGTTACGATACATTTTTCGTCACCGTCTGCGATAACCCTGTCAATGGTGGTGTTTGGGGGCGATTCAATAGGGAAAGGGTTTCGAAACGAGATGATCACCAGAGGGTAACACGTGTGAGGGATCGCGATTTGGGTCTTCGACGATGGATGGTAATGGATTGGGACCGGGCCGGACCCTGACCCCAAAAAGGCTGGGCCTGGCTCTGGCCTTTTCAAAAAAATGAGTGGGGTTTGGGCTGAACTGTAGGCCCTTTTCTTTACCCGGATCAGAGCGGAGGCCGATCTTAAAGTTGGCTGAGGCCTCCGCTCTGAGCGGAGGCCGACTGTTTATTACAATGGTCTTTGGTTTAATTTATTCATACTAATTACTAATTACTACTAATAAGAGCCATAACAGCCCAAAGGCCCCAAACCCATGATCATTTACTATTACTACAAGCCTATGATTTTTTGTTTTTGTTTTTTGAATTTTTGACAGAAATGGGTCTCAAACAAATCCCACCATATTTAAAATTATCTAAGAAAGGTTTTTTTTAAAAAAATAAGGTCGAGCCCGGAAACATGCGGTCCAACCCAAACCCAAACGCGAGCAAGCTGGGGTTGGGGCCAGCAAGGCACATTGCTGGGGCTGTGAATCATTTTAACGGCCCAAAAAATTTTAGTCTAATGACATGGCATATCCCCCGGATCCAGCCCGGTGCGGCCCATTACCATCCTTCGTATTACTCAAGTGTATGGATGAAACGGGCCAGGTCGGACCTGCCCAGGGGCCCGGCCTTGCCCGGCCCTTATATACTTCGGGCCTAAAATCCGGCCCAGCCTAGGCCGTATGCTTTTTAAATGGAAACTATAACATCACCCTATGGGCATTCGGGCCAGCCATTTACTTGTTTCAATTGCAATTCTAATCTATATTATTAACAATAACATATCAAACAAAAAATTGAGAATTATAATTGTTACTACATTGGGTCGGCCTACGAAGGGGAGAGATATATTTCGCCTGGAATGAGAAGCCCATTCGAAGTGCAGGGCCTCGGTCCAATAGCCTAAGGGCCCCTCGAGAAAGGCGAGCTACTTTCCTAGTCAATGAGCCATCTCATCAATCTATTGGGCCTCGCTAATATCAATGGATTGGTTAGTAGTGGCAAATTAAATGGACTACATGTACCCCCATTTCTAGGATGATTGTGCCGCCATTAAGGCCAAGCCGTTACTCACTAATGGTACAGAGGAGAAATCATTTTCTATAAATAGAAGAAACGACTATGTGGAAAGGGTTCACACCCCAGAGACACTCAAGACTACGACACTTTGATAACTCGTTCTTTTTTACTTCAACTTATATTTCTTCCTCCAAAGCTCGTTGTAACAGTGTCGGGACAACCTCCATTTAGGTCAGACCTAGCTGTCTCGAGCATTCATTACGTCCCTTTACTGACTTAAGCATCGGATGGGATTTGGGTCGTAACCCATGTCTGACCCCCTGACAATTTGTCTGTTCTACAGATAGCTCGGAATAGCTCAAAGTTAGATCGGGCTTCATCCAGATAGCTTGGACTTAGCTCTCCCTACTCAGGTTCAAGCTACCTCGAGTCCCATTCTTAGCTGACGAAGCGCCACGTCACCAGAGACGTCCTTGTCAGCTCCACCTCACTGTTCAACGAATTTACCCGTCAACAATTGGTGTCGCCTATGGGAAGATGAGTTAGCATCCCCGTATTTGCGAAACAGAAGACTATGTCGATTCACCCCATTAACCAAAGTACGTTAAGGCTTGATTCGCTTGTGAAGGATGTCGCAACTCCGCCCGATATTGATGTCCTTAACATGATATCCGACGGATCGACACAGAACAAGCTATCCACCTCCCTGCAATGCTGGTATGCGGGGAGGGTGATGACTACTGCCGTAGGGCATAAGCGACCGAGAGGTGCCACACCCCTAATATTTTTTTCAGATGAGGAACGTGAGATTATGGAGCTACCACACGATGACATTGTCGCCATCAGCGCCATCATCACACAGTCGAAGTAAGGAGGTTGCTCGTTGACATAGGAAGTTCGTGTGACATGCTCTTCCTGACCACAATGTAGAAGATGGGATTGGCTTCGTCAGAATTGAAAGAATGTCATGACCCCTTCGTTGGCTTCACATGACATGCTGCTCCTGTCGCGGGCGTAATCGCATTACCGGTCACCCTCGCGTAGTTCCCTCGTCAAGTCACCTGAATGAAAAATTTCATTGTGGTGAAAATCAACTCTGCCTATAACAAGATTATAGGTCGACTGCTTCTTAACTCGATGGAAGCGGTAGTCTCCACCTTTCATCAGATGATCAAATTTCAGACTCCCCAGGGAGTCGAGAAGGTGAAAGGGAATTATATGCATGCTAGATCGTGATACCTTCTGTCTGCCGCTATTAGAATGTCAGAGCAAGTACCCCGGTGGACCACCTTGACAACAAAAAGGACCTAGAAGACCGATGGCCAACTCTGATCGAGAAGACGGAATTGATCGATGTGTCTGACAAAGCAGGGAAGATTGTTTCCATTGGGTCGAGACTTATTCCTGACCTAAAGGAATTGTTGATTGCTTTATTGAGGGCCAATGCAGATGTATTTGCTTAATCACCCGATGATATGCCTGGCATTGACCCTCAAGTCATCTCTCTCAAATTACACGTCAATCCGACTTTCAAACCAGTGAAGCAGAAGAAGAGGAACATCGGTGGTGACAAAATGAAAGCAGCCGTCAAAAAAATCGAGCGACTCCTTAAGACTGGCATCATCAAAGAGGTCAGGTATCCTGAATGTATTGCTAATGTGGTGATGGTGAAGAAAGCAAACGGCAAGTGGCGGATGTGTGTGGATTTCACCAACCTCAACAAAGCATGCCCAAAGGATAGTTACCCACTGCCTCAGAACGACCACCTCGTGGACAATGCCTCTGGATACGAGCTCATAAGCTTCACATACGCCTTCTTAGGCTACAATCAAATCAAGGTGATACGTCAAGGAGATGTCAGGTTTAGGGGATGCGTCGAAGGGCGGCTCTGGCGGTCGTGTCGAGTTTAAGGGATGCTTCGAAGAAGGTGATACGCTGAGGAGATGGGGGTAGGAGTTTCAATGGAGGAGATGAGAAGCACGGGTGGGTTCGACTCTAAAATGAGGGAAGAGGGAGAAGGGTTATTGTATTAAGTGATTATATCATATAATACTAAGTAGCTTTAAATATGATATCTAATAGTTGTTTGAGGTGTTTGACAAAGTGTTTAGATGTGTAACACATGGGCTGTCATGCCAATGGGTTTGGGTAAGTAATTAGATAGGTAATTAGTCAGGGTAAGCGTAAATAAGATACGTAAAACGATAATTAGTAAAATAATTAAATATATAGAATTACTTGCCCCAAAACTAAACGTGTCCAAAAAATTTCGAAAAAATACAACAAGTTCGTATCGTCGCGAGTATCATGAAAATGGTGTTCGTTTTAGATTTTGAGCTACGAAAAAATAGAAAAAAAATTGTTTAATCTATATGAACTCTTTTGAAACCATTTTGAATACGGAAATTTGTGCACGACGAAATCAGGTCGTTACATCCTACCCTCCTTACAAAAATTCTGTCATATGAATTTCTTAAGGTTAGTGTTCATTGAATTGATGCGGGTAATGCAAATGTATATAATCATATATCTCTCGATTCTATTGGTGAGTCTCGTCGTCTTACTGCTCTGGCCAGGTTATCGCCCTGTCGCTTCTACGTGAAGTTTAATCGTGTCCCAGTCCTCGATTAGTCACTAATTCTCATTTCCTTAGAACACTAGATTCCAATATTTAAGTGTGATACGTAACTCTACCACGTTAAGTACAAACTCTTCCTATTGAGTATACATAGTCCCACTTGAACTTAAAATGATTGAACTTCTCGAATACTATCATCATTTGATGGCAATAAATTATGGCATGAAATATCTTTAATTATTCCATTCTGAAAATGGCGTCGAATCTCGACATTTCGATAGCTGTGAAGTCGGCGAATAGCTTCCATTCATAGATCGCCACATGGCATTAAAAATACTCATTAGTCATTTGAATCATGCCACCTGCCAAGCTGACCTTCCAACGAGAAGTCGAAAGTTCATTGGAAACAACATGGGCATCAACGAATCGATTTTCTATGAAGCAATGTGTACCTACTGAGTCAAATAAGGTAAGGGTGGTCTACCAGCTATTAATGTGATCCCTAACATTACAAGAACTACGGCTAAGCCAATGGTTGCTACCGAACGAATATAATATTAAAAGTGATAGCTTATACCTATAATTGCTTAGCGAAAAGCTTTGGTCTCATCTGTAATCATTATGTAGACCTGGTGCCTCGGGGGTGGCACCTGTCGTTGTGTCCTTTGAAATACCTTCAGAAGTGGTGGTCGTTTCGTAGCATTCCCAATGGTATCAGTTCATGTTCTTGATTCTGGCAATCCTTCGCAAGGTGATCCTTCGGTCTGAAGATCAAGTAGAGATTCAGGTACCAATGAACCACTTTTAAACCTGACCCAAGAAACTTCGGCAGGACGGGATTGAGTGATGGGTTTTATCTGATCCAAGGGCTCTCTTTCGACTAGTGCATTGTCCGTCCTTCGCCCTTCTTGAGAGCGAAGGCCGGACAACCTTGCACAAAAAACGCAGCGAAAGCGGAAAGATAAAGAGAAAAAAATTTATATAAACATTTTATATAAACTAGCCCAATCTGCATAAAACCCAAAGCCAAGAAAACACTACTATCCCGGGGTTGGGTCAAGACCAACCCCTAAGGATACTACTATCTACTTAACTACTTTAGCTACTGCAATTAAATTAATGCACATTAATTAAAACTAAGGTTGAGAAAAACTCAACATACCCGTAACTCTTGCCTTGCAGCAAAAGTGTTACCGAAGGCAATCAATTGCCCTTTCCGCATAAGCCGCTCCGATCCCAGCAACTGCTTGCGCCGATCCCAGCAACTTCTGGTCGCCGAGCCAACCACTTGCTCCAGAAAGTTTCACTTGAATGGATCCAACGCCTAGACTTCAGATCCGATCTGAGTTCCTCCGATGCCTTGCTAGGGCTCGACCGAAACAAAGAATGAGAACGAAAACTTTTAATTTCGCTTCCAGATCAATGTTTGTTCTTAATTTGAACTGCCTTGATCATCGACTGGTGCAAGTTTCAATGAGGAGACCACCCTACTATTTATAGGGGGAGTGAGGAGCTCCTCAATTGAAATAGTCGATGTCGGACTAAATAATGGGAATGGAATCTTATAGTTCAAAACTATAAAGAGTCATAGATAATTCGTTTCTCAAGCAAAATGTACACATCATATATGTAAATCAGAGTGCTCGACGAGACGAACGCATAGGAAGAAACGGCACCTCATTTGGACTTCGTTTGACCCTTCAAACTAGAGTTTTAAAATCTGATATCCGAAATAATAGAAGAACGCGATCTGAATCGCGTTCTCGGGATAAACAACCCCCCCCCCCCCCACGCCACGTGGCGTGCTCCTGTTGGCCGCGCGAGCAGCAACGCGCGCGCCCGCGTCAATTGGCGCTGACGCGGGCCGCGTCAGCGCGCTCACGCGCGCTGGCGTCTGCGCGCTGACGCCAGCGGGCCCCACGTCAGCGCGCCAGGAAAGGGGGGAGGGGTTTTCTCTCTGTGCTTTTACAAAAAGAACCATGTAATTCCACTAATTACAAAAAGACTCTTTTGAGCATAACTTGCTCATTTGATCTCCGATTCAGGTGCGGTTTCTTCCTATGCTCTTCTTAGAATGTCCACAACATTCCTAAGCATATAATGTCCCGTTTATTTATTGTATTGTATACAAATGATCTGAGGGCACCATCCCTCAACATCTCCCACTTGCACTCAGGATCATTTATCCCGAGTACAAACTATCTGCAACTTCCTTGCAGTATCAGTTCTCATGCATCATAATGCATTATTCTCTATTCTTTTACGAGACATAAGACCACACTCTTTGTGAGACCCTACAGCATGACCCTATTACAGGTTTGGGTTCATAACCCTAGACAGTAATGACCACGAGCAGTAGTTGCCGTCCCTGTTTCGGCATCATAATTATGTGGTTTAACCCATTGACAAAAATCGTCGGGATTACCAAGACTGTATCCGTGATGAATACCGCAGTTTTAATCCTTTCGTCAAGACTATGTTGTTTATTCAAGTTTAGGGTATAGTAACATGTCAACCCCACCAACTTGAAACCGGTCAGTTACATCGGTCTTTAGTTAAATACATGTTGAACTTCATTCAACATACTTTGATCAAAGATTTTCACTAAAGCACCGAACCAACACATACAACACTAACTCTCCTTAATGAGAGAGACGAATCCTTTCTTAGACATAACTCCCCTCACACGCTTCAAGTGCCACCCAACCAAAATCCTTTCGACAAGTAAAGCCTTGAAGCTAGGAAGATGATCTAAGTGACACCATTCACATGCAGGTTTGTTCAATGTCCTCAAGTCATAGGACCAACTTGCCTATCATCACTAAAAATTATCATTGACATTTTAAATTAAGTTTAACCAAATGATAACCTTTTATGAGTCATTCAGTGAACTCATTCTCTAATGAGCACCTGTGTCTTGTTTCTGACTTCACCAAGTCAAACGATTACGATTTCACCGCTACTAATCCATAGTGAATACAAAGACACAATGGTCTTGTAGATGTGTCGATATCCTCTTCTCGACATATCAATGACCACGAACCAGTTTAAGACTTTAAGCTCCAATCGGTAAAAACACTTTCTCATAATCATGATCGGCATCAAGAAAAGTGTATACCTTGCTATAAGTCTAAGGAAATTATCTAATTATATAAGATGACACGAATGTACAAAGATAATTTGATACCAATAAATTTATTTTATTCATGAATAAGATGTTTTACAAGACAATGTGCCTCATAGGCATACAACTCTCAAAACATCTACCACTCACTACAAGGCCCACTCATTATGGTATTTCATACCGCTTTTACACATTAGTTTCTCCAAACGATCACGTGCAAGGGCCTTTGTAAATGGATCAACTAAATTCTCTTCAGACGAGACTCTGAGGATTTCTATGTCCTTCCTCTTCTCAATGTCACGTATCAAGTGATATTTTCGAAGAATGTGTCTGGATCTCTTCTGGAATCTGGGTTCTTTGACCAAGCTCAATGTGGCATTGTTATCACAATACAACGGTATTGGATCTACAACAGTAGGCACCACTCCTAGCTGGCTCACAAACTTCCTAATCCAGACAGCTTCCTTTGCTGCATCATTGGCCGCTATATATTCGGCCTCCATAGTTGAATCAGCAACGGTATCTTGCTTTGAACTCCTCCAGCTCACTGCACATCTGTTGAGAGTGAAAATGTATCCTGAAATTGACTTGCTGTCATCCACGTCACTCTGAAATCTGGAATCCGTGAAGCCCTCAATTTTGAGTTCTTCACTTCCATAAATCAAAACTAGATCTCTTGTTCTTCGCAAGTACTTGAGAATCGTCTTGACTGCTTTCCAGTGTTCTTCTCCATAGTTAGACTGATATCGACTTACTGCACCTAGTGCAAAAGCGACATCAGGTCTGGTACATATCATGGAATACATGATCGATCCAACTGCCGAAGCATATGGAATATTGCTCCTGCGTTCTCTTTCCAAGTCAGTCTTTGGAGACATCTTCTTGGAAAGACTTATTCCGTGATTTGCGGGTATAAACCCACCTTTACTGTTTTCCATGTTAAACCGTTTTAACACAGTATCAATGTACCTATATTGGGAGAGTCCTAGCATCCTTTTAGATCTATCTCTATAGATCTTCACACCTAGTATGTAGGATGCTTCTCCCAAATCTTTCATGGAGAAGTTAGTTGATAACCAATCCTTAACAGACTTCAACATTGGTATGTTGTTACCTATTAAGAGAATGTCATCAACATAAAGTACGAGGATGACTAAATTGTTTCCACTGGTTTTCTTATAAACGCATGGCTCATCTTCATTTTTAATAAAATCAAACTCTTTGACCGTATTATCAAATCGGATGTTCCAGCTCCTGGATGCCTGCTTCAATCCATAAATAGATCTATGCACTCTACACGCTTTCCCTTTGCTCCCACTGACTTTGAAACCTTCCGGCTGAGACATGTAAATATGCTCTTCTAAATCACCATTTAGAAATGCAGTTTTTACATCCATCTGCCAGATTTCGTAGTTGTGATAGGCAGCAATAGCGAGTACGATCCAGATGGATTTTTGCATGGCTACGGGCGAGAAAGTTTCGTCATAATCTACACCTAGAATCTGACGATAACCTTTCGCAACAAGTCTAGCCTTGTACGTTTCTATTTTTCCATCTGCACCGATCTTCCTTTTGAAGATCCATTTGCAGCCAATAGGAATACTTCCCTTGGGCACATTTTCTAAAGTCCAAACTTTATTAATGTGCATGGAATCCATCTCAGATTTCAATGCATCCAGCCATTTCTTAGAGTCTTTACTCTGAATGGCTTCTTGGAAGCTAATAGGATCGTCTTCAACTAAGATGCTATCCTCAACTCCTCCATCTACGAGAAATCCGTAGTATCTTTCTGGAGCTCGAGGAATCCTATTTGACTTCCTAATAATTGCTTCAGGAGCATTAGGCTCTGTCTCTCCCACTGGTTCCGCGATCTGTTCATGTGTTGATTCAGTCTCTAGACTTTCGTCCAGTTCTATTACCTCGCCATTAGACTCCTTCACAAGGAATTCCTTTTCAAGAAAGGTGGCGTGTTTGGACACAACAATCTTTTGTTGTTCCTGGTGATAGAAGATGTGTCCCGTCGAGTGACTAGGATACCCAATGAATCTACACATAACAGACCTATCCTCCAGTTTATCTGGATTAAGCTTCTTGACATACGCAGGACAACCCCATACCTTAATATGCTTAAGGTTTGGTTTCTTCCCGTTCCATATCTCATATGGTGTCATTGGCACGGATCTAGATGGAACTCTATTAAGGATATGGGTAGCAGTTTCTAGGGCATAGCCCCAAAGGGTGATAGGTAACTCAGAGTCACTCATCATTGATCGAACCATGTCTAACAAGGTACGATTCCTTCTCTCTGACACACCATTATGTTGAGGTGTGTAAGGAGGAGTGATCTGAGAGAGAATCCCATTCTCTCTTAAATGCGCAAGGAATTCATGGCTCAAGTATTCTCCTCCTCGATCAGATCGAAGAATTTTAATACTTTTGCCCGTCTGTTTTTCAACTTCGTTACGATACTCTTTGAATCGCTCAAATGTATCAGACTTGTGCTTCATCAAGAACACATGTCCGAACCTAAGTGATCATCAGTAAATGTAACAAAGTATGAATATCCTCCTTTCGCTAAAGTAGACATTGGTCCACATACATCAGAATGTACTAGACCCAAGAGTTCACTAACTCTTTCCCCTTTACCCGTAAAGGGAGTTTTAGCCATTTTACCTTTGAGACAAGACTCGCAAGTGTCGTATGACTCATAATTCGAGAGGTCAAGAGACCCCTCTTTATGCAACTTGCTAAGTCTTTTCTCTCCGATATGGCCTAGTCTACAGTGCCAAAGGAAAGTTTCATTAAAACTAGATTCCTTACGTTTTCGTGTGTTAACACTTAACACAACGTCATTAGACAGAGTGTATACACCATTATTCATTGTTCCAAATCCCAGCAATTTATCATTAAAGAAAATGTTCATAACAGATTCATTAATGGTAAATTTATATCCGTCTTTGGCCAAAGCCGAAATGGAAATAACGTTGCATAGAAAATTTGGTATATAATAACATTGTTTCAAAAACAATGTGGCACCGTTTGTCAAGGTGTGCTTTAGGTCTCCTACAGCTTTAGCAGCTACATTAGCACCATTACCGACTTGAAGAACTATTTCGTCCTTTCTTAAGTTTCTAAATGTGCTCATACCCTGTAAAGAATTACAAATATGAGTACCCGCACCAGTATCCAATACCCATGCGTTAGAAGTTACAGAAAGGACTATACTCCGTATAACTAATACCTTAGAAGTCGAGACATCAATATGTCCTTTCTTCTCTCCGTTAAGCCCAAAGTTTTCTAAGCAATCATTATTTAAACCAGTCAATTTATTATTCAGGATAAGATTCATATTCGTTTTCATGCTGCAAAATACATAGAATTAATTTAGTGTAATTCATGATAAAATAATATAGTTAATATGGTTTTTAATTAACTATGGTCTTCTACTATTTTACGATCATTCTCTGAAATGAACGAATTTTAATATCTTAAAATATAGTGAAAGAGGGATCCAATCATCATGAACCTCACAACCTTGAGGAGACTCAACAAGTTGATTGGTTCCATGATTGGTAGACTAACTCTTAGTCAATCACATCACATGTGACTCCCTATCGATTCTTACCCACAGTCACTTATGATCTTGAGGAGACTCAACTAATCATAATGACTGGTCTAGTCAAACCCTTGATTTCGTGTCCAGATTTGACTTAGATCGATGCTCGAGGAGACCCGACGTATCGATTTGGGTCAAGTCCAGACTACATCACATGTATGTTGGAGTTTGTTCCTTAAAGAAAAACATGTCATAGCTTGAGGAGACTCAACAACTATAAATGTCTTCTTTGAGTTACTAAGCTCCAAAATCAAGGAGGGCCACGAATTAATCTTTAATAAGATTTATAACGCATTGACTAGATATAACCAAAACTAACACATTTTATTATTAGCAACTTTGCGGTACAAGCAGGCATGACCAGGGTTAGGGCCGGGCAGGATCACTTGCGCCCAGCAAAGCTGAGTCGATCCACAACACCTTCCCTAACTACCTAACCATACCATTCTCCATTGAAAGTGCTAATGATAAAAAGGTGTTATATTGATTTAATCTGGTTGTTATGATTTATTTAACTAGTTAATCCTATCAACTAGTCATAACCTATAATTCAAAATTATTAGGATGTGTTTCATAACTTTTATTAGAAACCTATCAACTATAGGATTTTAATAAATCACATCAGAATTGTTTCAACAAACAAGGGACAATCCTAATCATTCATTAGGATGTGTTATTTAAAATATTGTGAACAACATTTTAAAACATAGCCAAAGCTAGTCATTTAAATTTAATCAAATTAGAGATTTAAATGAATTTTAATGGTTAACCCTACAAGTCTTTCTTTTAGCAATTATCAAATAAAAGCAAAAGAAACATTAAGTCATTAATTATCACATAATTAAAAAGATCTAATCTTGGTTTTCAAAACAATTTTTTGAAAAAATTTGAAAACCAACATATAGTTAGTGCAAGACTAACTACAAGTTTTAATTACATGCATTTCATAAAAGCAGTATATAAATAGTCTATGTAGCCTGGCTCTGATACCAATGATGGGTTTTATCTGATCCAAGGGCTCTCTTTCGACTAGTGCATTGTCCGTCCTTCGCCCTTCTTGAGAGCGAAGGCCGGACAACCTTGCACAAAATTAACGCAGCGGAAGCGGAAAAATAAATAGAAAAAATTTATATAAACATTTTATATAAACTAGCCCTATCGGCCTAAAACCCAAGCCAAGAAAATGCTACTATCCCGGGGTTGGGTCCAGACCAACCCCTAAGGATTTTACTATCTAATTAACTACTTTAGCTACTGCAATTAAATTAATGCACATTAATTAAAAACTAAGGTTGAGAAAACTCAACATACCCGTAACTCTTGCCTTGCAGCAAAAGTGTTACCGAAGGCAATCAATTGCCCTTCCCGAATAAGCCGCTCCGATCCCAGCAACTGCTTGCGCCGATCCCAGCAACTTCTGGTCACCGATCCAACCACTTGCTCCAGAAAGTTTCACTTGAATGGATCCAACGCCTAGACTTCAGATCCGATCTGAGTTCCTCCGATGCCTTGCTAGGGCTCGACCGAAACAAAGAATGAGAACGAGAACTTTTAATTTAGCTTCCAGATCAATGTTTGTTCTTAATTTGAACTGCCTTGATCATCGGCTGGTGCAAGTTTCAATGAGGAGACCACCCTACTATTTATAGGGGGAGTGAGGAGCTCCTCAATTGAAATAGTCGATGTGGGACTAAATAATGGGAATGGAATCTTATAGTTCAAAACTATAAAGAGCCATAGATAATTCGTTTCTCAAGCAAAACGTACACATCATATATGTAAATCGGAGTGCTCGACGAGACGAACGTATAGGAAGAAACATCACCTCATTTGGACTTCGTTTGACCCTTCAAACTAGAGTTTTAAAATCTGATATCCGAAATAATAGAAGAACGCGATCTGAATCGCGTTCTCGGGATAAACAACCCCCCCCCCCCCTACGCCACGTGGCGCGCCACGTGGCGCGCTCCTGTTGGCCGCGCGAACGGCAACGCGCGCGCCTGTGTCAATTGGCGCTGACGCGGGCCGCGCGACGCGGGCCGCGTCAGCGTGCTCACGCGCGCTGGCGTCAGCGCGCTGACGCGCGCTGATGCCAGCGGGCCCCGCGTCAGCGTGCCAGGAAAGGGGGGAGGGGTTTTCTCTCTGTGCTTTTACAAAAAGAACCCTGTAATTCCACTAATTACAAAAAGACTCTTTTGAGCATAACTTGCTCATTTGATCTCCGATTTAGGTGCGGTTTCTTCCTATGCTCTTCTTAGAATGTACACAACATTCCTAAGCATATAATGTCCCGTTTATTTATTGTATCGTATACAAATGATCTGAGGGCACCATCCCTCAACATTGAGTTGTGTTCACATGAGATTGCATAGAAGTTCCAGGATAACCCAAGTTTCTTCTTCGGTTGCATTGGTTGAATTGGCCTTCTACAGCTTCCTTGCTAAATGGATAACCATGAATACCACCTCTTGCAGGAAAAGAGTGACCATACTTCATTGGAGAAATAGTTGGCATCCGCATTTGAGAGCTCGGAGGAGCGTATTGCGAAGGCCTGGCCCTAAAGGACACATGGCCTAGACTTCCAGCGAAACTCCAACCAAAACCGTTTCCATGGGACATGTGAGGTTTACGATGAGTATCCGGACTATCATCAATGAAATGCTTCAACTTGTATTAGTATGTTAAGTCCACCAGGACCTACTGGTAAGAAATATGAGTACATACTATTAACATCATCATAGCCTCCATAACTAGTCCCAAGACCAGTATATCTACCATGACTTCTTGGGTTGCCAAAACTATCATGCGATAATGACACCGCATGAGGGCTATTTTTTGGAAACATAAAGTTATTCTTCTTATAAAGTTTTTGATGATACAATTATTGTTATTTATGCATATACTAACTCTATCTATGCAGACTTCAAAGTTCAACATTTCAGATAAGACAATCATCAAGTCACCATATAGATTGCAAGACAAAGCATCAAAAAGCAAGATGAAGCACAAATGATGAATCTTTATATCTTGCGAGATATGATGTAACTTTTCTTTTTATCCTTGCATATATTTAGAATTTTAAAGCCTTGATGATGCTCTATCTTAGTTCTTTAGGGTCCATCCTCAAAAAAACCAAGTCGGAAAAAATATTAGCAGACCAGCACTTTTCTCTGGTCGACCAAGTTATTTTTCCTTTTTTTAAAGAAAAATAAATTAATTTTTTGTCAAAACATATTTTCAAGTCATAAGGATCATTTCTATGAAATTTCATAAGTTTTTGATTTTTAGTTGACCAATAGATTTCCCAGATCTACCAGACAGTTTTTCAAATAGTAATACAACAGATATCTTAGATGTTTTATTAATTAATTTTTAATTAATTATGGTAGTTAAAACTACCTTCCAACAGATAGATTCAGACAGTTTCTAGTTGTTTGTGTCAGTTTGGACAGTTTTATTGACTATCTTGCTTCAAAAGACACCTCAACAGTCATATTCAAGTCTGGCAGCAAAATTAGTTGATCAATACTTTTCATTAGTTGACTGATTTTTGTAAAAACAGTTCAGAATTTTTTGAAAATTTAGACAGTTGCTAAACGTTCGAAAACTAACTCTTTGTGCTATAAATAGACCCCAAGTTCGCTGTCTAAAAATCACGAAAATTCATTCACTCTCTCTTTTCTTAAGTTTTGTCCTTCACATTCTAAGAGAGTGATTTTCATACTTTCTTGAGAAAACTCTGCAAAACTTCTTCCTTATTAGAGAGTCTAATTTCCAAGTGTGTTCTACCACAAATTCACATCAAGAACCTTGGAGAATCCATCACGAACCTTGTGTTATAATTCCTAAATTATCAAAACTATAAATGATATTGTTTCATACTCTTTCTTTTCTTCATTTGGTGAATCTCTTGTTAAATAGATTGTAACAGTTTGCAACACGGGGAGTGTTGGCATCTTTGTATGTTGATTGCTTGCGGGGAGCAAGTGTTATAGTGGATTGAAAATCTCTACGGGGTAGAGGACCAGAGTATGATCACAAGGATCTGAACCAGGATAAATATTTGTGTTTTGCAATTGCTATTTTCTGGATTGTGTTATTTACTTCTACACTCTTATTGCAATATTTTAGTAACTTTTAATTTTGCAAATTCGTTGTGATATATACTATTCACCCCCTCTAGTGTATTTGGTGTACCAGGAAATCCAACATTTGGTATCAGAGCTTCATGGTTAAGATGGCATACACTTATCCGACGAGCAATCCAACTTCTTCATCACAATTTCCAGAAGGTCACTCTACCACAAGGCCTCCACTATTCAACGGTTCCAACTACTCCTACTTGTAAGGACCCTGGCTATGTGGATAATACTAGAAGGGTGGTTGAATAGTGTTTATAAAATTTAAACGATAGTTATACCAATTTAAATTCTTAACCAACAATAAATACCGAATTATAATAAACCCAAGATGAAACAATGATAACACAAATGATGTTTCAAGGGTTCGGATTATCCAAGACCAATCCCGACTTGTTTCCGGCAATCTTACGTCCCTTCCACCTGGATACCTCCGGATACTAAAGTTAGAACCCTAACTTGAGGTTTTCTTTAAACACACTTATAGCAACCCTACAAGTGTAATCGAAACACAATTAATATCCTTGACTCCCACAACTTGGGATCAAGCAAACCACTCTCACAAACCGAGAGTAAAACCAATATTGAAAGATATGAAATAATGAAATAGCAACACTTACAATCACCTATGCCTTGAAGTAGAACTTGAAGGAGCAAGTGTGTTGTGTGTTGAAGTCTCTTCCAAGAAGAGAGAAAGCCCTTCTCTTGTCACCACCAATTACCTAGAGGATATCACTTTGATTCTAGGTTGGAGAGCAGGAGAGAATGAGGTTGAAAATCTAGGGCTTTTGGATTTGAGAGTTTTAAAAAGAAAAATTTGATCAAGAATGTCTAAGGCTTCTCAATGGAACAGTAGAAGCCATCATTATAGGTTCTCTAAAACTCTAAAACAGAGTTCCCAAAACCCCCTTTGAAATCCGTGGAAAAACAGCCAACAGATAGAGTTTACACAATGGACAGTTGACGGGTGAAGAACTCATAGTCGACTGTTGCACCGTGTCAGACGATAGGAGAGAATTCAAACGGTAACTTGCCACAGAGGACAGTCGACTGATGAAGGCCGGACATGCGCCTGTAAACCTAACAGGCGACTGAAAAACCTTCTACAGGTGACTGAGCGAAACATGAGCAAGTTATGAAAACTCAGGAAGTTTTGGGAAGACAGGACATGTGACTGATGTGGCACCACAGGCGACTGTGCCGTGGGCAGGCGACTGTGAAACCAACATCAGTTGTCTGGCCGAAACTTGCAATCTTGCAAATCACAAAGTGTTAGAACAAGTATCGACAGGCGACTGTTGAAGCATTCACATGTGCCTGTGCCTGGGCAGACGACTGTGAAAGCAACATCAGTCGTCTGACCATAAGATGATAGTTATAGATCTTTGGGCAAGAGAGAGATAGGCGACTGACTAACAAGTCACATGCGCCTGGAATTGAACAGGCGCATGTACTTTATACAGCAGTCGCCTGATGAAAGTTATAGCAGAAAGCCCAAAAACCAAATGACAAAGTATGTGCAAAATAGACAACTGTAAAACAAATCACAAGCGACAGTTTGGAGACAGGCGCCTGTAAATCGTTCAGTAGTCACCTGTTGAAAGTCCAAAATGCACATGCTTGAGAATTATGAATTGGAGGCCAAGGAAATGTGATCTAATGATTTCCTAGGACAAAAATAAAGATGTGTGTGTGTGTGTGCTCCAACATAGTTCTACTTCTAAGCTACGTACTAGAATAGAATAAAAAGATTACATCTTGAATTTGCCTCTCTTCTTTCTATTGAATGCGCTTGAAGACTTCTAGGATCTTCAATCAATATCTTCGATCATCCAATTCACTTTACATGCTTTGATTGATCCTTTAGTGACATCCATTGCTAATTGATCTTCATGATATGCTTATACAATGGATTAACTGCAAGTATGAGATTAGTCACAAGTATTTATGTTTGCTAATCATCAATACCAAGTAGGGAGAAGTCTAATACTCAACACTATTGGAAGAAGAGGATGACGATCTATCTTCAAAGTAATGAATACGAACTTTGAAACATGTTGGAAACTCAGTACGAGAAGCCTATATCTCCTTAAGCTCAATGGACCGCAATTGACAAATCGGCTGCACCCTACAACTCAAAGGCGATGAATACACTATTTTGCGCAATGGACAAGAATGAGTTCAATCGTGTCTCCTAGGCCAAATCAGCACATGATATATGGCATATACTCGAGATAACACACGAAAAAATAGTAAAGTTAAGGAAACTAAAATTTCTGTTCTTGTTCACAGGTTTGAGTTATTTAAGATGAAGTACAACGAGACAATTGGAGAGATGATTACTAGATTCACCGACAGCACCAACTATCTGATTGCTCTTGGTAAGACATGACATATACTCAAACAGAACAAGTCAGGAAGATTCTTCTTGCCTTGACACCAGAATGGGATACGAAGACCACAGTCATAGAAGAAGCCAATGGCTTGTCAACTCTCACCATTGAAAGTCTCGTTGGTAACTTAATGGCCTATGAAGTACAACTCCAAGATCACAAGGAACAATTAGACTCGAAGAAGAAAGTGCTTGCTATTAATGCATCATTTGACACTGATGATTCAGACACCGACGATGACGATGTGGCGTTAATTACTAGAAACTTCAAAAAGTTCATAAGAAGTGGTAAGTATAAAAATTTGAAGTCTAAAAATACTTTTACTTCTTTATGTTTTCAGTGTAACAAGCCTGGACATATGAAAAAGGATTGTCCACTCCTCAAACCAAAAGAGAGAACATTTATCAACTTCAAAAGGGATAAGAAGTTCGAGAAGAAGAAGAAGGCACTAGCAACCACTTGGGATTCTTCATCTTCTTATGAATAAGAAAAAACTAATGAACAAACCAGTGAGGAAAATTCTCACATGTGCTTTATGGCACACCGTGATAATGAGGTAAGTAGTACATTTAATGATTTGTATGTTAGATTTAAAAAGTTAAATTCTCAACATACGGCATTAGTTCTTTCACATCAAGAACTATCTTCTTCATCATTATCAGTAGATAATCTTACAAATGAGAAGGAATCTTTATCTTCTCATAATGTTAAATTAGTTCATGAAAATAAGATTCTCAAATTTGAGAATCATAATATGATGTCATGTATTTCTGAGTTAGATAAGAATACTTTATCTCTAAAATTGAAATATGATGGTATGGCATCAAATATTAATAAGTTTAATAAAGGAAAAGATGATCCTAATGATTCTCAGATTTGAGAATCTTATTTTCATGAACTAATTTAAAAATTAAATAATTTTGGTAATGCTATTATTTTGGAAAATAAAAGGCATGTATTAATAAATTCAAAGAAAATAATGCTTTAAATAGTTTGCATAAGAATGATATCTCTATTTCAAATAAGACAAATTTTATAACATCTTCTAAGAAATCCACTACACATCTTATTTGGATTCCTAAGAATATATGTTTATATGATAGAGATTTATATATTTCAAATTAAATGCAAAATGTTTATATGATAGAGAGTGGAATTTCCAACCGCCATAGGAGAGATTTTTCACTTATGACATTGTGTTTCCCGTTTCCTCGTGTATGTATATGTGTGTGTATGTGTGGGTATGTGTGTGTGTATATAAAACCTAGATACCAAAGGGATACATGAAAGAAAAAATATTTCCTTAGAAAATCAAGAGCTAAGAAACCCTACTTAGATAAAGAAGAACATATTAGAAAATTTGAACCAAAAAGAACATACAAGAATAAATTAGCTTGATATGCGTGTAGACAAGATGATCATTTAAGTACTACATGTCCCTCTAGGATAAATAAACATGACAAGAATAGTATACTAATCGAATGTACAAGAGAAGATATACTTATGGTAGATGAATACATGTCAGATTTAGAATCCATTTATATTATCGTAAGCATAGAAGACAAAGATAAAAATAACACAGACACTGACAATAAGGACGAAGATAGCCTCATTGCACAGTTCTCAGGGCAACTAGATCTCTTAGACACTTTAGTTGACATAGCATTAGTAGACATAGTCTGCGAACATGAATGGATACGTAATAAAGGATCAGATAATATTTCATGTATACATTGTAATAAGTTTCCTAGCATAAAAAACAGATACCAAGGTAAGGCTTGCTACAAAGAAATTTGTATAAAATGTATAACCCAGTATGGTATAACCCCACCACAACAACAACACGAAGTTACAAACAAAATTGATAAAAACAAGCTATCAATTATAGAAAAAAAGGCTAGAAGTAACAGAAACACGACTACAAAATCTAGAACTACAGCGTTTGAAGATCTGAATAAACTCAAAAGAGATCATAAGGACACCTTTAGCGGCGAGGAAGAAGTCTAATCCGAGAATACAATCATAATCTGGATTTAATGGTCGAACGTAGATGGGGTCTATCTTATATGGTGTAGAGAAGTCTAAACAATTATCCTTAAAACTAATACGTGTTTCTCCTAGAAGGAGAACTGTATTACATCTACTCCAAGTTCCATCCATTTGTTGGACGATGAGGACGGTTTTGGAGGGTGTAACAACTTCTTCTGGGACTAAGGAGGCTTTTAAGTAATTTTTAGTACAGCCAGTGTCTATTAATGCCGTGCAGATGATTTCGAATTTTCTGCATGTAATTCTGACTAGGACTTTTATACTTCTGAGTTCTGTCCCTTTATTACATTGGACAGGAGTAACGGTTGTAATTTCGTTAAATAGTTCTATTAATGGGTCGAGATTAGGTTGAGCTGGTGTATCTTTAATTTGTAGCTGATTTAACTGTACTTCTAGATTTTGTAGTCGTAGTTCTGTTACTTCTAGCCTTTTTTCTATAATTGATAGCTTGTTTTTATCAATTTTGTTTGTAACTTCTTGTTGTGGTGGTGGTGGGGTTATACCATACTGGGTTTTACATTTTATACAAATTTCTTTGTAGCAAGCCTTACATTGGTATCTGTTTTTAGGCTATGAACCTTATTACAATGTATACATGAAATATTATCTGATCCTTTATTACGTATCCATTCATGTTCACAGGCTATGTCTACTAATGCTATGTCAACTAAAGTGTCTAAGAGATCTAGTTGCCCTGAGAACTGTGCAATGAGGCTATCTTCGTCCTCACTGTCAGTGTCTGTGTTATTTTTATCTTTGTCTTGTATACTTACGATACTATAAATGAATTCTGAATCTGACATGTATTCATCTACCATAAGTATATCTTCTCTTGTACATTCGATTAGTGTACTATTCTTGTCATGTTTATTTATTCTAAAGGGACATGTAGTACTTAAATGATCATCTTGTCTGCACGCATAGCAAGTTAATTTATTCTTGTATGTTCTTTTTGGTTCAAATTTTCTAACATGTTTTTCTTTATCTAAGTAGGGTTTCTTAGCTCTTGATTTGCTAAGGAAATATTTTTTCTTTCCTGTATCCCTTTGGTATCTAGGTTTTTATTTCTTTATTACCATAGAGGTTTTCTTTTCATATACTTGAGGTGTATAAATATATTTACAGAAACTATAGTCGACTTTCTTTAATTATTTTTGTATATTAATTTCAGTGCATTTTTCTTTTAAAATGTCGAGTACAAATTGAATTCTCCATCCTATACTACAGTGGCCTTGTTGTTTGTCTTCTGTGGATTGTACCATCTTACTCCATCTGTTGACTATTTCATCTCCTAATGCTCCTGGTAATTTTCTTAAAAAAATTTATCGCCTACGTCTTTGTCAAAAGCATTTCCTAACATCGTCATCTAATAGTAATAGTCTTGTATATATTCTCTAATGTAATTCCAGCTTCTAATGCTAAGTTGTTCTAAGCTTTTTAACGCTTGAATTTGTATGTATAGATTACCTGAGTTAGGATCTTTTCCTGTTACTAGATGTGTTATTTTATTAACGAAGTTATATGGGTTACATCCCATATCACACATTTCTTTAAAATCTTCTAGGTATTTTCTTTTGTAGGCTTCCCATAGTGCTTTAGTGCTTTCTCCTAAAAATGTTTCTAATTATCTATACATAATTTCTGGTTCATCTTCTCCTTCTGGATTTTTAATCCAGTCGTTTACTACCAGATTTTTCCATATGTCTAGTATACTACTCCATTCTTGTGGGTCATGGGCGGCTAGATTAAGAATTTTTCCTTTTTCAAAGATTTGGAACTGAATTGGTTGTTCATGTTTTCTATGTTTTCCTCTAGGTTTAGTATCTCTGTATTTATTAGATGTGTCTCTTTCATCTAAGGTTCCTGGTGCTCTTGGCATATTTCCTGCCTTGTAAATAGTAACTCCTTCTGGTGTAGTTTCTTTTGTTATGCTCGATCTGTTAGTAGTACTACTTTGTTGACCAGATTCCATTAAAGCTATATTATAGTTATTTTGTATGGTTTCATCTATACTGTTTTCATCTTCTTCTACTGCTTCGTTATTTTCACTGTCACTATTTATTACTTCACTATATGGGCTTTCTTCTGTGCCTATAGCTTCTTCAAACATGCTTTTAGTTGGCATGATAAGTGGGCTAAGAGGTTCTTCTATATATTGTTCTAATGGGCCTTAAGGAACGTCTCCTATATAATCGTCTTCTTCTACTATGACTTTAACTCTAATATTTTTATTTTCATCATAATATAACATTTCATCTTCTGAAATTTGTCCTGCTTTGTACATTGTTGTTTCTAATTCTAATAATTCGCTTTTAGTTAGGTCCATTTCTAATTCTTTTGAAAAAAGAATTCTGTTTTCACTTGTTGGTTCTAGAATTTCATCACCTTCTTTTGTTGCGTCTTCAGTAGCTGTCGTGAATACTAAATCTTCTACTTCTCTGAAGCTTGTTTCTATGTCTGATGGTGTTTCTTCATTGGAACCTTTTCGGTGATAGTCTGTAAATCTTACACTTAGATCACCTTGCGAGTTTAAGTACATAACATGATCTGTTGGTTGTAGCAAAGTATTTGGCATAACTATATCTTTTAAATTCCATTCTAACCCTGCTAATTCTTCTGCACTAAAAGTCATTGGTTTTATTGTTTTAATGCCATTGCTGCCCATGAGGTTAACTATATCTTCTACGTGTAGTTTATAATTTATTGTGCTTGTACTAGAACATCTTCCTATGAATCTTAAACAAACTAATAGGTTTTCTCTACTAAATTCTTCAAAGCCTTTTGTTTGTTTTCCTATTTTACTATACTTAGCGAATTCTTTAGTTCTAATTATAAAATCAGGGCTACAATAAAACAGTCCCCTGTTTTCATTTAGGTCTAATTCTCCTATTCCTAGAATTCGTTTTCTAAGATCTCCCCATCGTGCATCAAATATGACTGCTAAAGTTTTAGCTCTGATTCCTTTTCTGATTAATCCTTTTGTCACGACTCGTTCTCCAAAATACCAGGCTTTTAAAATTTTTTTTCAAGTATCCTGAAGAATGAGGGTGATGAGAGAGGAAAAGAGAGAGAAAGAAGAAACTGAATAAGCAGGCCACTGCGCACTTGCTGGGATAGTACAAGTGCAGATTCATTAAACTATCAAACAACTCGTAAATAACATAGAACAACAACAATAAATTTTATATAATAACTTTCATTTATATGCATCACCCAGTTACATCATTTCACATACACCAACACTCTTCACCTCCCAAGACAACCAAGTCACTTTACAAGCTACAGCTCACACCGAGTACTACCCCTGAACCCAACTCTAAGTCACCTACAACCAAGCTGACCCTGCTACCTGAAAAATGGGGGAGGAGCACGTCAATGCGTGTCCGAGTAGGAACCAACTTGGATTTGGAACATCGTTTTAAGGTTATTAATCCATAAGGCAAGGCAGGGAAAATAAGACATGTAACTAAATATATAGCGAAGAGTAAATAGCCAAGTAAGAGGATCATACATGCGGTCCAATGTCGAGTTACTGCACGAAAAGGGTTAGCACGAATAGTAATACAAATATTTATACATCCACATATACAAATACACAAACAAGGCACAAACATATAAACATACATATCATGCACAACACACAACACACATACATTGCATATATGTAACACATCATACACAATGGATATAATGATGCATAATGATGCACATGATGCAACATGAGATGCAATGCAATGCAATGCAATGCAATGGGATCCCATGAATGTGCCGGCGTGCAAGTGTATCGTGATCTACTCCGTTATCAACTGTGGCAACTACCAATAGAGTCAAGAGGTGCCTACACGGTCACGGTCCATAGCGAATCCCCCCGCCTCCTACTGTGGCTCTCGCTCCATGTAGTGTCATCCGTGTCCTAAAACATTTCTCATTCACATCATTTCTCATATTACAAATATATACATGCCCGTTCCGCATGTTTCTCAACTTTTGTTTCATTGAGGCATTTCAGCGAACACATGACGGGCGTAATTCATATCAAGGCAACACAATATAATTTACATGTGCCAAGGGCTTTAACATTCGTTCTACCATAGAACCATAATAAGCAAGAATAATGATGGCCAATTAACCACAATTAATGAATAAGAATAACACTTAATTAATTCAGCTTGCTGAAATTGTAGGAAGTGACAATACATGGCCATATAACATCAGTTTACTTTGACAATTTGACAAATTGTTCCAAATGAACGTTATAGATACACTAATCATGGATTCACAGATAAAATTTCATGCAATAATATTAAGTATGTGATTTATGGTGAATTATTTGGTGAAGTGTGTCAATTATGTTTTTCAGACAGATTTCTGGGTCTGTATTGAAATCCAATTTTGGGCATGTTGCAGCCAGAAATGCAAGCACGCTGATGAATTTTTAGAAAAACTTATTAACTTTTCAACAAGACCAAGAACACAAAATTTTATTGAGTGTGCAGGTGTCTAGGCCAATTTTGCTAAACTGTGTCAATACTGAAAAACAAACAGACATGTTGTAAAGATGGATTTATTTCTCCTAATTTCTGAATTAAACCTATGTCAAAATTTATATGATTTGGGGGTAGAACTTCAAGATCTACAGGCTCATATTTTTTTTCGAACCTTAATTCGAGCTACAGTAACCACAATCAAGGCAAAATCAGACATCAAGATTTCTGAATTTTAAAGGAGATGGGTTTGCGAAGAATTTCAATTGGAGAATTGTGAAATTGAACATGATACATAGATTTTTGACTATCCCTATTACATATTAAGTAAATCAAGTTATAAAAACATAATAGCAAAAATTATTTTATGGAATTCCAAGCCAAGAGGGTTCCTACCTCAAAAAGCTTAAATTTTCTCTTCTCTTCCTCTTTCTTTCTTCTCCATCTTCTCCCCTCTTCAAGCAAGCATGGCTTTCTTCTATTGGGGCATGGAAATTAGGGGTTTTATTTGAGGAAGAGGGGGGAAAAGAAGGGTAGTGTGGCTGGCCAAATTAGGAAGGAAAAGGAAGAAAAGAAAATGAAAAGAGAAAGGAAGAGAAAAGTAAGGAAAAAGGGAGAAGGTTCCATTAAAAATATCTATTACTAGAAAACTCTTAGGATAAGCATGCAACATGCTAAATGACCAAAATACCCTCCCAAAAATACCCCTCAACTTTCACTTATTTACAAGCTTGCCATTACTTTATGCACCGACCACTTAAGTGTGTACGCACAACAAATTTAGTCTAATTGACCGTTTTGCCCCTCTCCTTTCTAAAAATTTACGGGAGTTGCCATTGACCCCTAACCCCTTTCACACTTGCATGGTTTCCACACACACACACACACACACACCTATGCATGCCTACATACGCATACATGCACCACGCACACACGTCCAACACATTCCTGTTGTTTTGCACCGACGACGTCTTTCACACTTCTCCCGCATTCACATTTTGCATTCTCTACCCTTAGCCACGTATTACGGCCCAATCCTCCTTGCACTACGCTACATACATCAATCTCTACGCTTATTTCATGCCTACCCATGTATCGTAAGTAGAAATACCACGTGTGTTCAGTAGAATACACGTATAATGCAAAATAGGGCATGACATACTACCTACCTTAAAATAAAGTCCGCCCTCGGACTTTCTAGGGCGTGAGTCTTGCCACAGGTCAGCTGGGTATGATGATCTCATTACCCATGAAGCATAAACAAGAATACATACCTACCCCACACCTATATACACTATATACTTCGTTGTCATCCACACACATCTGCATCACATACATATCACAGATACATCCTTCTGTTCATCTAGTAGCACATCCACATCTCCATGTGTACTCACTACATATCCATACATATATGTCTTTCACATAAACTTCTAGGCATATACATATTCACACACTAACCTATACATCACACACCACGAATAAGTTTCTATACGTATTATTGTACGTAACACTACTCTTATCTATGTGCATACGACATCACATTATATCCAAATAACGATATACAAGGCACTCATACATGGTATGCTTTCAGATACATCACAATACCTTCAAGTATAACGACTTATATTCTACTTGCTTACACACACACACACACACACACACACACACACACACACACACACACACACACACACACACACATCTCTATTCATGCACAAACACACAACAATACACATTAATCTACTCACCATTGCTTGATAAACGGGGTCACTATCACGGTGACACACCGTATGTATCCCGGATCCCTATACTCCCAATACTTAGTCACATGGGCTTACTCACATTCATAGGCACATAAATACCTATATACACGCAATATTTAGTCACATCCATACATACATTCACGTGCACATACTGACGCATGCATGATCAAGTCACATAAGGTTCACAACCATAACTATAAATAAGTATACACATAACCTCACATCCATAGCAATGCACCTACTGTCTCACACAGATAGGTACATGTACCACACGCAATACACACAAGAGTGCACAAACATAACACATCCCCTGCCATATGCTATATATATAACTACCTTTGTACATCCTACGCACAGACTGCCATGATTAGTCAAATAATTATAAATATCCATGTACACCTGACACACGCCTATACATATGCAAACAATCACACACATCTTAATACGTACATACCAACAGTTTCATTCACTTATATTCATCGAATACACACACACACACACACACACACACACACACACACACATATATACATTCCTCATTTATCGCATTTACATCCACATTGCATATGTATATACATATACACATACTCGGTACGGACCTATATATACACGTATACAAACATGAATACACTTACACCTGGATAAACAACCCTATATGATAGACTGGCAAATAAACAAAAAAAGATATGTACCAGTATATATATTCATTCACCCAATATACACATCATTACATCCTCTCCCACTACACATTTCACATACGTGAACACACCCCTACATTTCATTGTGACATGTATAATAGAAATCCACACAATCATAATACATATGCACATATACACATCAACCAATACACCACACGGATACTCTATATAACCCAATTATATGCACATACTCATTACACCCACTGACGTATACATATCAATGCCCTATATAGATCTCTAGGCCTACACATAGCCAAATACACGTTCGCTCATACACACCAGATTATTATTCTAATAGTAGGTATGCACACAGACATGTATATATACCTATTAGGATACATGCAACCATGCACATACATTCCCATGTATGGACACACACATCCATACACACATACCATATATATCCTGCTATCATATACTATACATGCAAGCTACCCAACTGTACCAACATATAGTCGGTAGTTACCCATACCGTTATATACATAATATCCAATATATCCACACCTTTACTAGTATACTAGTACATACACAAATAAGTGTATTTCAATATTCAAACACATTCAATAGGTAGCCATATCCAATATACGTACACATCCATATACTGATACATGTATATCAGAATAGGGATCATTCACATACATATACATATAACCACTCATAAGACATACACCAATACACATTCAATAACAACAACACATATACATGATCACACCATACTTCCTACAATATACCTACATACATATAAGATCTCATACACCAATACACAATCCCCCTCATGCCGCTATATACGAAGGGGTACATGCACTACATATACATCCAAATGGTCCTACAGGCACCATTCTACGGGTAAAAGTATACGCGCGCGCGCGCGCGCACACACACACATACCGCATAACTCTACTTAACAGTGCAAACCCATAATCATCCCACTTATACACGTATTGTATAATCCCAAATCCTTACATTCATCACATTCTACATATGATACACGTCACACTTATATCCATATCCCAAGTTAGGCACGGTATAGAGCTAAGGGCCTAAACTTAGGGTGGACGGGTCTAAAGCACACCTACCCTCCTTAAGATATATCTACTCCAAACACCCTGGAGCATTACTCATACTACCCATACGCCCATTACTTATCTATATCACTTCATACACACCATATATG
This sequence comes from Scilla litardierei, assembly GCA_030789695.1. NCBI lineage: Eukaryota > Viridiplantae > Streptophyta > Magnoliopsida > Asparagales > Asparagaceae > Scilla > Scilla litardierei. The sequence goes on along the minus strand of CM061142.1, from coordinate 303,810,547 downwards.
TCCATAGCACAACACTTATCTTCACGCAATACTACAACCCACGACCATATACCCAAGTAAAACAATATACCAATTCCTATAGGCACATAGGCAGCACATACATATACTCTTAGTTATTTAAACTTTTTAACACACTAGGAATTCATACCCTAGTAATGCAATACTAGCGATATATATGCACTAACTTCCCACATATATATATCTACACCCTCTACCCATACAGGCTCACATATATCCACACATATACACAATCCCCATACGTCCTAGAAAATATGGACATTTCACTACTTTATCCATACAAGGGTAGATGTGCACACATTAATGTACTCTCCACATGGAACACAACTATAATTTAAGAGATAGTGAACCGCATGCATGCACTCACATCACATACATACACACCCTCGTCCACGTCTCTACAAACATATAATATCCCCGCTAGCTGACATGTATCCACCAGTATACATCCACTAATAAATATATACTTATCACATATACCTCAGAGTCACACAAGTATAGCACATACATACTCACATACCTGTATCATGTATCTATGTATAAACTCCCACACATATCCATATACCACTATAACCCTTCAAGATACATGTAACTTTCATGTCATTCAAATAGAAATACATATACTGACTACATGTATACCACAACATATATAATTCTAATATCCAAGCACAACAAACGCACTCATACATGCGGATTCATACAATTATAAATACACCCGTATATCCACAAATACTTATCTATAATATAATACATCGCAGGAAGTTCATCCCCGAACTCCCAAAAGCTAGGGGTTCAATGGTGGATCACTTAAAACTCTAAGGTCACTAAATTCTGTACCCACCTTAGGGGTAATCTATCCCAATCAAATATTGAAGCATTACATGTACTATCCTTGCGCACATCGCAGTGCGGTGACCTACATGGGCCGCCAAAAACTGTCACGCCTCGTTCTCTAGAATACCCGGCTTTTAAAATTTTTTTCAAGTATCCTGAAGAATGAGGGTGATGAGAGAGGAAAAAGGGAGAGAAAGAAGAAACTGAATAAGCAGGCCACTGCGAACATGCTGGGATAGTACAAGTGCAGCTTCATTAAAATATCAAACAACTCGTAAATAACATAGAACAACAACAACAAATTTTATATAACAACTTTCATTTATATGCATAACCCAGTTACATCATTTCACATACACCAACACTCTTCACATCCCAAGACAACCAAGTCACTTTACAAGCTACAACTCACACCGAGTGCTACCCTTGAACCCAACTACAAGTCACCTCCAACCAAGCTGACCCTGCTACCTGAAAAATGGGGGAGGAGCACGTCAATGCGTTCCCCAGTAGGAACCAACTTGGATTTGGAACATCGTTTTAAGGTTATTAATCCACAAGGCAAGGCGGGGAAAATAAGACAAGTAACTAAATATATAGCGAAGAGTAAATAGCCAAGTAAGAGGATCATACATGCGGTCCAATGTCGAGTTACTGCACGAAAAGGGTTAGCACGAATAGTAATACAAATATTTATACAACCACATATACAAATACACAAACAAGGCACAAACATATAAACATACATATCATGCACAACACACAACACACATACATTGCATATATGTAACACATCATACACAATGGATATAATGATGCATAATGATGCACATGATGCAACATGAGATGCAATGCAATGCAATGCAATGGGATCCCATGAATGTGCCGGCGTGCAAGTGTATCGTGATCTACTCCGTTATCAACTGTGGCAACTACCAATAGAGTCAAGAGGTGCCTACACGGTCATGGTCCATAGCGAATCCCCCCGCCTCCTACTGTGGCTCTCGCTCCATGTAGTGTCATCCGTGTCCTAAAACATTTCTCATTCACATCATTTCTCATATTACAAATATATACATGCCCGTTCCGCATGTTTCTCAACTTTTGTTTCATTGAGGCATTTCAGCGAACACATGACGGGCGTAATTCATATCAAGGCAACACAATATAATTTACATGTGCCAAGGGCTTTAACATTCATTCTACCACAGAACCATAATAAGCAAGAATAATGATGGCCAATTAACCACAATTAATGAATAAGAATAACACTTAATTAATTCAGCTTGCTGAAATTGTAGGAAGTGACAATACATGGCCATATAACATCAGTTTACTTTGACAATTTGACAAATTGTTCCAAATGAACATTATAGATACACTAATCATGGATTCACAGATAAAATTTCATGCAATAATATTAAGTATGTGATTTATGGTGAATTATTTGGTGAAGTGTGTCAATTCTGTTTTCAGACAGATTTCTGGGTCTGTATTGAAATCCAATTTTGGGCATGTTGAAGCCAGAAATTCAACATATAAGCACTCTGAGGAATTTTTACAAAAACCTGTTAAATTTCAAACAAGACGAAGAACACAAAATTTCATTGAGTGTGAAGGTGTCTAGGCCAATTTTTCTAAACTGTGTCAACACTGAAAAATAAACAGACATGTTGTAAAGATGGATTTATTTCTCCTAATTTCTGAATTGAACCTATGTCAAAATTTATATGATTTTGGGGCAGAACTTCAAGATCTACAGGCTCATATTTTTTTCGAACCCTAATTCGAGCTAAAGTAACCACAATCAAGGCAAAATCAGACATCAAGATTTCTGAATTTTAAACGAGATGGGTTTGCTAAGAATTTCAATGGGAGAATTGTGAAATTGAACATGATACATAGATTTTTGACTATCCCTATTACATATTAAGTAAATCATGCTATAAAAACATAATAGCAAAAATTATTTTATGGAATTCCAAACCAAGAGGGTTCGTACCTCAAAAAGCTTAAATTTTCTCTTCTCTTCCTCTTTCTTTCTTCTCCATCTTCTTCCCTCTTCAAGCAAGCATGGCTTCCTTCAATTAGGGCATGGAAATTAGGTTTTTTATTTGAGGAAGAATGGGGAAAAGAATGGTAGGATGGTCGGCCAAATTAGGAAGGAAAAGGAAGAAAAGGAAATGAAAAGAGAAAGGAAGAGAAAAGTAAGGAAAAAGGGAGAAGGTTCCCTTAAAAATATCTATTACTAGAAAACTCTTAGGATAAGCATGCAACATGCTAAATGACCAAAATACCCTCCCAAAATACCCCTCAACTTTCACTTATTTACAAGCTTGCCATTACTTTATGCACCGACCACTTAAGTGTGTACGCACAACAAATTTAGTCTAATTGACCGTTTTGCCCCTCTCCTTTCTAAAAATTTACGGGAGTTGCCATTGACCCCTAACCCCTTTCACACTTGCATGGCTTCCCCACACACACCCATGCATGCCTACATACGCATACATGCACCACGCACACACGTCCAACACATTCCTGTTGTTTTGCACCGACGACGTCTTTCACACTTCTCCCGCATTCACATTTTGCATTCTCTACCCTTAGCCACGTATTACGGCCCAATCCTCCTTGCACTACGCTACATACATCAATATCTACGCTTATTTCATGCCTACCCATGTATCGTAAGTAGAAATACCACGTGTGTTCAGTAGAATACACTATAATGCAAAATAGGGTATGCCACCTTTTATTCCTACTACTATCATTCCTAAATGGATTAACTGTAGGTTAAGTTTTCTTAGTTGATATTCGCTTTCTTTATTTATTAGATTTAAAATTATTGTTTCTTTTTTAGAGCAATCTATTGATATTTCTCGTGAGTGCCTAAAAACCCTTTATTATTTCCAAATAGTCCTTTCTTATAAAGTACTTGCGGCTGTAGTATATGTAAGGCCTTCTGTTGAAAGACTGTGTAATTTCTATCTGTGTTAATATATTCATCTAACTGTCCACCTGTCACGTCTCGCTTCCTATTATACTTGGAAGCGAGGACGCGAGCGGGTCCGCATGTGCTTAAAACAAGAAGGATGTACTTTTTTTCTTCCTCCTTGGTTTAAGCACAATAAGCGTTTGATAACACTTAAAGGTTCTTGCATGCAACTCGAACAACACAGATAATTTATTTAATTACAATCTCAAGTGTCAGAATAGTTACAATAATGTATGAATTGAAAAGAGGAGGGTCTAACGCTCATACAAATTTTGGAAGAAACAGTAAGTACAAAGATGTTGTGAAGGCACATTGCTCCTCGACGAAGAACCAGCAATTTGTATGGGCGTTAGGTCTAAATATTCTATTGAAAATACTCCGTCCTGTGTTAAGTGATAATGTGTTACTATTATTAGAAGATTCTATTAGTTCTTTATTTCTGCTATTTGCGAGAATTTTCATTTTTCTATATTTTCGAGGTTTTTTCTCTTGATTTATAGGGATCGAATTTTTAAAGGCTTCTGTTAATTTGTCTACATCGCTGGATATTGTTGAGGGGGGTTTTTGTTTCTAGTATTTTATTTAGTTAGGTTTCTAATTTTTTTATTTTATTAAGTTGATTTTCTAATCTTTCTATTTTCTGTTGGAGGATTGTTTGACTAGTTTTTATATAGTCTAAAATTTTTGTTATGTCTGTCAGTACCTGGTTTTTAGTTTTTAGGCTATTTAATATGCTATTTAAAACATTGTCTAAGTTTGCGAAATCCAGTATTAAGGGTTCAAAAGATAGTGTCTGAATATAAGTGCTACTTGTTTCCACAGTAGCTTAGTTCTTATTCTTAGTTTTCTTTCGTCTTTTCCTAGGTGTTTATCAAGCTTATAGGGTTGATATAACTTAAATCTATATACTATTTGATCGTCTGTTTCAAAATATGTCTTTTTGATAGGGTCCCTAGCTATTTTTCTACCTTTCATAAACGGTAATGTTGCTCCGATACCAATAAAAAGAGGGGTGTGCCAAAAAAATTTGGTTATGTTTCGGGTTGTTTTTAGTGATGTAAGATCCCTACTAGGTACTTTACCCTTTCATAAAGAGACTATTTTCCCTTTTTTTTGCTGTTCTCCTACACGCTTCAGACTTTTCAGACCACTAGCTTACCATCCAAGATAATACCAGGTGTATTTTGATTGCCTGCCTCTAGGCATTAGGACCGGGCTTTAGATGCTCCTAACGGCTGCTTGACGCCTAAACGGAGGCTTACTTTGCCTATTCCCTATATGTTTTCACATGGCGAACAAAATAATGTTGTTTGGCATCACTTGGTATGAAAAAAGCATGCATATAGGTGACAAATTTTTGAAAGAAAATAGTATATAAACAAGATTTTTGCTTAGGGGTTAATTGAACCTCGAGGCAACGTCATCCACCATTGTTCAATGGCAGAGCGGTCACAGAATTCAATTAAGCAGTAAGCAAATGGACAAGGATGAACAAGAATGTACAGAAATTAAAACTAATTTATTTGGGAAAATTAGCCATCTCTACTACTAGGGTTTTTCACTTTCGGGAAATTCCCTTATAGGAACTTAGGAAAAGAAGAAGAAGAACTTACAAAGAGGTCGAGACCTCCACACAGCAGAAGACTGGATACAAGACTTAAATTTACAGACTGACTCTCAAATTTTTAGCGATTCTCTCTTTCTCTTTTTTCCGTTGGTTCTGCTCGACTGAGGTGCCTCTATTTATAGCCTGACCTCCTGGCAGATTGTGGACTTGAGTCGTTTTGAAATCCGAAAAGGTAGGGCGGCTGAAATTCTCTGGAGTTGAGATGTGGCATTTCTTTTTATCAATAGGTGGCCTGAGAAGACTTCGTTTGGAAGAAAAGATAGTGGCGAATATTGACGTGGCATGTCTTTTAGCAAAAGGTGGCCTGAGGAGTCTTCGTCTGGAAGAAAAGTGGCGAATCTTGGCTGACAGTGCTTTCCGAAAAGTTGATAAGTGCGAATCTTTACTGACAGTGTTTTCCGAAAAAGTTGATGACTTGTAAAGCTGGTTATTTTGGCTGATAGTTGTTTTACAGCTAGAACGTTGTAGAACGAATTGTCTGGTCTGCCGAAGAAAAGAACTGTACTGCTTCTGCATCTTCTTTATTCCCTTGTTTCTAGGCCTTTCAATGTGTCCAAGTCTAATGACGATGGTCCTGGCGGGTTACTGGGTTCTGAGTTATCTGAGAATGGTGCTATGAGTGGGAGGATTATGTTTTTCATCATTTCGTCAAATAACTCTTCTAATTTTTTCTGCATACGCTGTTCTAATTGGCTTTTGGGCAAAGCCATAGCTATAACCGGATTTGATGAGTCTTTACCCTCTACCAGTAGAGAGGGACTAGATGTAGACTGGCCTCTACATTGGCTTAATAGGCTTTTTGGGAAAGCCTCACCCATAACAGGACTTGTCTCGCCTTTACCGTCTGCCTGTGTCGACGGGCTAGCTCCGAAGTTTTTATCTTTGGTATTCGGAGTTACCAACTGCTTTGTTGCTGTAGAGAGAACATGACTCTTTTCTTTCTAGATATTTTTCTGAAAAAGTCTTTGTTCAAGCTCAAAGTTAGTCTTCTTTAAAGTTTCTAGAGTATACTCTAGATTCTGAATTTTCTCATTTAATCTACGGACTGTTATAGCCATTGCTTCGTAATGAGTACAAAGAACATGATGATACGGATCAGGATCATGAAGAATTGAATAATTCAAAGGTTCTGGATAATTTCTAAGGGATGGGGCTATAAAAAAGTTTGGTCCGAATAGACCCCTAGCAGTATCTAAAGCTTCTTGAAGATTATTAAAACCTTTAAAAACTGGGGTAGGAAAGTCGGTTATTTGTTCTATTACTTGCCCCCACGCGTGGTATATTCCCGGGACTTTACCCTTTTGTCACGCCCCGCTTCCCAAACAAAATGGAAGCGAGGACGCGACGAAGGTCCGCATGTGCTTAAAGCAAGAAGGGTGTACTTTTTTTTTCCTTTCTCCCCTCCTTGGTTTAAGCACATTACGCGTCTGTGATAACACTTGCAGATTCTTGCATGCAACTCAAACAACGCAGATAATATATTTACAATCTCAAGTCTCAGAATAAATACAACAAAGTATGAAATGTAAAGAGAGAGGGTCAACTCCCTTACAAATTTTGAAAGAAATAACAATGTACCAAAATGATACGAAGGCACGAAGCTTCTCAGCGGCGGAACATAACGGCAAGGTACTCCTGGTCAACCTGCTCAGTCTCTAAGCAAACTCCTCTGCAAACCTGTCTAATACCTGACGTATATTTCACAAGACAAGAAATATACGTCAGCGAGGGTCGCTCGGCAAGATTCAAAATATTAATAAGTTGACCCTCGGCAAGGTTTTCAAAAACATTATCATGGCAATATGAGTAACAAAATAGAGTTCACATTATTTAAAGCATGGCAGCGTAAGAAACATATGAGCACTGGCAAGTGTAGTGTACAAAGCAGTGAGCAGGCGAAGTGTGGTGCACAAAGTAACGAACATGGCAAGGCGTAGTGTGTAAAGTAACCAGCATGACAAGTGTGTGTACCGCAATGAACATGGCAAGCGTGGTGTGTACAGCAGTAAACATGGCAGGTGTAGTGTGTACAACAATAAGCATGGTAAGTGTGTGTACAACAATAACATGGCAAGCGTCGTGTGTACAGCAGTAAGCAGGATAAGTGTGGTGTGTACGGTAAGCGTGGTGTGTACAGCAGTAAGCATGGAAAGTGTAGTGTGTACAGCAATAAGCATGGCAAGTGAGTGTTCATCCAATAACATGGCAGTTCTAAACAGGTTGAATTAAAGTAATGACTTGGCAATTTGTAATTTCACGTCCGTGTTTCTATTCACTCCTAGGGTTCCCGCCTTTAAGACGTGATGAGTAAGTCATTCTTCACGCGGGGGTATAATCGCGATTGATACTAGCCCACCGTATAGGTGGTGTTCTTGAAGACATGACCCCTACATACGCTTAGTATCCGTTCAACCCTAACCCCACCCAAAAGTTTGCCGGAACACGAGCCAGCCTAGTCGTATTACAAGCACGAAGTTGTCAACTCACATGACATCACGATTTCACTATTTCGCCTCTTGGACGCACGAATTCATAATTTCACGATTTCACGTATTCCATCATTATACATTCCAACAATAACCGTTCAATCAAAAGCGTGCAAGCATGATGTGTAACATGACATGAATCAAAACAACGCATTTCTTGACATAGCGGTTAAATGTAACGATGTTTAAAAAGTTATAAAATGTACACTTGCATATCAGAGTAACTCGGGTCAAAGCAATTAGAAGCAACGGTTTCAAGATACGTAAAAAGTGCACTTGCCTGATCTGACGATTTTCGGGTGTCCATGTGATCACGGTGAGAGATGTGATTTATCTGCGTCATGGATACATCACATTAAGCTAAAAGACTCTTAATCGATTAGATTAATACCAATTTTACTTATGGGTTACATTGTTCATATCACCAAGTTAAATCATAGGATACTAATCATATTATAAAATATGTTACTGTCCACAAGTTAATACACACACATATATATATTAGATTTATCTAACCTACGGTTCACAATTAGTGACGTAAATAAAAACTGCCACCCTAGGATACGGTTGCATGGGCTTACTCATTTGCATTGGGATTCACAGCTTGCCAACAATTCGTTTTATAAATTTTAATGGGCAGTCAGTACAGTTTTCAAAGTAGGACCATTATTATAAATCGTACAGCTGGTGTGTTAAAATAACAAGGCTTATAATTAATGGCTTTAAACTACCCACATGTCATTTTATAAGGAGTCTACCGACTGATTTGTGCAACTAACCAATTACATATTATCATCAGAGCTAGTATAAAAATTACATAACTGTAGTAACATCTAATAAGTTACTGATCAAGTATATGTTTATAGCTTAGGTAATATAAAAACTCACAACCTGATGAACAACTTACTGCAAAATGTATTCCGACCCTAACATTACTAACTTACTAATTATATTAAGGGTCCTCATATAATACAGTAGCATGCGTTCTACTACATCAACAAGTCATAAGATTTACTAACTAATATTGTACTAATATTATAAGCTCTCATGCAGTTTGTTAGAAACTTACATGCTCTAGCAGGTTGGAGGTAGCGGGAGGATCGGAGGGAGGCTGAGCCGACGGCTGCGGGCTGCTAGGCTTGGCAAGGGCGCTGGGAGGTGAGGTACCGTTCGGAGGTCGCGACTTGGGTGTTCGGACGTCGGAGGTAAGCGGCGATGGGGTATCAGTAGGGGGTCGACGGCGGTGCAACCTGGGTAATGCCCATGCGGCTTGGCGAGCTGGTGGGGTGAACGGAGGGGAGGCACTGGCGGTGGTTGGGTGTTGGAGAGAAAGGCGAACAGCCGCGGGCCGCGGCGCTAGCAGTCGATGGGATGATCACCGGACGTCGGAGCGAGAGGGGGCGAGTTTGGCAATGGACGGGCGAGCCGGAGGAGGAGGGTGGTACGAGCTGGGGTCGAGGTCTGCCGGAGCCGTCGAGGGAGAAAGGTGGCCGTGCGGTTGTGGGGCGCTACGGGTTCGGCAGGCGTCGAGAGGGGGCTAGCCGAGGGCGCCTGGGTGTGCGGTGGTCGTGGAAAGAGGTGGCGCGTCGGGGATTGTTGGCGAGGAGGCGGAGGCCTGGGCTCGTGGCGTCCGGTGGTTGGTCGGACATCGAGGTGAGGTGCACGGTGGGTTCTGCGGCGAGGCGCGGTGCTGTGTTGGTGCCAGGGTTCGGGGTTGAGGTGAAGAGGGCTGGGCGCATGAAGTTGAGAAAGGCCTAGGTTGCTCACGAGAGCCCTGGGTTCGTTTATTTGGGTTATATAAAAATAGGGAGTGTCTGTAAAGTGAGAGCTTGAGGATCATTATAGGGTAGGTTGCTGTCAGCTTGGGTTTTGTGTGTTTTCGCATGGGTGTGTATAGGCTCTGAAGGGGATGAGGAAGCCTTCGATGCTGCATGGCCTTTTCAAGGGAGTTGGGAGCAGTTTGAGACTTTTATGAGGAAAAGATGGGGTTTCGTGCGGGCGGTTGCGTGAATCGTGGGGGTGAGGGATGCTGGGATAGGGGAGATACGGGATAGGTGGGGGTCAGTTACACAACAGGTACGAAGGAAATGTCAAAGGTTTAAAAGAATTCCCAACAGATTGGGTTTTGAAAAGAAAACCTAAAGATATTTGATTGGTTAGGATATAATAATCTGTGGGTTAGTTCGGGTATTAATGGAAATAAATTTTAATAATGTTTAGTTTAATAAGTATGGGTTTTTATCAGGATCTAATTTTGAATCACGTTTTGATCAGTCTAACAGTCTAACTATTTTAGATATTTGAGTTTTCGATCTAATTAAGAAAGTTGATTTGGTTAGGACCAGATTTGATTAGGGGGTTGTTAAGATCTTTTAATATTTGGTAGAGACGAGATTTGATTATGAAATCAGATATAAGATCATGATTCGGTTTAGGAAAATAATATAGTCAACATGATTAGATAAGATTTGCTTAAGAGGTCGGTTTAGTTAATATTTCGGGTTAGGATACAATTGGGAGAAACGCATAGTCAAGATAGGATCGGTTCATTAAGATAAGATCGGGTTCGGTAAAATCAATTAGATTAGAGGAATCATTTAGTAAGGATTCTCGATTATAAAAGTTGGTTTGGCTAGATTGGATTTGGTTATCGAAAATTGATTGGGATAAACAAATTTAGATTGGTTGGTTGGCAGTCAGGATTTGGCTTAGGATGTTTAAGTTAATCAGTAGGATATAACAATATATTAAGATGCTTTGAGATATTAGGATATTATTTAAGACGTATTAAACCTTATTAAAAATTTAACTAATATTTGTTTTTGGAATTAGTATAGTTAAGATATTTCGAAATATTAGTGTAACCAGTCAACTTAAGATTAGATTCAGGGTGATTGGCTCAGTTAGGCAAGATCGGATTTAGCAAAATCGATTAGGATTAGGTTTAGGGAGGCAATTTAATTAAGACATTTAGAGTTAAGATTTGGATGGTTCGCCAGGACATTGGGATTTAGATTTGGTTTACGCAATTGACCAGGATAAATAAATCCAGTTTCATAACATTGAGTACTATTTATTCGTTCAAGATATCCTGGTCAGGAAAGTCAACTCGGTTAAGATTTGATTTCGGAAGATAAGCCTAGTCGGGAATTAGTTAGAAGAGGTCAATTTGATTAAGATATATGATTTGTTAGATCACGATCTGATTTAGAAAAATGATGTAGTTACGATTAGCTATGATTGGGATGATCTGACAAGATGTTTAGATCGGGATCGGGTTGGATAATCTATTCGGTTAAGGTATTCTCTTGATTGGTAAGATCTGTTTGGCTAGGACAATTAGATGATCACGATATTAAAATTATTAGAATTTGGTCTGTTAGGTTTTTATTCGTATAAAATATACGATTTGTTAAGATATTAGGAATGTTGGTTTGATCAAGTTTTGATTATAAGGAGCAAGTTTATGATTTAGTAAGATCATTTAAGATTCGATCGCTCTTGATTTGGAAATCGATCTGGTTAAGATCGACATCGATAAGATGTTTTGGATTTGGTTTGAATGATTCGTCAAGATATTGATTTTGGAAAATTGAGTTGATTAACCCGATTAAGATTGGATTAGGGGAGTTCGATGTGATCAACATATTATTACGATATAGAGTTGGTACATATTGTTGTTTAAGATATTTATGTCTGGTCTAGTTAAGATGAGAATTGAGGAATCATCTGATCAGGATAATCGGATCATTATGATCCCACCTCTACAATCAACATCAACCAACTTAAAGGAGATATTATCGCGGTCGCTAAGTGGCGTTCTCGAACTATGAAAATAATAATACCAAATAAACTCGTACATTAATACTCAAATAAATCACTTTACTAATCGACTACATACGACATACGTATATACGGAAACATGCCGTTACACCTTTGAAACTAGATAAAATTTGTAATTTTTAAAAGTTCCTTTAGTAAATTCATGACAGAAGGCATTAAGGCTAGGGCTGTTGATGAACGAGCTTGAACGAGCTTGAACATGGAGCTTGGTTTTGTTCATGAACAAAATCCATGTTCAAGCTCTGTTCGTTTAATAATTGAGCTCTAAAAGCCTGTTCAAGCTTGTTCGTTAAGCTTACCGAACGAACGTAAACAAACATTTACCGAGCTTGTTCACGAGTAGTTCATCGAATGTTCTGTTCGTTAACAAGACTTATCGAACTTGTTCGTGAACATGTTCAGGAACATGTTCGTGAACACACAATCAATATTGTTCATGAACAGATTTTCAAACAAAAAACGTCAATTTTTTAATCATGAATAATATTATTTAACCATAATTGCCAATGACTAAATTAACTAAATAAAAGTATTAAATATTTGCATGACAAAAACAAACAAATCCAACGTAATAGCTTCATAAATCCCATCACAAGTATCCATTCCCAGCATAGTAAAAAATGTAGAATTTGTCTAAATGCAATACATTGTAAGAACCCAACAATTCCACCATCAATGTATTATATTGAACATTTAACGAGCTTATTTATGAACATCACTTAACGAGCTTGTTCACGAACACTTAACGAACACTTAACGAGCTTGTTCATGAACATAAATAAACGAGCACAGTTATGTTCAAGCTCTATTCGTTTACTAACCGAGCTTTAAAAATTTGTTCACGCTTGTTCATTAAGCTTCCCGAACGAATGTAAACGAACATGTACCGAGCTTGTTCACGAGTAATTCGTCGAACGTTCTGTTCGTCAACAGCCCTAATTAAGGCATGCTATCAAATACTTAATATCTTTTTGTTCTTTGTTAGCGGTGAACCACAAATTATATATTATACATAATTGTTCTGAACTTAATTTTCCATTGTACTGTTCTAAGAGCTTAAAGGCTAGATTACTACCTCTGAGGATTTGTAGTTCTGTGATATCAAACCAGATACTCGGTGGTTTGTATGGTCTTTTCTGGTTCTGATCTGGTTGTCGGATTGGTCTCATGGCTTCCTGCAGACCTGCATTTTAAGGAGATTTTATTAGGAGTCTATACAACATATCTGCTATATTATTATATTTACCCTTAATATGTTCAAATGTAACATGAATGCCTTGGTTTACTATTCTATCTAAAAAATTTAACCACAGTCTTGTACTAGATCTTTTTTCTTGCATTTTGTTATAAAATTTTACTATTGCTTCACAATCTGTTCTTACAAGGAACTCTGATTTATTTAAGATAAATAATCTAAAATTATCAAACACGTATATTATTGCTAGTAATTCTGCATCTATGCTGGAAATATTTCCCCTTTCTTTGAACTTTCCACTGGCATATTTACAGATTTTCTCAGCTGTCTTTGGACTATACTTATTCGGTTTGCTAAGTAATATTGCTTCCCAGCCTAGTGCACTACCATCTGTTTCTATAATTAGAAATATGTATCTAACGGTAGAGTTAATGGGGGGAAGATTTTTTACTAATTGTTTTCCTTTTTCTACTATCTTTTTATCTTCTATTTTAAATGTTCTTTGTCATGTTGGAGTTGTTTTGGAGTATAGGGGGCCTAAGATTTTTCCTATATCTTTGATAAATGGTCTTGCATTGTTTAATAGTCCAAAGAATTTGTGTAAAGTTTTTATATCTTTTATATCTTCAAATTCTATTATTTTTTGACTTATATGTGGCTGTAGTTGTATTGTCCCTTGTCCTAAAATTGCTCCTAAGAATTCTATCTTTTCTTTAAACAGTTGGATTTTCTTTTTACTGATTACGAGTCCGTGTCTAAGGAATTCAGACAAAACTATCTGTAAGTATCCCCTATGTTCTTGTTTATTTTTGGAAAATACCAGGATATCGTCTACATATACAAGAACAAATTTTCTATGTTGTAAGAAGATGGTATCCATTTTTCTTTGAAAAATAGCGGGTGCATTTTTTAATCCAAATGGCATTACTAGCCATTCAAAGTGTCCTAAGGGGCATGTAAATGCTGTCCATGGTATACTTTCTGGATGCATTTTGACTTGCTAGAATCCCGACTTACAGTCGAATTTACTAAATTTTTTGCTGTTTTGTATTTCGTTTATTAACTGTGATTTGTCCGGAATTGTGTATGCATCGTCTATTGTATTGTCATTTAGACGTTTATATTTTATTAGCATTCTACTTTTTCCCCTTATTTGTTCTGCATGATTTCTGACTATGAACGCTGTTGACCTATAAGGTGATTCTGATTTTTGAATTACTCATAAATTTAAGAGTTCTTTAATATGCATCTGGAAGTCTTCTAGGTCTTTATTTGTTGCTTCTATAGGGGCTGTTTTTATCCAGAATTTTATCGGGGTTTCAACAATTATTTCTTCTTTCTCTAGCTTGCTTATTAAGTGATTTAGCTCTTCTTGGGTAGTCTGGGAAATTAAATTATAAATTTTTGTTATGTTAATAAAACTGATAGGATATTCTTCTATTTTATCATTAATAATTCTTATGTTTTCATAATAGTCTCCTAACTCAATGTCTTCAAAGCTTTCTGTGCATTGAAGTTCATTGTTTTCTAGTTCAGTTTCTATCCAGTCATTGTCATCTATTAAATCTATTAAACTTTTATTTTTACATGAACCTTTTACTGGGCAATTACATGTTTCGGTAGGATTATCAAGTTTACGTTTTTTCTGTGTTTGTAATGGTAGTGGTATAGAAATTGGTGATGAGGGATTTTGAGGTAGTTTAGGTGTAATTTGCGGATTCTGAGGTAGTTTAGGTGTAATTTGCTTAGGTGTCATGTTATCTAAGGGTCCACTACTCTACACACACACACACACACACACATATTATAAAAGAGGGATGTTATCAAGAGAAATTAGATAAGAGAATTTGGACATGAGAAATTGGATAAGAGAAATTGGATAAGAGAAATTGGATATCTATTATATAAAAGAGGGATGCTATCAAGAGAAATTGGATATCTATTATATAAAAGAGGGATGCTATCAAGAGAAATTGGATAAGAGAATTTGGACATGAGAAATTGGATAAGAGAATTTGGACATGAGAAATTGGATAAGAGAATTTGGATATCTATTATATAAAAGAGGGATGCTATTAAGAGAATTTGGATAAGAGAATTTGGACATGAGAATTTGGATAAGAGAATTTGGATATCTATTATATAAAAGAGGGATGCTATCATAAGAAATTGGATAAGAGAATTTGGACATGAGAAATTGGATAAGAGAATTTGGATATCTATCATATAAAAGAGGGAAATTGGATAAGAGAAAATATAAGAGATAAGATTTTGAGGGATAAGAGGGGAGGTGGGAAATTTTGCACATACAACCCCGGGTTTTGCATTTTTTCTCCTGGACCCTCCTCACACCCACACCCACACTTTTTATTCACCCCCCATTCCGACCATTTTTTCCAGCCCTTTGAAGATTTTGAATCTTATCCTACTACGACAAACCTTTGTCCTATGTGCTAAGTTTGTCCTAGGTGGTAATGACAATTATGGGGGGACTTAAATTTTGGGGGGAAACTTGAAATTTGTGGGAACTTGAAATTTGTGGGGGAAAAAACTCAGCCATTAAATAAATCGTGTCCTATGGGTACGGGTAATGACTAGTACACACACACACACACACATATGAATATGGGCCTGAGCTGACAGTGCATGAAATTTTCCTGCGCTGTCAGCCATTTGAGGCCCAAAAAAGAATTTTTTTAAAATTTTTTTACTATATGTTCTACTACTTGTTAACTAGCTTCCCACCAATTTTCAAGTCAATCCAACACCGTTTGAGCCCCCATCCATGAGTTTCAAAAAGATAGCTCAAATTCTGGAAACTGCCGGCACAATCTTTTTGAAACGCATGGATGGGGGCCCAAACGGTGTTGGATTGACTTGAAAATTTATGAGAAGCTAGTTAACAAGTAGTAGAACATACTGCAAAAATTTTTTTTTAAAAATATTTGTTGGGCCTCAAATCGCTGACAGCACAGGGAGGCCGAATCTGTGCTGTCAGCTCACCTCCAAATTACTCACACACACACACATATGAAAAAAATTCATGTGCAAACATTTCGCACGTAAATTTCCATGCGAAATTATTTTTAATTTTTTGAAAAAAATTCAAATTTTTTTCTCTTTCACTTTATGTATTAATACACCCCTAAAAAAATAATGGGTGAAAAATAAGGGGTTTTGACCATCGATCAAGGCATCACAAAAAGGTATTTTGTTCTGAAACAGTTAAATTTTGTAGATGTTGGATCGATGCTCAAATCCCTATAGTATTCACGCATTATTTTTCCCGGGATATATAATTGTTAAATTAATCATAAAAATTTAAAAAATTTAAAAAATAAAAATAATCACACTAGGCGATACGTGCGAAAATTTCAAATAGGATCACCCCTTTGTGTGTGCACGCGTGCGCGCAAAATACAGTTGATAGATGTTTATGAATGAGGTTGCTGATTAGGACTAAAGGGTAGGTAGAAAGACGACTGAGATTGAATCTTAAGAAATCAATGTGTAGGATGAGAGTTTGTGAAATCTTTTTGGGAAAACTTTCGGGAGAAAACCCAAATTTTTTGGGAAAAACTAAATCTAGAGCGAACTAAATTTTAATGAACTAAAATTTTAATTTTAAGGGAAACTAAATTTGGAGGGAACTAAATTTTGGGTCGAACTAAAATTTTTCGGATGAACTAAATTCTTTGAATTAAACTAAATTTTAGTTTGATTGTGGTTAAAAAATTTGTTGGGTGGAATATTTTGAACTTGGCTACAAATTTTTTGGTGGGGATTTTGAAGATGCTACAATTTTTTTTTTGGGGGGGTGAGATTTTGAATGTGTGGAAATTTTTCTGAGAAATACTTTAAATGCATCGTGACATATGGTCACATGTTATAAGTTAACTATTATTTATATATGAGAATAATGGGAAGCATGTGACATATGCAGCTAAGTCACATATGTCAACCTCTAAAACTCCATCTTCTTATACATTTTTTAAAAGATCAGAACCAGTCTGTAACAACCCGTTTTCATCAACACATCTATTTACGTATTTCACGTATTTTCACATTTAAAGTTTCTTTATAATGGTTAGTCAGGAGTTTTTTTATCAAAAAATGATTTCAAAAATTTCTTGTAAAAATGTTTTGAAGCATCAAACTAGTTATAGTGTATTTCAGTAAGTTCGAGTTTCATCAAATACCTCTAAACAATTTTGATAAAAATTCATTTTCTATTATTACTGTTTTGGCTTAATGAATTAATTTTCTATACAAATATCATCAAAACGATTTCAAACTTCTAAAATATCATCATATGATCAGTTAGGGCTCTCCATATTAATTTCGTAATTTTTTGATAACAAATCGACCTAGAACATGTAAACCCGCTTTCTAAACGTTTTGGCTTAAAACTAGTATCTCCGTAGCTCAAACCCCGAAATGGATCTCGTATTCGCGATCCTCGTGACGAAACGATCCTGTGGGTATGTTTTCGTAATATTTCGGAGTCGTATACGAAAACGGGGTTGTATTCCTCCGTTTTCACTAATTACATTCACTAATGACCTTTTTACATTTACTAATTAACTTTTTTACCTTATTACTTCTACCCTAATCCCCCAACCACCCACTTAACCCACCTCCCTTAGCTGGTGAGATCCAAATATTTTGGATCTCACCCATCCCTTTGTCTACCACTCTAATTACAAAATTGCCATTAGCTAATCCATATTTAAACCCCTACTTCTCATACACACACAGTTAATTTCTCTCTCTTTCTTTTCCCGTTCGAAACCAAACCCAGGCCTTTCAAAACTCTCTCCCTCTCAATCTCTCTCACTCTCGAAACTTTCTCCCGACTGCCCACGCTCAACCATCGACTGCCGCCCGCCACTTTGCTCCGCCGCCGCACCTCGGCGACACCCCCCGATGCCTCGAACCCTCTCCCGCTCTCTCCCCCCCGTATCGCTCCCTCTCTCCTCACCTTCGACCTCTGGTGGGGTGCTCGACGTCACCGCCTACTTCTCCGTCCGCCCACCTCCCGACTGCCGCCGTCTGCGCTGAAGTCCGCCGCCGGCGATGCCACAGCAGCCCACGAAGCCGCTACCCCTCTCCCTCTCTTTGCACCGCTCATCAGCATTGTCGCCACCGCTGTTGCTCCGCCCTCCAGCACCGTCTTCGCCGCCGCCTCGGTCGCCTTACCGCCCCTCCGCCGCCGGTCGCCGCCATCCGACGACGAGAGCGCACGGAGCGAACCCCCGCTCTCCGCCGCATGCGGGCATAAGAAAACGAGTTAATAACGTAAATACGGATACGTATATACGAGCGTATATACGTATCTAATATTTATTAAACGGATTTATTGGTCTAAAATTGATAGTAAATAATATAAGGGTCGGAAAAATACAAGGCCAGCTCCAGAAAATCAGAAATAACGTTTTAGATCCAATGGCACTGGTCTCATCTCAATCAAACGAGTAGTTTTTTTCAAAATAAATTTTTAAGCCAAAAACTTAAATACGTCGTTTTCAATTAAAAATCCATAACTTGCTACTTTCACGTAAACTGATACGTGAGAAAATTATATGTTGTAGTACTCTTCGAGACGGTCATTTTGACAGCTCACTTGAAACTTTCTGATGTAGATTGCGTCCAGAAGAAATGTTTGAACATTTACGTTACCTAATTAAAATTGGTTTTTAAATTGATTTTGAGCTTTTAAAAATTATAAAAACTACTAGAAGCTTCAGAAAAATATTTATTTCTTAGGTAAAATTAGTTTCATCATATCTAGCATATATAAAAATTTAGAACACTTTTCGACACAGTTTCAATTGATTATAAAATCAAAACGATCAAGTTAAATAAATAGAGAATAGTGTGTTTTTTAACCAATTGTTCCTTGTGTTTGTAGGTACTAATTCTCGTGCACCAACTTCCTTGGAAGCTCTAGATCCAGTTCTGGCTCACTACCTCCACCTCGAAACTCGTAAGTCACAATAAATTCTAGATTTGGAAAATTAGCTAGTGTACTCGTACGAACTTAGACCACCACTATAGCCTCAAAACGGCTATTCAACTTGAACCAAAACTAGAAACCTAACCTAATAGGAAAGTAATCAACTACAGATTACTTTGTCAACTTTCAACTTTGGTGGTCGTAACACACAACCATCAACTTGGGTAAATTGTGTGCTAATGAATTATCGTATATCATGTGTGGAACATTCTGTGGAACAACTTGTGGAACAACTTGTGGAATATCTCGTGGAATATCTCGTGAAATGTCTACAGGAATATCTCGTAAGAAACATGTAATTGACACACACGACACTGCGGTATGGGTAACTCATTGTAGAGAAAGTGTGGGTGCTATGACCGGAGTCACTTCTCTCGTCTCGTCTCGTTTTTCTCAAAAGTATGTTGTGGTTGATGCCCGTGATTTGCTCCCCGTGGCACGGAGGTGACCCATGGTTGCATATCATACTTTCCTACGCGAGTCACATCACATAGTTTAGTTAGTTATCGCCAACGCCAAAACAAACATTGTTTGTACGTTTGATTCAGTACCTTGCATGTTTATTATTGTTATAGTTCATGCCTGCTAATCTCACCATTGCTACTCTTACACGTTACTTGTTGTACTTGCACGGCCACCTTTTACTTTATGCATTACATGCACTTTACTTGCCACACCTATGCAGTCACCAAAACTTTATTTGTCGTACCTTTAGCTACAACAGTAGCATGTTTTACTTGCTTAGCCTGTTTACACTTGCACTACCACAGTACAGTTGTTCTCTCCTTTCAGTTCGGTTAACATTTACTACTCACTTGTGTACAGTTGTTACTCAGTACTTTACTTTTCACTCTGGTTTACTTGTACGCAGTTACTTTTTGTCATACTTGTGCACTGTTTCTTTTCTATATTTAGAATTGTTGTGACTTACCTACGGTTCCATTTATGGCACCGGCAGACGATGACCTGATCGGGGAAGTTGCCCCCGAGTTCGAGGAGCCAGAGTTCGACCCGGAGACTACAGAGTTTTAGCTGTATGTGTTGGTGTATGTGTTATATTATGTACTTCCTTTTCGCATTTCCTTTTCGTACTTCCTTTTTCATGTATTTGATGAGAGAGTGCTACTTGCTGTTGTACTTAAACTTGGACTGTAATAATGTACATACACTGGTTTGAGTATTGTACATCTCTGGATTGTGGCTATATTGATTTCACTTGTAAACTGCAGACCTGCAAATAAATCAAATAAGTAACGGGCCCCCGAGAGCGGGTCGTTACACAGTCATTTTGCCATTCACATTCTAAAACCCCATAACATCAAATATCAGGTGAAACTACACGGTTCATGTTCATCCATCCATCACAAAAATTTATATTCAGTGAAACTGTTAAATTTGAGACTGATAGATGAATGGAAAAACCCACTTCGGTTCACCTGATGTTTGGTATTTTGAGGTTTTAGAATATGAAGACCAAAAGGAACGATTCTGATCTTTTGAAAAAAATAAGGGAGGATGACTTTTTGATGCGCGTATGTGGCTTTGCCACATATGTCATAAACTTTCCATCTATTATACATTTGACAGCGTTTTTTGAATTCTAGGGCTGACTAGGACAAGATAAAGGGGGCCGAGAATTGAGCTTGGTAAATCAATGGTTGAGATTGGATTTTGTGAAATTTTTTGGGGGAAAATGCCTTGGAACATAAACTTTGAAATTAGAAGTGCCTTGGGAAAGTGTGTGGAGATTAAATTTGGGGGAAAAAGTGCATTGGGAAAGATTGTGGAGATTAAATTTGGGGAGAAAGTGCATTGGAAACCTAAACTTTGAAATTAAAAGTGCCTTGAGAAAGATTGTGGCGAATCATAATGCATTAAATTAAACAAAATAAAAATTTAGAGTAAAACAATTTAGCAGAACAACAAATTAGCGTAAAAATACCCTGATGTTTGTTGTTCTGGCGCCCGAGCTAAATTTTTTTATGTTAATTTGTTGTCCCGCACCAAAGGCGCGGGCGCCAAATTTGTTGTTCGACGTCAAATTTGTTGTTCCGTGCCAAAGGCACCTGCGTCGAATTTGTTTTTCTGCACCGAAGGTGTCCATGCCGCTAAATATTTTTACGCAAATTTATTGTTTTGTTAAAGTTTGGCTGTGGAAATAATTTTCGGGGAACAAAGATTTCGCGGGGGAAATAACATGCGCCCGCGCCGCGCTAAATTTTTTTGCAAAGATTTTTTGTTCTGTGCCGAAGGTGCGGGCGCCAAATTTGTGGTTCGACGTCGAATTTGTTGTTCCATGCCGAAGACGCCTACGCCGAAGGTGCTTGTGCCGCTAAATATTTTTACGCTAATATATTGTTCTGTTAAATTTTGGCCGTGTAACTAATTTTTCGGGAAACAAAGATTTCGAGGGGGAAATGTTAAATGAACCGTGCCGGCGGGCACGGGTTATGACTAGTTATTATATATACGTGTAAATGTGTGTGTGTACACACACACAGTGAATAATGAATATATGCTGACAACATAGAAAATTGCTTGTGCTATCAACCCGGATTCTTAAAATTTTGATTTTTTTTGGGTTTTGTTGTACTCATCATGGATAATCACCATACCAAAAATCAAGTGAATCCAACGCTATTTGACTCTCGATCTACTTGTTACAAATTCAATGGTTGTAGAAGAATAGAACGTTTTACAATGGGTGGATCGACGGTCATATATCCATAAGGTTCACCAATATTTGGGGGTTTAGAATGTGAACAACAACTCCAAGGAAAAAATTTCGAATTTTTTTAAAATTGTGGGCTGTCAACGCAAGAAATTTCTTGCTCTGACAGCACATATCCATAATCCTCATATATGTATGTGATACAACCCCCCCAAACGGAGCAGGCCAAGCCCATGGCCCGGGGGGGGATTGGGCCTAAACCAGAAGGCCCTGCGAGCGTATCAAGTCGCGGCGGCCCAAAACTAACATCGAGGGATCCACCGACCCTCCACGATTGAGGAAACTGCCCCCAGATCATGTCCGCCTTGAACACCAGTCAATGTGCCACCACGACCGCCTTCATGGTCCTTCAAATGACCATCAAAGCAGGCTGGCATGAAGGGCAAGACGGCGGGATGCCATAAAAGCATTGACACGCGAACTCCTATAAGAGGCCAGAAAGACGAAACGCCAAAGGATGGAATCCTGAATACTCAGACCTCAGGTACTCAACCTCTCGAGACCTTTTCCTTCCACCTTACATTTCTCCTCCATAGCTCGGCCCGAGGACTTGTATATTGGTCTCTCCTTGAACCATACTCGATCCCACCGAGCATCTTTCAGACAAGTGCTGACTTATGCATCGGATGGGACTTGGTTGAAACCAAGGTCCGACCCCCCTGACAAGCTTTCTCATCTATGCAGATCGAAGGAGACGTCAACCAGCTGAAGCCACCATTCGATGCTCCATCGTTCGGGTCCGAACGCTCTCGAGCCCTGGGCCCGTCCCACCGATTGTCCCAGGAAACCGTCGCTCTGCTGAAGCTTCACGTCTACAAGTTGATGCACGTATCCGTGTGTTCCTACCCAAGCAAATGCTCGGACAACCAACCCCGGAGGCCACACGCATCCCACGTGACCGCGACGAGCCCCGAACCTTCAAACTATCAATCATTGGTGAGAAAACACCCTGAAACATCTGGCATCGTCTGTAGGAAAGAAATCATCTCCCACATCATCCACAACAACCAACATGGAGCAGCACAACGATGGAGCAGCACGAATGCCAACCTTCCCATAGGAGGGCCGCTACGTCCAGTGCAAATCCAAGTACAGCCGCTCTAAGGAGAAACCAATGACTCGCGCTCGGTAACTCACGACGAACTCAACCATCTCACCCAAGAGATGAACACCAACTTCCAAGCCATGGAAACAACCATTCAACATCTCGCGGGCCAGCAACACCCCTTGGGAGGAAACCTGGTGGGGTTTCCCGACCGCTCGAGGGCACGCCCCCCGTTGCGCTCAACCATAGTCACAGGCCACGATGGAGAGGACCTGAACCAGGAGCAATCGCCTACCACCACCTCTCTTCAAGGTAATGGGGAGGGAGAAACGAATGGACCAGGGACGAATCAACGGTGGCCTCGTCCAAGCTACCCCACTCAGACGAACGACAATCGTCCAGCCGTGCGACCGCCAGGGAGCGCCGGGGGCAGAGCAGAAGCCCGTGTCGAGAAAGGTACATGAGTCAAAAAAGATCATCGTCGTAGGGAGCGTGCCCGGTGACCGACACCGATCCCTAGCCGGGAGGGCCATGGAGGAAGCCCCTCGCATGTTCCTGCCGATCTGCCAAAGACGTTCGAGCACCGAGGAGAAGCACCGTCAGGACAGATTGACCTGGAAACCCCAGGGGATGACCGATGCCCCCTGATGAGGAGTATCACCGATGCACGCGGGTACCCTCTAGGTTCAAAGTACCGGCCTTAGAGAAATACGACGGCACGGGAGACCCCCAGGAGCACGTGCAAGACTACCAGGGAGTCATGAGGTTCCAATGGGCCGACGACGCCCTACTCTACAGAGTCTTCTATACCACTCGCAAGAGATCCGCCAGGGAGTGGTATAATAGCCTCCCCGATCGATCCATCGGCAACTTCCGGGACTTGTCCTAGATGTTCTACCAACAGTTCATGGCCGGACGACAAATGAAGCCAAGCTTAGACCTCATGTTCAATATAATCCAGAGGTTGGGCGAGACCCTGAGGAGTTACATAAAGCGCTTCAATGCTCAGAGACTAAACGTTGAGAGTTGCCCCGAACTGGTCATCATAACAGCCCTGAAGAAAGGGCTCCGGCACAGAGGCCTGAAGAAATCACTGCATCAAGACCCCCCCTAAGGGCCTCGTCCAGGTCCTAGCTCGGACGGAGCGATTCAGGCTGACAGAGGAAGCCTTGGCCATGGAGGAAGGAGCTCCCCCCCACGGGGGCCAGGAGGGGTTCAAAACGTGGCGAAGGCGAACACACGAGCTGGAGGACCACAAGCATTAGAGGAGGCCCAGGGGGAAGCCGCGCAGAGAGGAAATAGCACCCACCATGCTGAACACAACCCAGGACATCATCCTGACGTAGGCCCAAAAAGAGGGCCACATCAACAAACCTCCCCCGAGGATGAAGGGGTGACGAAGAGAAGAAGAGAAATACTGCAAATATCACAAGGATAAATGCCACGACACCGACGACTACTGGCACCTAAAGAAGGACATCGACCAGCTGATTAGCCGATGATATTTGAAGAACTTCGTCGACGCTTCGAAGGCAGTCTCCGGAGAGGGAACATCGAGGCAAGCAGTAAGGGGAAGAAGACAAATGTCATCCACACTCCCGTGCGTATAATTGAATAAAGAGTCAGCCGATTGACCGTGCCTCACAGCTCCAGGCGAGCAACTCGCCCACCGATACCTTTCCTGCTTTGCGCATTTCAGTTTTAAATGTACCACCAATTTTTCTTCTACTAAAATAAAGACACGAACATGAGTTCTTTCTCACAACTACGCGTCCTTCAAGGTTTGGTAATCGCCTGTTGGATCCAACGCTGAGACCTCTGGGGGGTAACTCCTCCAGTAAGACCGACAAAACCCTTGATCAACCGTAAGGCTAGGGGCAACTCCCCCAGTAAGACCGATCCAACTCTCGATTGGCCATAAGGCTGTGGGCTAGTCCCCCAGTAGGACCGATCTAACTCTCGATCGATCGTAAGGCTAGGGGAAACTCCCCCAGCAAGACCGATCCAACTCTCAATCTGCCGTAAGGCTGGGGCAACTCCCCTGACAGGACCGATCAGTGGATCCACCGTAAGGCTAGGGGCAACTCCCTCAACAGTACCGATCAAACTCGTGAACATCCGTAAAGCTGGAGGCAACTCCCCCAGCAGGACCGACGGAACTCCCGATCGGTCATAAGGCTGGAGGCAACTCCCCCAACAGGACCGCTCGAACTCTCGATCCACCATAAGGCTGAGGACAACTCCCTCAACACGACCACTCATTCCTTACGATTGGCTGTAAGGCTGGGGAAACTCCCCCAGCAGGCCAATCATTCGATCGGCCTTAAGGTTGGGGGTAATCTCCCAACAGGCCGATCATTCGGTCGACCATAAGATTGGTGGTGGCTCCCCCAGCTGGCCGACCGATTCGTCGACCATAAGGCTGGGGTCAACTCCCCCAGCAGGCTGACCACACATCGACCACAAGGCTAGGGGCAACTCCCCCAGCAGGCCGATCGTTCGATCGACCATAAGACTGGGGATAGCTCCCTCGGCTCACCGACTGACCCGTCGATCGTAAGGCTAGGGGCAACTCCCCCAACATGCCGGCCACATATCGACCAAAAGGCTGGGGTAACTACCCGAGCAGGCCGATCATTCGATCGACCATAAGACTGGGGGTAGCTCCTCAAGCTGACCGATCGACCTGTCGACTGTAAGGCTGGGGGCAACTCCCCCAGCAGGTCGGCCACATATCGACCATAAGGCTGGGGGTAACTCTCCCAGTAGGTCGATCATTCGATCGACCATAAGACCGGGGTAGCTCTCCCAGCTGGTCGACCGACCTGCCGATCGTAAGGCTGGGGGAAACTCCCCCAGCAGGCCGGCCACATATAGACCATAAGGCTAGGGCAACTCCCCCAGCAAGCCCATCATTCGATCGACCATAAGACAGGGGATAGCTCCCCTAGCTGGCCGACCGATCCATCGACCGTGAGGCTGGTGGCAACTCCCCCAGCAGGCTGATCACACGGTCGACCATAAGACTGGGGGAAACTCCCCCAGCAGGTCGTTCGATCGATCGAAAGGCTGGGGGCAACTTTCCCATTAGGCTGATCACTCGATCAATTGTAAGCCTTAGTGAAATTCCCCCAACGGGGCGACCGCGCGATTGAGCTTAGACCGATGGACGGCTCCCCAGCAGACTGATCGCATCATCAGTCTAAACCAGTGAAAAACATCCTCAAGAAACCCTTCCCGCAGTTCAATCTGCTGACCGACCTCGACACAAAGTACAGGAAGAGGAGGTAAGGACAAAACAAAGACAACACAACGGATGTACCAAAAAGACAAACTTCTATTATTCATTCAGCCTGTTACACACGAGGGAGAAAGCAAAAGGAAAACCACCATGTCCACCTACGACGCAGGAGCCCAGGAGGAACTCTCCCCAGTTGCTTTGGCGACGTCCCTCGTCCCGACAAGCTGCTCGAGGGTAGCGGAGGGGCAAAGAAGCATCTGTCGAACCCGTACCTCATATCCCAGGAACCCATCCAAGAAGGACTTTGTGATCCTAAGGGGACATGACATCCTTATAACCCCTCACGACTTCAACAACTAGCCGCCTGGGATCCACCCATCACAGGGAACCGATCTCAGACCAAAGCTCGGCCATTACCTTCCTGTGTGCATCCTGGGCGAGGGTTAACACCTCTTTGGCTTCCTTAGCAGACCCTTCGGCAGCGGCCCGAGAAACATCGGTGGACGCCAACACCTCCTTCAACTTCTCCACCTCCGACGCGAGCTTGGTGAACTTGTGGATTAAGGGCTGTAACTCCTTCTGAACCTCTTTGACCACTCGCTCGGCCGTCTCTGCCCTCAGACGCTCCCGCTTGAGGGCTGCCTCGAGCTTGGTGACTCGCTCCGATCGCCGCTGCACCTCCACGGTCATCGAGGACATTTGCGAGACGAAAGGGATGAAGATCAAACTAAATAAGATGGGAGTGAGAGAAGGAAGAGACTCACCTGTTGAATCTGCCACACCATGCAGTCCACTAGGCTCTTGGAGTGGACCCTCTCCAAGAGAGAGCGGTCCCCCCAGCAGTGCAGAGCTCTGCACCAACCGGACAACCACGTCACAGTCGATAAAAACCGACCTTCCAGACGGGGCCTCAAGTCTGGGCCCGAATGCAAACAATGCTCGCCCTGACCTGACCGGGGTATGCTCAACCTGGATGGTAGGAGAAGCCTCCTCGAAGGCCTGGGGGCTTTTCTGGATGTTGAACTTAACTTTCATGTTGGACAAATTCTGAGATTTGAGGTTTTATTTCTGTCTCTCCTTGTGTTATTATTGTTGTTCCGTTTGTGGTTACAGGGACCTGCTTATGTTTTATTGACGATTATCGGGTTTGGGGCTCACAGCTCCACTCTCGTGCGGACCTTTTCACGTCTCGCCTCCATTTTAGGGAAGCGGGGCGTGACATGTTTTGTTGGTGGCCTATGCAGGTCCTTCTGTAACTGCGATTATCGGAATGACGATAATAATATTAGAATGTCCAATAAACTAAGTTCGACGTCCGAGTCATAAGCTATGAGTCTAATCTGCTTCGTTTTCTGTGTCATTAGATGGTAGGAAGGCGATTCACCCGTGGTGGAGGTAGTGGTGCGCCCCCTCATGATGTGGAGCCTGAGCGGGAACCCACCAATGGAGATGATGCGGATGATGCTTCAGATGATGCAGGTGCAGCAGGGCGTGCTCTTGCAAGTCCAGAATGCTCCACTTGCTCGAGCTGCCCGGGCACTTCCGGATGCCCCTCGCTCCGAGCTGGGAGCGAAGCAATTTCAAGAGCTGGGTCCCGCATATTTTGATGGGTCCGAGGGTCCTCTAGCTGCCGATGAGTGGATTCGGAACATTGAGGATAACTTGAAGATGGCCAAGATCACCCCGGCTAGATGGGTTGATTTGGCGAAGAGGCAACTCAAGGATAATGCTCAGAACTGGTGGGATGCGGAAGAGAAGATGCTGGTGGAGCCGATAGCTTGGGCTACCTTTAAGTCCAGGTTTGATGGGGAGTTCTTCCTGAAGGCTGCTAGGAAGGAGATGCTGCATCGCTTTATTGATCTGAAGCAAGGGAGCTTGACAGTGGACCTGTACCACCAAGAGTTCACTAGGCTGAGTCGGTTCGTACCGAAGATGGTGCAGGATGCTGATGAGAGGGCTCAGAGGTTCCTGTAGGGACTTGCTTTGGAGCTCCAGAGTTTTGTGTCTTCCTCTGATCTGGACTCTTATCAGAAGGTTCTGGTCGCTGCGAGGAGGCAGGAGCTGAACCTGAGTCAGAGGAGAGGACATGTTTCTGGTGCTGGGAAGAGGCCTATGGAGCAGGCCAGAGCGGTGGTTAGGCCTGGTTTCAAGCCTAATCAGCCAGATCAGTTCAAGAGGCTAGGAGGGCCTATTCTGAAGACTTGCCATTTCTGCGGCAAGCCTGGCCACATCAAGGATCAGTGTAGGAAGTTCCTGGGCCAGTGTTTGGTTTGTGGTGATGCATCTCATGTCGCGAAGGATTGTCGGCATGCGAATCAGCTGCGGAGGGCACCTGTTGCAGCACAGCCGTTGCAGCAGCGAGCGTCTGTTCCTGCTGG
Organism: Scilla litardierei; assembly: GCA_030789695.1. Taxonomy (NCBI): domain Eukaryota; kingdom Viridiplantae; phylum Streptophyta; class Magnoliopsida; order Asparagales; family Asparagaceae; genus Scilla; species Scilla litardierei. The sequence continues at coordinate 303,782,135 of CM061142.1, read as the reverse complement.
ACGTGGAGCAGCTCTTGTTCCCCAGAGGCAGGCTTTTCAGCAGGCTATTCCACCGAGGAGGCAGGCTTTTCTGATGACCGCTGTGGAGAGCGAGGCTGTGGATGAGGTTATCGCACGTAATCCTCAATCTAGCTGTTACCTTCCTAGCTAGTTTTGATTGTTAGATTATGTTGTTTGCTTGAACATGATTGGTTGCTAGACTAGGGCTTGATTGTTAGACTGTTTGTAGGTGTGATTTTGGTGTGCACATTTCCTGCACGAGTTCTCTTTGACTCAGGTGCATCGATGTGCATTATTTCTCGGAGCTTCGTGGAGAAGCATTCCTTGTCGACGTCCCCTCTTTCCAAGAGTTGGAATATCGTTACAGGGAATGGCGTGGTCTCGGTGCATCTTGGTTGCAATTCTTGCTCGTTGGTGGTCTGTGGACATGAGCTTTACGCTGATTTCATTGTCCACGACATCATCAACTATGATGCGGTCCTTGGGATGGATTGGCTTGCGAGCTTCTATGCTACGATCGACTGTCAGAGGAAGAAGGTGGTGTTCGAGATTCCCGGACATCCAGTATTTGAGTTCAGCCGTGGTAGCAGCTCGCTTGGTCCTGTCAGATTTCAGGCCAGGCCGGTGGAGATTGTGGCTATGCAGGTGGAGCTGGAGAGGCCAACGGTTGTGCGGGATTTTGATGATGTCTTCCCCGAGGAGATGTCTAGTTTGCCACCTGATCGAGCTTTAGAATTTTCTATTGATCTTGTTCCGGGAGCGCAGCCGATTTCGAAGGCGCCGTATCGTATGGCACCCGCTGAGTTGGAGGAATTGCGGAAGCAGCTGGATGAGCTTTTGCAGAAGGGTTATATCAACCCTAGTGTGTCTCCGTGGGGAGCACCGGTGCTGCTGGTGAAGAAGAAGGATGGTTCGCGTCGCATGTGCGTGGACTATCGGGAGTTGAATGCGGTGACCATCAAGAATAAATACCCGTTGCCTCGCATCAATGATATTTTTGATCAGCTTGGAGGTTCGAGGGTGTTTTCGAAGTTGGATCTGAGGAGTGGTTACCATCAGTTGAAGGTGAAGAACGGAGATGTTCCGAAGACAGCGTTCAGGACGAAGTATGGATGCTACGAGTTTGTGGTTATGCCTTTTGGTGTAACCAAAGCACCCGCAGTTTTCATGAATCTGATGAAACTGATCTTCTATGACTTTTTAGATAAGTTTGTCGTTATCTTTATTGACGACATTCTGATCTATTCAAAGTCAGAGGAGGAGCATGCATCGCACTTGAGGACGGTGTTGGAGATTTTGAGGAAGCATCGGCTGTATGCTAAGTTTTTGAAGTGCGAGTTTTGGCTGGATAGGGTTGCCTTTCTCGGGCATGTGGTGACTGGAGATGGTATTTCAGTGGATCCCGAGAAGATTAGGGCCATCAGAGAGTGGCCTGTTCCACAGTCAGCGTCTGAGATCCGGAGTTTCCTTGGACTTGCTGGTTACTATCGGCGCTTCATTAAGGACTTTTCCCGTATTGCTGAGCCGATGACCAGATTGACGCGGAAGGATGTATCTTTTGTTTGGTCGGGTGATTGTGAGAATGCTTTTGGTGTTCTGAGGGAGAGATTGACGACTGCCCCGATTCTTGTTGTACCTGATCGCAGCGGTGGATTTGAGATCTTTTGCGATGCTTCTGGCAAGGGTCTCGGTTGTATGTTGCATCAGCATGGGCATGTTGTGGCTTATGCGTCTCGTCAGCTCAAGACTCATGAGAAGAATTACCCGACGCATGATTTGGAGTTGGCTGCTGTTGTGTTTGCTCTTAAGATTTGGAGGCACTTCCTGCTGAGTGAGAAAGTGAAGATCTTCACCGATCACAAAAGCTTGAAGTATATTTTTACTCAGAAGGAGCTCAACATGCGACAGCGTCGATGGTTGGAGCTCATGTCGGATTATGAGATTGATTTGCAGTATCACCCTGGCAAGGTGAATGTGGTTCCTGATGCGCTGAGTAGGCTTCCAGCAGTGATGATTTTGACCTCGCAGTGGAGATTGCAGCAGGATTTTTGCGAGTCTGGTGTTGAGATTGTTCTTCCTGGGGAGGCTTCTTCGTTGATGTGTATGCAGATACAGTCGACGATTGTGGATCGGATCAAGGCTGGCCAGGCTGAGGATCCGAAGCTGGTGAAGATTCGGGAGCAGGTGGAAGCCGGTCTGCGGACTGACTTTTTGATTCATGAGGATGGCTCGCTGAGGTTTGGAGCCAGGTTGTGTGTGCCAGCTGGGGATATTTGAGAGGAGTTGATGGTGGAGGCACACAGTTCGCCGTATTCTGTGCATCCCGGTGGCACCAAGATGTACCAGGATCTTCATCTGAACTATTGGTGGCATGGCATGAAGATGAGTGTGGCTCGGAGTGTAGCCAAGTGCTTGGTTTGCCAGCAAGTGAAGGCGGAGCATCAGCGTACGGCAGGGTTGCTACAACCGCTTCCGATTCTGGAGTGGAAGTGGCAACACATCACTATGGATTTCGTGACTGGACTACCTCGGAGTCCGAAGCAGAATGACGCGATTTGGGTGATCGTAGATCGATTGACCAAATCCGCGCACTTTATTCTGTTCCGAGTGGGACAGTCCACTGAGGCGCTAGCAAGGAGATATTTGGAGGTAAATTCTTTTACTCTGCGTTTCTATTTCCTTTTTCTAGTTTAGATAGTGATGTAACGTGAATTGTGCAGGAGGTCGTGCGACTTCACGGAGTCCCCGTGAGTATCGTGTCGGACAGAGACACGAGGTTTACATCTCAGTTCTGGCAGAGTTTGCAGAAGAGTTTAGGTACGCGTCTGAGTTTCAGCATGGCGTACCATCCGCAGACGGATGGCCAGTCCGAGAGGACGATTCAGATCTTGGAGGACATGCTGAGGGCGTGCATGTTGGATTTCAAGGGTTCGTGGAAGGACCATCTACACTTGGTGGAGTTCTCTTACAACAACAGCTACCAGGCGAGTATTGGCATGGCACCTTTCGCCGCTCTTTATGGGATGAAATGTCGATCGCCATTGAGTTGGGATGACGTTGGTGATCGTGAGCTGTTGGGACCTGAGATGATCGTGGAGGCCGTGGATGTTGTCAGGAACATTCGAGAGAGGTTGAGAATTGCTCAGGACCGTTTTAAGCATTGGGCGGATGCTAAACGTCGTCCTTTGGAGTTTCAGCCGGGCGATCGTGTGTTTCTGAGGATTTCTCCGAATCGTGGTGTGATTCGCTTTGGGAAGCGAGGGAAGTTGAGCCCGCGATACATTGGACCATTTGACATTCTGGAGAAAGTTGGCGAGGTAGCCTACCGCTTAGCCTTTCCGCCATCTTTGGAGGGAGTTCACAATGTTTTCCATATGTCGCAGCTTCATCAATACATTAGCGATCCATCTCATGCTGTGGATTTCTCGGAGATTACCGTTCGCCCTGATATGACGTATGACCAGCAGCCAGTGTAGATTCTGGACATGCGTCAGAAGTCACTTCGGAACAAGGTTGTCAATCTTGTGAGGGTGATGTGGCGACACGGCTCGCCTGGAGAGTCTACTTGGGAGAATGAGGATGAGATGCGAGAGTGTTTCCCACTTTTGTTTCCAGACACGTGAGTGTTGGGAAATTCCGAGGACGGAATTTTTCTTAAGTTGGGGAGGATGTAACGACTGGTTTTCATGT